>JAGFMF010011458.1:1912531-2032520 GCA_019455555.1 Galemys pyrenaicus | reverse complement strand
CCCAGCTCTCTGTGGTGAATCCTCTCACCCCCCCCACACCTCTGGCCTGTACCCCAGTGCTTGTATGCATAAATAAATAAATCTTTAAAAAAAAAAAAGTCCATAAAAATTCCACCATGTATCTATGGTGGAATTACTCTTTTTTTTTTTAAGATTTATTTATTTAGGAGGAATATAAGGGAACCAAATAAGGATCAAGGAAAGGAATAAGAACAATAATAGTAATAATAAAGACACAACAAAAACCAAAAAGGAAAAGACAAGGACAGATTGGGGACACTTGATGGGGAGGGGGGAGGGTTGAGGGCAGACAGGAGCACAAGGGACTGAGGTGATGGTGCACTGGTGATATGGTGATGGGGAATACATGGGGATTACAATTGATGTCAAATATATATATATAAATAAAAAATAAATAAAAAAACTTAAAGAAGGAAAAAAAGGAACCATACAACAAAAAACAACACACTGTTGACAGAAATAAAATATTAAAAAAAAAAAGATTTATTTATTTATACATACAAGAGCTGGGGTACAGGCCAGAGTCCAGGGAGGTGAGAGGATTCACCAGAGACACAGTGGGGAGCAGAACAGGCAGACTGACCAAAACACACTGCTGACGGGAGCAGCGAGGCCTGCTGCGCCATGTGGGCCACCATCCTGGTCAGCGGCAGGGACTGAACTTGTGCTGCAGTGGCTGCAGTTTGCTTCATAGTGCGTTGCTTAACCCACTGCACCACCAGGAAGGCCCTATGGTAGAATTACTCTTGACAAGAATGCCAAATCCATTCAACTGGGGAAAGAACAGTTTATTCAACAATTGTTGGAACTACTAAATTTCCACATATAAAGAAAAAAGTTGAATCTCTACTTCACATCATATTTAAAAAAATACCTTAAAATAGATTGGTAATCTAAACACAGAACTAAAACCATAAAATTCTTAGAAAATACAGGGGGAAAACATTTCATGACCTTGGATTTGACAAAAGTCTTAGCTATAGCACCAAAAGCATGAGCAATAAAATTAAAATTAAATAAGCTGGACTTCATCAAAATTAAAACTTTTATGCATCAAAGGACATCCTCAAAAAATGAGAAGATAGGAAGTACTTAGTCATGCTGGGCCTGTCCTTTGTAGACTGGAAACACACATGCTATTATTAAACTTCTCTGTGCCTTTTTCCCTTATCAATTTGTCTGATGCTTGTTTGATTATCTGTCAGCCTCAAGTAACCTGAAAGGTATGGGAGGATTTCCTCTGTACCCCAACAATCTGGCAGGTCAGTTAGGAGACCTATCAGATGGCTGGAGTTGCTTGTTTCCCCATTCTGGCTGCAAGGGGACATCTAGGACTTCTGACCACGCCAGCAAGCAAGAAAACTTCCCCATTTTTGACCTGCAGCAAAGGTAAATTATATCTTTTTGTGTGAACAACTGCTTTTCTCTATGACAACCCAAAATTTGAACTTTTAACCAGTCTGCTTTCAGAAACACAAATCTTAGCCTTCAAAGAGAAAACAGCCTGAATAACTTTACTTTTGGAGTCTCATATTAAGAAATGATAATAGAAATGCCTCTTACTGCTTACACAATATATTCTTAACTTTGGATTTACCTACAAGGTCTCCAGAAATTAGATGCAGCTATTTAATTGGACTGATCTGTTCTTAGGACTTAAGACACTGAATCTATGAAATAATTTAACAACTGAGCTGCTGAACTGTAGAACTTTGTGAGAAATTCCAAAGGTAAACTACAGAAGAGCAAAAGTCTGACAAGCCCAAATATGTCTTTTTTAGAAATAATTTTATTTCATGAACTCTGAAATTTGGGTGGAAGTGGCTTTAAAATGTTTGTATCGGGCCTCCCTGGTGGTGCAAGGGGTTAAGCACCGCACTATGAAGAATCTGCAGCCACTACAGCACGCGTTCGATCCCCAGCCAGGGAGATGACCCACATGGCGCAGCAGACCTCTCCTGCCTCGCCCGCTGCTCCCCTCAGCAGTGCATTTCAGTAGATCCGCTTGTTCTGTTCCCTACTCTGTCTCTGGTGAATCCTTTCACTGTCCCCCCATACACACACCTCTGGCCTGTTCTTGTATGTATGAATAAATAAAATCTTTTAAAATAAATAAATAAATAAAATGTTTCGAGCCAAATTTCTCTCTGTAAGGATTTCTTCTGAAAAGACCTCACCTCCTTATATCTTTTTCAGTGTAGGAAGCAGAAGTATTTTGTTTTCCCCAGCAAATGCTGCGACCAAAGGGGAAAAAAAAAAAAAAAGAAACTGAGAAGACAATCTACAGAATCAGAGAACACATTTGTAGTTTATATGTGTGGGAAGGTTTAATATCCAAAATACATAAAGAATTTCTAAAATTCTACAACAAAAACACAACCCAATTCTGTAAGAGGCAAAGGACTTCAATAGATAGTTCTTAAAAGATGATATACAAATAGGGGGGAGGGGAGGAGGGGCGGGGGGAAAAAAAAGAGATGATATACAAATAACCAACTAGTACTTTAGAAGATCTTCATTATCACCAGTCACTGAAAACTGCAAACCAAAACATATTAAATGGCTATAATGGGAGGAATAGAGAAAGGAAAAAAGAGAGGGAGGGAGGAAGGAAGGGAAGGAGGAAGGAAGGAGACAAATGATACAATTGTTGGTGAAGATATGGGGAAATTAGAAGCTTTGTACATTGCTGGTCAGCAGGTAAAATGATATAGCCTCTGAAGAACCACTCTTTGGTGGTTCCTCAAAAACTTAAAACATAGAATGATCCAGCAATTCCATTCTTAAGATACACCTAAAAGCACTGAAAAGGGGGACTCAAACAGATACTTTTATATATATATTCAAAAGGGCAGGTTTATTAAAAGGGATGAGGGTAAAGAATGCTTGCGCAGGGGCCCTCCCTGGTGGTGCAGTGGGTTGAGCAACACACTGTGAGGCAAACCGCAGCCGCTGCAGCGGCGAGTTCAATCCCTGCTGCAGGCTGGGGAGGTGACCCACATGGCACAGGCAGATCTCTCCTGCCTGGCCCGCTGCTCCCCTCAGCAGTGTGTTTCAGTATATCTGCCTGTTCTGCCCCCTGCTCTCTCTGGTGGATTCTCTCACCTCCCCGCACCTCTGGCCTGTACCCCAGTGCTTATATGCATGAATAAATAAATCTTTAAAAAAAAAGAATGCTTGCGCAGACACAAGCACACAGAAGAGCTGCCCGAGAGGGACAGGTTTGCTAAAAGAGATGGCAGCTTTGGGAGGGCTGCCTCTGCCGCTTCGCAAAGGGTGAAGGCTGGCAGCGGGGAGCCCCTGCAGAGTCACAGGTGGGCAGAAGGGCTGCTGCCTCAATCAGATACTTGTATGCCAATGTTCACTGCACCATTATTCAGAATAGCCAAAAGACAGAAAGAACCCAAACGCCCATCAACAGATGAATAGATAAACAAAACATGGAATATCCATATAGCCATGAGAAGGAATTTAATTCTGATACAAATCATAGACAAACCTTGAAGCCATTATGCTAAGTAAAATAAGTCAGACAAAAACTTTAGGATTCCACTTACATAAGATACCCAGAATCAGCAAATTCACAGACAGAAAGGAAGTGAGAGGCTCCCAGGGGCTGGGAGAAGAAGAGAATGGGGAGCTACTGCTTAATGGAGATTCTGTTTGGGGTGATGGGGAAGTTATAGAAATAGGTAATGATGATGGTTGCACAACATTGTAAAAACAATTTATAGCGCTAAATTGAAAACATAAAAGGAGTTAAAATGGAATATTTTATGTTATGTTTATTTTAAAACACACAGAGTCACCAAGAACACTCCTACGGTTCTGCGTGCCAGTGTGGGCCTCCCCTGGCTTTTTCAGATGAGAAAAACTGGCTGGCACAGAACACAAAGGAAAGCAGCAGAACATTCTGGCCTTGCATCAAGGCCAGAAGAAGCCCCTCACCAAAAACGCACAACAGATGACAAAAGTGAAGAACACAGACGTCGTTTGGGTTTGTGGTTTTTTTTTTTTTTTTTTCTATCAATTTCTTCTTGGAGGGAAGGTGAATTTTATAATTTGGCAAACCCACAGGCGTTTTTATTTTTTTTTTTAAAGATTTATTTATTTATGCATACAAGCACAGGGGTACAGGTCAGAAGTGTGGGGGGGGTGAGAGGATTCACCACAGAGAGCGGGGAGCAGAACAGGCAGATCAACTGAAGTACACTGCTGAGGGGAGCAGCGGGCACAGCAGGAGAGGTCTGCTGCRCCATGTGGGTCCCCCTCCTGGCCGGCGGCAGGGATCGAACTCGTGCTGCAGTGGCTGCGGTTTGCTTCATAGTGTGTTGCTTAACCCACTGCGCCACCAGGGAGGCCCCCCACAGGCGTTTTTAATAAATGTTAAACAAGATATATGAATCAATGGCTACAAGACCTGAAAATTTTTAATTTAACCTACAGCAACTGGATGTGTCCAAGTCCCCAGAACTCTCGTAGGAAGTGAGAAAAAGAAAAGACGCCACGAGTTCCTCAGCCTTGGGTTGGTGGCTCTTGAGGGTGAAGGAGTCCACCACCACTGCCCCTGCTCAGACCCCCAAGGAGCTGCTGGAATCTCACCTGACAATTACATCTTGACATGGAACACCTCCGCCACAGCTCAGCAGGCTGGCAATCTTGATCCTATCAGAACCTGCCCCAGATAAAGAAATCAACAGCTTCCACAGAGGGGGTCTCTGGGGCTGTGGTTACAAGATGGTCCCTAAGGGGCATTTCAGGAAAAACACCGACTGACATTTCGATCCGAAATGAGGGCTAACAGTTGGTGCTGGGGATTTCATTCCCTAGTCTGCGTAAAGCCACAATCCACCATGATTCTGGCTTGTGTGTACAAGCAGCTCCTCCAGCAGCCACAGCCCAACCTTGTCCTTCTGCCAAGAGGCCACCCAACCACCCACTGAGGCCAACTGTGTGCAGGCCCCCCACTGAGAGGAATGAAAGCCATCCCAGTGGCCGCCAAGCAAGAAAAGGCCTGAAGGCAAAGGGACCTTGTGTCAGGATGTGCTTTCAGAGACGAAAGTGGTTCTGAAATGTGGGTCAGTAGACCCTCGAGCATCCACTGCACCAGCACCATCAGAACACCCAGAGAGGCAGCAGCCATGGGTAGCCCCAGGCAGTGTCTCACACACTCTGCCTCCTTTCCTGAAGGACAGAAGCTCAGGTACTAAACCTGGACTCTCCAGTCTGCCACATTCAAAAACCAAATACACTGACCTTTACCAGAGGGTGTTATGCAGCCAGTTAGCACCCCAGCTTCATGCAAGGGAGTTCCCACCAGACCCCACATCCGGTAGGCTCTGGGTCCTAACCACCTCTCCGGCCCGTGTAATTACAGAGCTGGAGCACAGCTGAGTGGACATGACTTTTGGTGCTCAGACATTACCCTGAGGTGCTCAGACATTACTCTAGTTACACGTGTGTTCATCCAAGTGACTGGCCTCGAGTTTATGGGTTTGTAACTTAATGTCTTTCATTATTTTCAACAAGGAGTTTTATTCAAGTAATGTGGCCAGCCCACTATTACATGAAAACCCTAAGTCCCAATGAATTTGCAAGCATCAGCTTCCCCATGCTAACCTCTTTTGTTTAAAACGTCTGGAATCGATCTGTTTTCTGTACCAGCCTCTACTGATACAGCACACTGAATAGCAGGAACCTGCATTTGTTTAAACCTACATTTCTGTCCCTTCCACTGTCTATTTTTCAGTATTTATTTACTTATGCACACAAGAACTGGTCAGAGATGCAGGGACTAAGAGGATTCACCAGAGACAGAGCGGTGGAGTGGGGAAGCGGGGAGCAAAACAGGCGGATCCACTGAAATACACTGCTGAGGGGAGCAGTGGGCGAGACTGGAGAGGTCTGCTGCACCACGTGGTTTGTCTCCTTGGACAGAGATCGAACTCAGACTCAGACTACAGTGGCTGACAATGCCATGACAGCACTTAGACTTCTTAACCCCTGCAACACCTGGAAGGCCCTCCATTGTCTATTTTTAAAATGAACACTGTGTTAGGTATTGATAGAGCTTAAATCTTCTTTTATAGTAAAGAAAAAAGATTTCTAGGTAAAATAAAAGCACATTTTGGTTAAAAAGAAAAAAGCAAACAACTACTGATACACTCCTAGCACAACAGCTGTTATTAAAACAGAGTTTGCCATAAAACAGCCCATGCCAACTGCAGACACCTGACTCTAAATTGGGTTATAACCAGTCCCCTCTGCCTCTCTCCTCTTGGTTCAGCGCCCCTCCACAACGTCCTCCAGAAAAGGCAAGCTGAGTCCTCCAGCCAGTGGGCACAAGTGCCCTTCAACTCCCTCTACCTCTTCTAACTTCCCAACAGCCTCCACTCTGCCGAACACTGGCCCACAACAGCGCATGGAGAAGAACCCCGGGGCTCTGTCTGGACAAGCAGCAGCGGCTATCAAGCAGTAATGCCTGTGGCGGGGGCTGAGGGGGTGTGGCACTGCGCCTTGACACTTGCCATCCCTAACTAAAGCAAACAGCCCTGGAACCCCAAGCCAGCTCTAAGGTTCGAGAGGTAGGAGAGGAAGAGTGCACAATGAGGTGCAAAAGACTTACCCAACCTCCCCACTTCCCTTCCCAGTCCAGAGTGTCTTTTTTCATATTCTGTCAAGACAGAGAGCTGGACTCTGCTCCATCACCAAGTCCCCCAGCCTCACTTCTAGCAACAGCTATGAGTTCACGCTTCAATTATGAGACAGCAAGGATTCAGGAGCTACAGAGACATTTTTATGTGGGTTTTGACAGAATTTCTGGAAAGGTAGTGGACATGGCTTTATCCATCCCTCCTGCAATGAATGATTGGCCCCTCTTTCTAAATTGTCCCCTGACCACATAGGCCCCCGTGAGGTCCTTGCTTCTTTCCCCTGGTGCCAGAATGGGATGGCACCCCATCCCGCCACACATAGCTGCCAAGTGCATTCTCCTGTGCTCCAGCCTCAGGGCCTCTGCTTCCCCTAGAACAGGGCACCCCCTCACATGGTGACCCATTTAGAGAAAAGACAAAACATTTAAGAGAACAAAATCAATGAGTACAGGAGTGAGGGAGGCAATGTGAAGCAAACTTCAGGAATTTCTCTAGAAGCTGATCCCTGACGAAGGTCCAGCTGTAAGGAAAGAAGCCACACGCCCCTCTCAGCTCACAACCCAGGCGGTGACACACAGTGAGTAGCCCTAGGGAAGCCGGGAGGTGTTCAGCGCAGGAACATGTCCTACCAGAACAGACAACACGCAGACGCCAGTCCCCTCACCCCATGCAAGAGCTGCACCTCAGCAGGCCCATCTACACACCTGGGGTTTTACCCCCGAGACAGCCACAGAGCACTCGGAGATGCTCCAGAGTCTGAACATTTCATGTCTACAGGAACAGCGCCACGGGTCACTGGGCATCTGTGACCTGTGAGGCCACCAGCCCGGGTGGGCAGTCAGGGAGACAGGACACAACCTCCATCTCTACCTGCCTTGGGCAAGGACAACACCTTGAGGAGCGGCAGGACAAGGTCTTCCCCAGGTCCACAGATTGGCACCAAGCTTCTCAGGGGCACTACATGATGCAGGAGACTGGGCTCAAGTGGCAGACCAGCCCAGCGATGTGGCAGGTGTCTAAACACAGTGAGCAGCAATTTGAGTCTCCAGGGAAAATCATAGACCGTGCTGTCGTCCAAGGATGTGGCAGAACCAAAACATGCAAAAACACCAGCACACAGTCTTTCACCTCCAAGAAGCCTCTGGCTACCAGTCTTCCATGCCCCTCCTCCACATCTACCAGACAGGAGAAAAGGTGGTCAAGAGAGAAAAGAGGACTGCCGTGGGAAAACATGCCTGGAGTTAAGGACTCAAAGCCATTGGCCCACACCAGGGTCAGTGGCTCTTGGCCAAAGGGGCCTGACTGAACCAAAACAGAGGAGTCTTTTCTCCCCTCTGCACTCTCAAAAGTGTGGACAAAAGCAAAGCCCTCCTACATTGCCCCAACCCTCTGGATAAACTCCATGATCCTAGATGTTCTCAATCTGGTCACTGCCCACCTTATGCTCTGTTTTCCATGTCTTTTTATGAACTGTTTCATCTGCCTGGAGCATCTGCTTCCCGCTTTGCTCACCTAGGACCTGTAACTCATCCTCTAGATTCAGCATCATCCTCTTCTATGAAGCTTGCCCCATACTCTCAGGCACAGAGGAAATCTACTCTCTGGGCCATCCCTGGGTACAGCACACACCTCGACTGGCCCTTTCACACCACCCTATAAGGTCGTGTGCCCAGGCACACCTGTCTCCTCTCCAGAAAGGCTCCTGCCTGTGCCCCTGGGCCAGTTCTGCCCCTGGGGCAGAACTATGAGCCAGTGCACTGCTGCCTGGCCAAAACAAGCCACGTGCAAGCAAGGTGGGGGAGCGGGGGCCTGGGTACCAGCAGCAGAGGGAAGCCCCTCAACTCCATCCAGTGTTCTAGCCCAGGCTTGCTGTTCTTGGGTAGAGCCACCCATCACATGTCAGGACGCTGCCGCCACCGGGATGATGTTACAGTCTATTTTGAGGGTCACACTGGAGCATCTGTCAGCCTGGCCAGCCACACCCTCCATGTGTCATCACTAAGAGCTGGAGACACCCACAGGTCCATGAACTCTGGTGAGCAAATCTTCTCCCTTTGAGACCTTGAGCTTCAGGGCCTCTTGGCTTCTCAGCGAGATCAGTTCAGCTGGCCCTTATCTCCTAGCACCACCAGTCAGGCTCTGACATCGCCACAACCCACCAGATCTGCTTCTGGGGTGCCCAGCTCTGGTGACTCAGCAAAAAGCAGCTAGAACCCATCCATCTGTGCCAACTGCTTAGCAAGGCATAGCCTCACCTTCTCTTGCTCTCTCTTATGTTTGGGGAGTAACCAGAAAGGCCAGTCTCCTGATCAAGCTAGATACCAACCAGACTCAAGCTGATCAACGCTGGCTTCAGCTTTGTTCTCCCTCCACCCAACACAGGCTTGGCAGACAGTAGGGTGAGAGATATTCTGTGAATGCTTGAAATGGAAATTCCAAATTATATTCAGCACAGTCTTCTACAAAAGACAATGTCGGAACAAAAGTCTTCTGGAAAACAATGACACTGACAACTGAGTTCATAAACACCTTTTACAAAAGAGGCCCATATGTAATCTACAGAGACAAGTCTACAGATTCAGTGGGATGGTAAGTCAGCCGATGAAGGCCAGTCCAGAGCACAACATACTTCTCTGCCCCCACTTAGCACTATGCACCTTGAAACTCTGTCCCCCAAGAACACAGTATCCTCCTAAGAATCCACCTAGACATTCCTTTACTCGACTCAAGAAAGGAATGCAATGGGGAAAGACGGCAGCAGCATGGACACACGCATCTGGGACCAGGCACGGGCATATGACAGGTTAGGTTACTCGACTGCACACCCTAAGCCCTGCAGCTAGGGCAGGTCACCAAATATCCCAGGGGCTCAAGGCTCACTCACAAAACAGGTACATTATCATCTACTCAATCACTCTCAAGAGATGCCATGAGGCAACCAGATAGTTCAGGAAAGCAACACAACCGGTTAACACCTGGGTCATGGACCAAGCCCAGGTCGGAAACACCCCCAGTATCAACAGGAAACAAATGTCTGCCCTGTAACTGCCCGTGGCCTCCTCAAAAACACACCTGGTCCCACAACATCTGACTACCTCCTGGGCATAAGGAAAGTGGCCATGTATTCGAAAAAGAGGCAGCGAGGGGCCATGTGTTTACCATCTGACAGTGGTCGTCTGAAGCAGGCCATCACAAGCCTACAGTACCAGGGACCTTTAAAACCAAGATTTCCAGGTCAGTTTAATGCCTACATTCACTACAGGTAAAGATTCTGGGAATGGAGGTTAGGAGAAGATGCCCCAATTCTTTAGACTTGCAGGCAACACCTACATGAAAGCAATCTAACAACAAGACACAGTGGCCTTTTTTAGCAAGATCCCCTTACAACTGAAATGTTGAAAGTTGATGGAGGAATCCAGATCACTAAGTTTTTAAAGGCTTGTCTCTCACTAGCTGACTATTATCTACGATAAGGACCATCCAGAAAACAATCCATTTTCCTCCCTACAAGTTTAAAAAAACACCCTTCAGTTTATGGGCAATATGGCACTAAAGCACCAACAATTCAGTCAACGTTGTAACTATTTTTGCACTGTTTGCTTGTCTTTTTTTTTTTTTTTTAAGATTTATTTATTTATTTATGCATACAAGAGCTGGGGTACAAGCCAGAGGTGTGGGGGGTGAGAGGATTCACCACAGAGAGCGGGGAGCAGAACAGGCAGATCAACGGAAGTACACTGCTGAGGGGAGCAGCGGGCGAGGCAGGAGAGGTCTGCCGCACCATGTGGGTCCCCTCCCTGGCCGGCAGCAGGGACCGAACTCGTGCTGCAGCGGCTGCGGTTTGCTTCACAGTGCATTGCTTAACCCGCTGCGCCACCAGGGAGGCCCTGTTTGCTTGTCTTAAGAGGCCATTCTCACTCACCCTAGTTCAAGCACATTAAGTATGTGTGCTTATCAGATGGTGGAAAGGGAAAATAGGAGCTTTTAAGTTTCCTATCTGTAAATGTACTAGAGAGGAGGAAAATGAAAGATGCAATGTCGTGTCACGATCAGAATTTCAGAGTCACAGGATTCTGGGGTTAAAGGCAGCTGAGATGTTGGTGGAGCGCTGCAAAGTCCCATGATCTAGCCACGACCACACAGTCTTCCCAGGCAGGGCTATTATAACACCCCTGAGGAAACAGGCAGAGCTGTGAGGCACAGCCACTTAGCCAGGCACTTTACATGCATCACAGTGGGGCAGTCCTTAGGGGAGAGTAAGGGTTCTGAAAACTCAAAAACACATAGGGTGTTGGCACAAAGATAACTGGTGGGGCTGGCAAAATTCCCATCTTCCCAAGGCAGTTGCAATCATGTTATTTCATAACTTCTATACCTGCTTCGTCACAGTCCTGGGTAAAAAGGGAGAACAGAAGAAAAGGAAAAACAAAAACTCTCCCCTCTGATATCCTGTGTCTGCTTAGGTCACCCTAAAACAGGGAGCCTCCCTAATGCCGACTTTAATAAGGACCTTCCTAAAGCTGGTCCAACTGGTGTTGAGGTTCTGGACTGAAAAACAAGTTTATGAGCAACAAGGTCACCTGATCCTGACCATGTGCATGCTGTTTACCCTGAGATGACAGACCAGTGGTGCCACAGCTTTGATGAATGCTGCAAAGACTCTACTATCCCTTTGAAGCCTCTACATGACTAAAGGCCATAAAAAGGAACCTTGGATACAAGAAGAGTATGAAAGGAAGTAAATCACAGACATCACAAAACAGTGGGGAAATCCCATTCTGGAAGAACACTGAATTGTTAATGTAAATTTGTTTCCCTGACCTGTGAGACATTTCATTAGATCAATAAAGAGAAGTCCCCTTCTCCACCTCCAGTGCACCTACTTGTCATCAAGGGCTGCTTCTCTGACTAGGACACAGCCACAATCAGGTAACAGAGGTCATCCACTAGTCAACCCTCTGCAGCACAGATCCATGTGGCTTAGAAACTCTGACCACAAATGTCAAAGTCAGCTCCAGAGAACAGCTCCATGTTGCGGAAAAAAGGAGGGACAACTTACCCATCTCTTCCTTTGCTGACAATCTTCACCTCAAAGTAGTAAATGCCACAGGCAGCAGGTATAGGGTGGGTGGCACGCACTGAGGCTGCATCTTTGTGATTTTTGCCATGACCTAATAGGAGAAAGCAAGGAAAAACTATCAGTAGAAGGAAAAAAAAAAATATGAAAGTCTCATTCTTCTCTGCTCCATGGCAACTTCACCCCTCCATAGCCAGAGGAAGGCTTTACATAGTCCAAGGAATAATTAGACAACTGAACAAACATTTATACCTCCCACCTTTGGCTTACCTCCTCCAGAGAATAGCAGCCCTGCAAGAGACACTATCTCCCATGCAAACCAAATGGGGCTGCAGGCAATGTGGGTGCATGTGAGAGTTCCCCAGTGCTGCTGGAAGTCTCTCTAGAACACAGGTAGCCCACCTGGAGACCAGGGTAGGAGGAGGTAGTCCTGAAAGCCTCCATTACCACCACCCCCACACTGCCCACCTTTAGCACAAAACCCCAGGCCCAGTCTGGGATATCTGGCAAGTGCCCAAGCCTTTGGATTTCTGGCTAATGGAGAGAATGTAACCCCTCTTTCTTCAGATACTCCCCAAACTAAGCAGTGGTTTAGAGCCCAGCTGGAGTTGGAGTTATCCCAGGAGAAGCAGGAAGGTCCGCAGGGTAGAAGATCCAACCCAACACTGGGCGTGGGCACCTGTTGCAGTTCTCGTGACATCGGGTGTCTCAGGGCAGAGCAGACTAGGCAATCAGTCCCTGGCCTGGTCAACCCCACCACCCTGGACATCTCTCAGGAGCTAATAAGGCCTAACCCAGAGCATCCCGGCCGGGGAAGGGAGGTGATGGGACAGGCCTCTGAGAGGAAGAGACGCCCCGAAGATGCTCTGGCCTTTCCTCCAACCAGGGGCCCATACCTTTGTAGTGGACGCGGAGGTTGCCCTGGGAGAGGCCGATGTAGTTGTACTTGTCCTTGGGGCTCCAGGATCGCGGCAACGGCGTCTCGTGCTGGTTGACTGCGGGGTACAGGCGCTGCAGGCGTCGGCTAAGCTCCTGCTCCCCCGGGGAAGGCAGCCCGCCCCCAGTACCCCCGCCGGAGGAGTCTCCAGCCTGCGGGCTCCCAGCTCCCGGGTCCGCCGTCGCCGCCGCCATCTTGGAGGGAGCTGCTATTGTGTCACTGGGGGCGGGGAAGAGCGGGACCAGATCCGCCCAGTTCAGCCAATGGCCCGCGAGCCAACCAGGGCCGCAGGGAAACCGAGTCCGAGTCCGGCATCTCTCTTTGGACATTACCACGCCTCGCCACATTTTGGACTCCACATCCCATAATGCAGAGCTCTCCAGAGGCGTAGCAACTCGGGCTGGCAAGGGATTTTGGGAGATGTAGTACAAGCCCGTTCAGTCACAAGCCTGCAGAGCCGAGACATGGAATCACCGAAAACTACAATTCCCACTAGTAACACGGCTCCACGCTCTCAGTTCGCTTCCCTCCCCCACAGCCTCTGTTTCTCCTCCTGCCTCAGTTCTGGTAGTTAGGGTCAAATCCGTTGTAGTGACTGGCTCTGAGGAGACCTCGCACCCTAATCGACGTCTTTCTTTGCTACCTGGCCTTACTCCCAACCTGCGCTGACTGGGATCGAGGGCGTGGCGCAACCCTGACTCCGCCCTCACCGCTAGTCTGCTGGGGCCTGGTCGCTATGGCGACGAGCTGTACACTACCACAGCTCTCCAGGCGGTGAGTGCAGGCTGCCGGATTTGCTGATATGGCCTCCCTGAAGCCAAAGACGCGGTTGTCCAGTTTCGCGACTACGTCAAGGTAGGCGCTGGCAAGGCTGAGGGCCGAGAGGAGGGCTTGAATACTTGCAGAAAGAAATAGTACCTAATCCCTACCTCTGCACCTCTTACCGCTGTCCGTTGGTCCGGGGCTCCAGCCCCACAGGACAGGTGATGCAAAATTGAATCTGTCAGCCCAAAGAGTACGTGATAGCAAATGAGCGGACACGCTTTATCATGAGTAACAACCGCCTGTCTTGTATTGAGCATATATTATGTTCCAAGGCTTTATATACAAGATTTAACCCTCCCAACAAGTCTATGAAGTAGCACTATCGATTTACACAGGAAGAATAGATGCCTGGAGAGATTATGTGTTTTACACATATTTATAAATGGTGGAGCTAGGATTTCACACGCACAACTTCAGATTCAGCCACGTGAGACTTATGAACCTGAGCTCTTAGCCACAGGGATAAACTGTCTCTTCACCCACTGATTTATGACGAAGATAATTGTAGAATTGCTGGCTGACTCTAAGCAGCCCAGGCACATCTACAACCTCAGGGTAGCTCCTGCCTTTATCCAAAAGTCTAGCTTTGGGTTATTGCAAAATATGACAACACACTCTGTTAGCCAGGAATATCACAAAGTATACAGATTAAACACAAAAATTGGCTAATTGCCTTTCAAGTTTTGAAATTTCAGAGAAGGCTCTTAAAGGTTCAGGTCCTAGTTCCTGTAGCTCGGTTAAAGGGACAATACAGCCCAACTCATAAACGTTGTAGAGAACACTGAGGCAAGAAATGTGAAGCTCTCCTTACAACTCATATAATAGATGTTCAGTAAATTTAACAAATCTAGTTTCCTTTATTTCCATTCCCGTGTGGCATGGGGAAGTAAACTCATCTAAACTCTAGTCCTTCATGATCTGCTGCCTTTAAAAAAGCCAACGAGCGCCTCCCTGGTGGCGCAGTGGGTTAAGCAATGCACTATGAAGCAAACCACAGCCACTGTAGCATGAGTTCGATCCCTGCCCCTGGCCAGAGAGGGGACCCACATGGTGCAGCAGACCGCTCCTGCCTCATCCGCTGCTGCCCTTGGCAGTGTGTTTCAGTCAGTCTGCCTGTTCTACTCCCCACTTTGTCTTGTGAATCCTCTCACCTCTCGTGACTCTGGCCTGTACCCCAGCTCTTGTATGCCTAAATAAATAAATCTTTTAAAAAAAATAAAAAAACCAACGAAGGGGCCTCCCTGATGATCTAAGGGTTAAGTTTCAGCATTTTACTGCTACAGCCTGAGCTCAATTCCCAGCCAGGGAGCTGATCCACAAATAGTGCAGCAGACCTCTCCTGTCTCATCCACTTCTCCCCTTAGCAGTGTATTTCAGTAGATCCACCTGTTCTTCTTCCCACTCTGTCTCTGGTGAATCCTCTCACCCTTTGCACCTCTGGCCTGTACCACAGCTCTTGTATGTATAAATAAATAAAATCTTTTTTTAAAAAAAAGTGATTGGGCTTAACAGGAAGGTACTCCAGTGAGCAGATGGATTCATCTGTGGTATCCTGCCTCAAATTCATGACTGTCTGGACAGAACCCCTTCCTTTTCCACAGTCTACTTACTCCACATATCTTTCTCACACTTGTGCAATTGAGAGAAATAGAACACTGGAGTTTGGGGTGTCAATGCTTCATGGAGGAGGACTGAGGAGTCCTGCAGGACAGATTTTCCAACTGGATAAGGGTTCTGGTTGTGGCTCTCAACTTCCCTGGAGATTGAGTAGAACTATTTGCATTTTTATAGACAAAGACACTAAAGTTCAGAGAGGTTAAATATGCCAAGGTCACCAGCTAGTAAGGTAAATGAAGGCAGAGTTCTGTCTGGCAGCATAAATCACCATGCCACCACTACCATGCATTACTGAATTACTTCCTCCTTTTGTCCTACCTGGATCTGTGCCCCCTTCTGCAGCACTCCCCATGGACACCTACGTGCCTTCCTAGTCTGTGTAAGGATCACTCCCCAAGAGACCTAAGTGTTAAAAATCTCCTTAGGATCCATTTCTTTTTAAAAATATTTATTTATTTATGCATACAAGAACTGGGGTACAGGCCATAGGTACAGGGGGGTGAGAGGATTCATCAGAGACAGAGTGGGGAGCAGAACAGGTGGATCTACTTAAATACACTGCTGAGGGGAGCAGCAGTGGTTGAGGCAGGAGAGGTGTGCTGTGCCATGTGGGTTAGCACCCTGGCTGGGGATCGAACCCGTGCTACAATGGCTGCAGATAGCTTCATAGTGCTACACCTTAACCCCTTGCACCACCAGAGAGGCCTCCTTAGGATCCATTTCTCTCCCATCCTGCTGGTATCAGAAACATCTGTGCAGCTCCTTGCAGTTTATAGACTATTTTTGCATTATCTCTTTTATTTTTTTTAATATTTATTTATTTATACATACAAGAGCTGCGGTACAGGCCAGAGTCCAGGGAGGTGAGAGGATTCACCACAGAGAGTGGGGAGCAGAACAGGCAGATGGACTGAAACACACTGCTGAGGGGAACAGCGGGCGAGGCAGGAGAGGTCTGCCATGCCTTGTGGGTCCCCTCCCTGGCAACCAGCAGCAGGGATCGAACTCGTGCTGCAGTGGCTGCGTTTTGCTTCATAGTGCGTTGCTTAACCCACTGCGCCACCAGGGAGGCCCCGCATTATCTCTTTTATTTAAGCTTCAGAACAACACTGAGATAGGAAAATCAAGATTATCTCCATTTCCCTATGTGGAGACCAGGCTAAGAATTTAATGACTTGCCCAAGGGGGGGTCCTGTTAGAAAGATGTCAATCCCTGCAACCCTAGCAGCCATTAAGTTGAGGTTGAAGAACCACACCCTGGCACTTGGACCCTGGACCTTATGCTTCTTGCCCTGGGACGACTCCCCCACTCCCCTGAGGTGTGTCAGTCACTCACACCAAAGGACATTGTAGCTTCAACTGAACACTGAATGGCAGGGTGGGCCCACCGGGTCCTCTGGACTCCTGGAGCAGAGTGGGTGAGACTCATGAGGAGCTTTCTGGATGTAGGGAAATGGTTTGGGCTCGGGACCATGAGCTGGGTGACAGGATCTTTGGGAATCTAGAGGCAGAGCTGGGAATACCCAAAGCCTGGCTCTCAGGGGAGACAGTGTCATTTCTTGTGGCTATGAGAAGGGCGGAAAGCTCTGCCACTCACCCTGCCTTCCCTTTCCTTGCATAGAACACACATGTGGCCTTCAGGAGTCACCAGAGATGACCCCAACTCCCCAAGAAACAAGAACTTCCAGAAACGCAAGGCTTCTCAGAAACGGGAAGGGCTGGTTAGTGGCTTTGTTCTGTTGGGACAAATATCAGCTCCCAGACTCTATCTGCCTCTCTTTCCACAACCCAAAACACCAGTCCCTTGAAACATGCCCCCCAGAGCGGTTTCTTCCCAGTCAGGGAACACGGCCCAGAGGCCAGACCACCAGGCTCTGGGGCGGGAGTGTGCGCTGGCTGCTTGGCATCTGGAAAGTCTTCCCAGATACCCCCGAACAGAGAGGGACTCGGCCCCATCCACACATACCCTTCCCCTGTAGATCAGCTCTCTGGACCTGTTTTCTTCATCAAGCTTGCCATGCGCCAGACGAACTGCTATATGCCGGCTAGGATCTAGGACTGTCACAGCAGATCTGCCAACGTCCCTCAGGGCTGTGGCTGACTCTTTTTGTTTTTATGGACCTAGTGCTTGATACGGTACTTGAGTGGCTGCCATATATTAACAGCTCCATAAATGCTGTGCATGCAGGCTTGACTGGAATGGAAGTAGAGATTATTCACCAGCCTGAGGCTAGGTCCTTCCTTCACTCCTGTTTTTTAAAATGTTTCTATAAAAATGAATGCTGTTTCAGTAAGTACTCTTTATCGACATACTCATAGGATTATTTAATCAATAGACAGTCATTGTCCAAATCTCACAGATGAAAGGACACACTTGAACATATTTGTAACTCCAGCTCACAGTAGAGTGCTGTGGTCTGTTTGGTTAGTGGTTTTCTTTGTGTGAATGTCGCCCTGGAGAATTTGGGGCCACATGTGCCACACACTTTGTAAGTAAGACTACAAACTCCCAACATATGCAAGAAGGGGAAGTGTGAACTCTGTGGAGACTAAGCGTATCCACAATCCCACAAGACCCAATGACTTGGGAGCCTTACTCCTGTCCCCCACAACTGCCTCCTATTCCCTGCATCTGAGACCTGGCTCTTTCTTTTGTGCCTTGGTGCCAGAACCACCAAGGGGCTTTGTTCCTACCCCCAACCCCAACCCCTCCCCCGCCCCCCTCCACTGTCCACCCCTTCGGCCGCCCTTCCCGTTTCTACCTGCAGGGGGAAGCAGAGAGCAGAGCGTGTGTTGAGGGGGGAGGAGTGACGACGACAGGGGACAGGACACCGGGTTCCCCAGCCAGTCCAGGCCTTGGCGGCTGTTAAGAGCCAGGTCAAGGAGCAGAGTGCAAAGCAGGGTGACCACCTTTGCCCCAGGCAGACTGAACATGACGACTTGCCATTTGAAAAACTTGTCGTGAATTCCCCAGGTCTAGGTACTTCTTTGACAACTTTCCAAATGTCTTCCAGGGTACTTTGCAATCATAAAAATCAGTCTTTTAAACGAAATTTTGATTTGATTTTTTAACTTTTCTCATTTTTCCAGCTTGTCTATTCTACCTTTTTTTTTTTTCATTTTTAAGATTTATTTGTACATACAAGAACTGGGGTACAGGCCAGAGGTACAGGGGGGTGAGAGGATTCACCAGAGACAGAATGGGGAACAGAATGGGCAGATCTACTGAGGGGAACAGCAGTTGAGACAGGAGAGACAGGAGAGGTCCGCTGCGCCATGTGGGTTAGCTGTCTGGCCAGGGATCGAACTTATGCCACAGTGGCTGCTATTGCTAGATAGTGCTGTGACTTAACCCCCTTGTGCCACCAGGGAGGCTCTGGTAAGGAGAGCTTTAAACTCTTATTACAATTCTGTTTCATCTATGCCCCCATCCTTCATGTTTTCATTTATTCAATAAATATTTTCTGATTTCCAGTCCAGCTGGTGCTGGGGAAGCAGTGGCAAACAATACAGACCTAGTCTCTGTCACTTAGAGAGGACAGGGTGTGATGGTAGGAAGTACAGGGTGTCAGACTTGGGAAAGAACATCAGGGAGGACCCCTGAGATCATGAGGTGGTCAAGACATAGAGCATTCTTGATCCAGAAAGACATGTGCAATCATATATACCCAATCAGTGACATTCATTTTTACTATGCCTCTTGTCTATGCTAGTTTTTTGTGCTCCCCCCTATATTTTATTTATTCCTCCAAATATGCTGAGTAAGAAGCACAACGCCATTAATTCTGGAAGTGGAGAGGTAAGTTAACTCATGTACCCTCCAGAGGCTAGAAGCCTCCCTGGGACCTAGCAATGAGGTTTACTATGTACGTTCCATAAATATTTAGGCGGGAAATAAATGATTCCCAGAATTGAAATAAAACATGGACAGAACTAACAGAATGCAAAGAAGAATCCAAGGAGACAGCAGCACTTTCCACACAAGGAGAGTCATAAGCCCATTACCATCAGTCTGGGAGGGCTCCTAGGGCTGGATGTGTGTGGCCTCGGAGGTAGGCCTGGCCCCTCCATCCTAGAAGAACCTGGAGGCTGGCCATAGGGTCAGGGGTTGGGGGGAAGGGGAGCTTCAGTGTTGAATTCAATAATTTCAAATTTGAGAGTGATTTATATGCACTGTAGAAAATGTTGGAAAAGGCACAATTACAGAAAATAAACTCCCATGGGCCTATCATTAGAGAATAGCTATTGGTAACCTTTTGGATTATTTCCTCCACTTTTTCTAGTTTGACTGGGTTGTGCTGAGACCCAATTTCAGGCTTTACTTAACTTACAGCTATAGCATTCATGTATTTTCATGTTAAGCCTCTTTGTAAACTATTTCATGACCACACAACCACCTTCCGCTTTCAGACACTAAGGAGTTTTCTCATTTCTCCAGTCATAAGTAAGGCTTTGAACACTGCCTTTCAGCATGAGTTGCTGCTCCATCTCTGTTTCTCTCTATACTGGCTACCCCAGGACTTAGCCTCAGCTGCTCTGGCCTGCTTTCCTTGGCCCCTTTTCGTAGCTCTTCAAAACTGCCGCCACTTCCCTGAGATGTTGGTGCTATCCAATGGGTCTTTGTGCCCCTCCCTAACCACGGCCTGCCCAACACACCCCCTCTCCCTCTTCAGTTCCTCCCACACACTCATTAACGCTACTGACATCACTAACATCATCACCTCCCCCTCCGGAATGACCTGTCTCTGAGCCCACGTCAAGGGCCTATGCTCCTAGCAGCTGCATGGACTTCATCATTGCTGACCCGTGATCGAGCGTTCCCCTGTCATCTTCCCTCCATTGTACCCCAGCTTCCCTCATGTCCTTTGAACCCAACAAATCCACAAGTACTATGGATCCATACATGTTTGACAAACAAATGAGTAACGAATGGATGAATTCTACATGGGCTTCCCTGGACTGGGGAACATATTTTTTCTTATGCTTTGTGTATTTCATGAAAAGTTTAGAAACAAACCAATGCATACTGTGTCTTCTCCCCCAGTGCTGCTCCATCTTCAAAATGAGGTCTCACCGCTTCAAGGTCTTCCCTCTCCTCCCCACTACCCCAGGGGAGCAGCCCAGTCTCCACCCAGGGCCCACAGCACACTCTGCTACATCTCTGTCGTCTTGTCTGCATGTCAGTGCTGGCATGAGGCTGGGTGTGCCATCTCTGTCATTTTCAGCTAGACGCTGTCATGGGGCAAGGGCTGCTCGTGGGTATGGATGGTTTCATAGCAGTCTTCACACCCACCAGCATACCTACAGAGGACAGGTCACCTTCACTGAGTTCCCAGGAGGTGTTGGGTCTGTATAATGTCTCACTGCATCCTCACATTAATACCACGTGAAGTGGGGCAACACACTGTAAAATGGGGAGCTACTATGTAGAGAAGTTAAAACTCTAGTCACGCAACTCATAAGGAAGATCTGGGATTTAACCCAAACCCCTCTAGCTCTAGGACCCACGGTCTTAATTATGAAACATATTAAGA
Source organism: Galemys pyrenaicus (assembly GCA_019455555.1). NCBI lineage: Eukaryota > Metazoa > Chordata > Mammalia > Eulipotyphla > Talpidae > Galemys > Galemys pyrenaicus. The sequence goes on along the minus strand of JAGFMF010011458.1, from coordinate 2,011,856 downwards.
AATTGTATAAAAAGGTGCCAGGGGTTGAGCACAGCACTATGAAGCTAGCCTCAGCCACTGCAGCACGAGTTCAATCCCTGCTGCTGGCCAGGGAAGGGACTCGCATGGCACAGCAGACCTCTTCTGCCTCGCCCTTGCTCCCCTCAGCAGTGTACTTCAATCGATCTGCCTGTTCTGTTCCCCACTCTGTCTCTGGTGACTCCTCTCACCCCCAGCACCACTGGCCTGTACCCCAGTTCTTGTACTTATAAATAAAAATCATATAAAAATATAAAATCAGAAAGGGAGGGATAGAGAGGAACATCAGGAAGAGGAGCAACGTGGCCATGGTAACCCCACCTGTCCCTTCCTGCAGTCCTATCAGTTCTCCGTTGGTGATTTGTCCCCATGGCCCACACACACCAGTGGCCAGACCATTCTGTGTAATCGAAAGCCCTGTTCAGAGGACTACCGGAAGCGAGCCGGGTAAGCTGCAGTGGGCCTGATGCTAAACAGGGGTGTGCTGCCCCAGGCCCAGGTGCAAGCGCCCTGTGGGGTGCCCGTTACATCTCAGCCCACTATCCCTGCAGTAGCTGGCAGCACCAGCCCCTGAACACTGCCAAGCCCAGGTACCTGGAGCAGCTAGAGAACTACCTACGCAAGGAGCTCCTCCTGCTGGACCTGGGCAAGGATTCTGCCCAAGAGCTGCGGCTGCAGGTCAGAGTGGCAGAGTAACTGTGGGGAGGGAGGGGCCGGTGGGAGGAAACTATCCGCCAGTTCTGAGCACATCACACGCTCAGGACCAGCCTGGCCCAGCTCTGACTCTTTTGGGTTCCCCTTCCCCTTCAAACATAAGAGAAACATGATGTATGACGTAGCCAGTGAGCGCGCAGTATGGAACCAACCTTCTCCTAACGCTCAGTTTTCCTTACCCAGGCCAGGGCTGGATGCCATCACTGCCCCTTCAGTTCTATGCTCCTCAGCACCCACTGTGGGTGGCCGGGCATCAGTACAGGGAGCCTGAATCTTGGCAGCTGGGCAAGCAGCGGTCACACAGTATCCACAATCCAAGGGACAAGAGCCCCAAGCTTGAACAATTAGAGATGGAGATGTGGCCTAAATTCTAAAACATATTGGGGAAGCAATCACTAAGTCCCTGCCCAAACAGGGATGATGAGGGGGAACCCCTGACGGAGGTTTGCTGAGCACTTGAGTGCCAGAACTACAGACCATCTCACAGCTGTAGGTACTGCCCAACAAGGAACAGAAGCTCAGAGAAGGCCAAGGGCAATGAGGGGTGGGCGAGGATTCGAACTGTCAGGGCTGAGTCTGGGTCTGTACTCATCCCAGACACGGTGTTGCCTTCCAAAACTTCCCATGTGCACAGGTAGGACAGGAAACCACACTTCTACTTGGCAGGCAGAATGTGGGGCTAGAACCTTCTCTCCTCCTGCCCCCACAGGGCTCTAAGATGGTGAGTGGTGCTGGTGAGAGGCCAACTGAGACACAGCACAAAGGAAACTGGCTGCCTGGAGGGCACAGAGAGGGAGGTCCCAGCCCTGGGATCTGAGATGGTAGTGGAGAGGGAAGCAGTTGAGAGGAACGGAACTGCCCCTTAGGTCCATGGCACTGAGACCCAGCCAGTGCCTGGGGCATCCTTCTGAATGTGGGCCATTCTGAAGTCCAGCAAAGGCAAACTCAGCTGCCAGTGGCAGCTATGGGCGAGCAGCTGACAGGTTCCCTCCTCTTGCCAGCCTTACAGAGAGATCTTTGAGTTCTTCATTGAGGACTTCAAAACATACAAGCCATTGCTCTCCTCCATCAAGAATGCCTACGAGGTGATGCTGGGTAAGACTGTAGCTCCCCCACCTGGGCACTCAGCAGCAGGGCTGAGGTAACTCCAAACTGGGCCTTGAGGTCACCAAGCCCTATTCAGTCTTTTGGCTTACATATATCTTGTGATAGGCGTCCTGTGGCAGGGCACCTGACCACCTCCTGCCTTTAGGACCATGTGGGGCAGGACCTGCAGGAAACAGCGCCTTTTCTATTGAGATAGGGAGTCCCTCTGAGAAGAGGCTCCCCCACCAAACTTAGGTGGGGCCAGGCATGGGGCAGCAGCAGGACTGAAGGCTGTAGAGGGAAGGGCTCAGGTTAGACCCTGGTGCTCATCTGGACTCAGACCCGGTTAATATGCAAGCACGGGGGCCTTAAGCAGGGGCCGAATTATGAGCAAGGCATGACAGATGCCTGGGGCTTGCAAGGACCATAGCCACTCACTGACCCCAGAGGAACTCTCCCACATGTTCCTGTGTAGCCCAACAGAGAGAGAAGATTCGGACTCTGGAGCCCCTGAAGGCCAAGCTGGTCACTATGAATGAGGACTGCAATGAGAGGATCCTGGCCATGAGAGCTGAGGAGAGATACGAAATCTCCATGCTAAAGAAAGAGAAGATGAATTTGCTAAAACTCATTGATAAAAAAAATGAGGAAAAGACGGCACTACAGAGTGAGGTGAACGGGAGCAGTCTGGTGACCAACTCCCTGTATTCCTGCCACCCCACCCTTCAGGCCTTTGGCACTGAAGTAACCACTTAACTCCCTCCACTGGACTAACACTGAGCCACCGCTTCCCCCCAGACCTCTGCCACCTCCAAATTCTGACCCCCTCCTCAGCTTAGCACTGGCTCTGTGCACCAGAGTCCTCCTCAGTGGCCACTTTCCATGGGTGGCAGTGCTGGCACATTGCTGGAGTCTCAGGAACGGCCAGCCAGTCTCCTCCTCCCTTTCCTGTTCCCAGGTCATGAGGCCACACAGCACCTGGCCCACTCCCTGTGGTGACTGCTGCACACAGAACCCAGAGGCAGCCCCCTGACCACACAGCCACCTTTCCCAACAGGTGGCCAAGCTGAGGAAGAGCTTGGCTCAGGAGTACCTGCACTACCTCACTGAGCGCGATGCCCGCAAAATCCTCATCGCAGACCTGAATGAGCTACGGTACCAGCGGGAGGACATGTCCCTAGCCCAGTCTCCAAGTAAGCCCCAGAGGCGTCCTTTCCCCCAGCAGGCGCTGAGGAGTCTGGCTCTCGCCACCCGCCTGACTCATTCAGCTCTCCTGACACCTGCTCAGTTCTCAGCTGGTCATGACGGGAGATGTGGATCTTCTGAGCTGGACTGAGAATCAAAGAGCCACTGTTTAAGTGGGAAACAACTGTTGGTAGTCGAAGCAGAGTAGACCCCCTGAGGGCAGGACAGGACTAGGACCCCACAGCCTGGGCTTCTCTATTGAAGCCGGCAGTGCTGTGGGACAGGCCCAGGGGTACCTAAGCAGGGACAGCAGAAGGACCTGGGACATGACCCAAGGGATGCTCTAACCCTGCCCTGGGCTACAGGCCCCAGAGCCAGGGTGATGCGAGCTGGCCGGGCCCCCTGGCAGGCGTCTGGGGGGAGGACCCCATGAAGCTAACACTGGCTCTGAAGATGACTCGGCAAGACCTGACCCGCACGCAGATGGAACTCAACACCATGAAGGCCAACTTTGGAGACGTAGTGCCCAGGAGGGACTTTGAAATGCAGGAGAAGACCAATAAGGATCTGCAGGAGCAGGTGCTGGCGGGCAGGCAGGGCCGGGCAGGGTAGTATGGAGAGGAGCGAGGACCAATCTCCTTGCCCACAGCTAGACAGCCTGAGAGCAGACTATGAAGAGGTCTGCAAGGAGCACGAGATCCTGCTACAGCTGCATATGAGCACCCTGAAGGAACGGGACCAGTTCTATTCAGAGCTGCAGGAGATCCAGCGCACCTCCACGCCACGGCCCGACTGGACCAAATGTGAAGGTGACTGTGGCCTCCGAGGCCCCAGGGGCTGTTCAGGTGTGTGATCTGAACTCCAGCTCTCTTTCCCCACCTGCAGATGTGGTGAGTGGAGGCCCAGAGCGCTGGAGTATGCTTGCGGAGGGCAAGAACAGTGACCAGCTGGTGGATGTCCTCTTGGAGGAGATAGGCGAGGGGCTGCTCAGGGAGAAAGACTTCTTCCCTGGTCTGGTAGGGGAGTCCCTGACGGGTGGGTGGAATTTGAGGGGAGCTTGGGGGTCAGAGTCAGAACAGCCAAGCCTGGGGTTCTGCTTTATTTGAGGGTGGCTACCAGAGATGAGCCGGCACTCTCCCTTCCAGGGCTATGAGGAAAGCACCCCCTCTTTCCTTCGGTTTGAAGGCAATGTGACAAACATGAAGCCAACCAAGAAGGCTGTGGTCAGCCTCATCAAGGATATCTGGAAGGAACGTCTCAGTGAGGAGCAGGTCAGAGCAACCTGGCATTTCCGTCCGAGGTGCTAGAATGAGGAATGAAGGTCAACTGACCGTGGGGCAGGTTGACTGACCAGTCTTTCCCCAACCCTACAGAGAGAGAATTTCTCAGATTTCTTCTACAATTTCCTGGAGCGTCGTTTTGGGCCTGGTGACGCCATGGCCTGGGCTTACACTGTTTTTGAAAACATCAAGCTTTTCCGCACCAATGACATCATGAGTCAGTTCTATGCAATCTTAATGGGAAAGGTGAGTGGGCCTGGCCCTCTACCCTCTGTCCTGCGCACAGGCCAGCTCTCTCCCTACTCCAGGAAGCAATGAGTTAGTAAATGCTTCTCCCTCTTCAGAACAGAGAGATTGTGTACACCAGGCAGAAGGAGATCATAGCACAGCTGCTGAAGGAGATGACAAGTATTGACAGTCAGAACGAGGGAGTAATAACCATGGAGCAGTTAAGGTAAGAGGTTGGTCTGGCCATCCCAAAAATCCTGCCCAGGATTGCCTCTGCCAGGCACCCAGGTGTGCAGAGAAAAGGGGAGCCTGGTGGAAGGGTCACAGCTTCAGGGTTGGCTACCCGTTTGAGGGCTCATGGGGCTGGAAGGGGTGGGCAGGCCTTGGCCAGGCCCCTGTTGGCTCTCACGTCTCCCCCCAGCACTGTCCTCAAGAGCACCTTCCCCTTCAAGAAGGAAGAGAAAATTCAGGAGTTGATGGAGGCAGGGGGCTGGCAACCCGACAGCAACAACACAGAATTACTTGATTACCGCTCTTTGTTTGTGGAGGTGTGTGGGGTGCCAGGAGTTGCCAAGCCCTACCCTAACTTCTGCTGAACCCTAACCACTGTCTGTGGCCCCTCCCAGGATGAGGAGGGCCAGAGTACGTTCTTTGTGAAGAAGCTGCGAGAACAGTACTTGAATGAAAAGGAAGAGTACCTACACGAGCTGAAGCAGGAGCTGGGCCTGGAGCTGTGAGTAACCTGGGGCCCTCAAGCCCGCTTAGCCAGAGCCACAGGGTGGCACCTCAAGCTCCTGGGTCTCCCTTGTGCTCTAGGCATGCTGCTGGACGCTACACACTGCTCAAGTGTGGCAGCATCTTGGGGTCTAGGGTACAGAGAGGAAGGGTCAAGCCTCTCTTTCTCTATCCTGTGGGGCAGCCGTGAGGATGTGAACCTGTTCCGCCTCCGTGAGGCCCTACTGACCATCGACCCCAGCCTGGACAAGCAGACCCTGAACAGCTACTTGAGCCAGGCTGTTCAGATCCCTGTGACAGAACTGCCAGAAGAGGGCGAGAAGGAAAAGGACATTGTGGTAAACGTCAAGACTGCACTGGAACAGCTTCACATGGCAGACGTCAGGCGCATGGGACTTCGAGAACAGGACCCTGCAAGCTAGGGCCACCGGGACGAGCCTGAGTGCTACGTGCTGCTAACTCCTGACTTCTAGCATAAAATTAGTTTTCTGAACCCATGCAATTCTCCAGGTTATGCTGGGAGTCAAGGAGAGAAGGGGTGGTTTCTGCCTGGCTGGCCCCAGGGTACACACCAAACTCAGCATATTCTGCTTGTGACATTTATTGATACTGGGGGTGGGGAGGGGACCTAAAAGGGTCTGTGGGGCCAAAGAGTCCCAAGTGGCAACAGGACAGGTGTTGAGGTCCAGCCACTACTGGGCAGGGAAGACAGAGTTGCCACTAAATGCACAAGGGATGAGGAGCTGCCGATACTCCAGGGGCAGGTGCCGCTCCACAAGCACATGCAGGGAGACGTGGTCGGTGACCAGGCCCTGCCTGCAGCAGAGGATAAAGACAGAATCAGTTCCCTGGCTCCCACCCCATGCCCACCTGCTTGTGCCCACTTACCGTCTCAGCAGCAGCTCCAGGTCCTCTGGCATCACAGTCCTGCGGCCAGCGTGAGCAGCAAATACCTCTAGGTCATCACAAAGATGCTGGAAATACTTGTCCAGGCTGCCAACAGGGCCAGGTAGAACAGACTGAATAAACTGCACATGACCTCAGTGGCTCCTCTCCCCACCCCAAGTACCAAGACTCACCACTTCTCCACCATCTCAAAAGCCGCCTTCTCCATGGGCATCTTGGCGTAGAAGCTAAAGAGTTTGGCATAGTGGCTCAATCCAGCCTTGTGGGGATCTTGGCGGGGCCTAGGGATTCGGGCTTTGGGAGGAAGCCTGACTGACAGAGGTTCCACAGGCTCTGAAGGTAAACTGGGTGCAGGAGTGGACAGTTAGCTGAACTGCAGCCTAAAAGACCCCTAATCAAAGACATTGGCTCCTGCCAATACTGGGGCACACATGCTGCTTGGTCAGCCTAAACGGACAGCTCCAACCACCTGCTGGGGGAAGTGGGGGTGGGGGTCCTGCAGAGTCCTTGTCTTTCTCTAGGGCCCTATTCTTTATATTTCGACTACTGTCCTTTCTAGGCTTATCATACGAACTGGCACTTGCTCAGGCCCATGATGCTCAGGCATTGGCATGGACATTCCCTCCCCTCCGCCCACTGCTGCCTGTCCAATTCTAATATCCTCCTCCAGGAAGCCTTCTCAGACTTCACAGCAAACCATGTACATCCCCTTACCCAGGCTCCTCTAAGCCCTGGGAAGCAGGTACCTGGGATGACAAATGTGCTCTCAGTGAGCCCCACGCAGCCCAGCTCCACTGAGTAATCACCTGTATACACCTGGGAAGGGGGGTAACCCAGTGGTGCCTAATACAACCTCAGCACCTGCCCCTTCCCAAGAGGCCCATGAGGAACAAAATTGTGAGATCTTACACTGCAGGGCTAGGCGGTGTGGCTGGCTCAAGAAGCTGATGTTGTCTGGTCTGAAGAAACTCAGGGATGATACCGGAGACCAATTCTGGACTCGCTGCAGAGGAAGGTCAGGGGTCATTAGGAAACTCAGGCCTGACCATCTCACCCAACCCTACAAGCTCACAGCTTCTTTGTCCTGTTCCTCAAGGTTCCCCACTAAGCTCTAACCAGCCAAGTTGAGAGACCCTTGACAGGCCTCATTGTTCAACATGACCTGGTCCTAGAGACACAACTCAGAAAAGCGCCCCCTCCAAGGCCAATGCTGAACATAGCTATCATTCATCCACTCCCCAAGTCCTGGCCCCCCTCCTTGCACCAGGTCCCTTACCTGTCCTACCAGTGGTGTCGTCATTCCCTGAAGATTCCTCTGGCACACTGGCCTTAGCAGCCTCCCAGGATCCCTCTGTTTCTGTCATATCTGTGTCTCCCTCATGTTGTTCTGCCCCAGGAGATTCTTGTGCTACTAATGCCTCCTTCACTTTGCTCATGCTTAAGCTTTCTCCCATCCTTTCTTCTGCCTCCTCACCAGCTCCATCCTGTAAAGGCTCTACTCCATCTTCACCAGAGACATGACTGGGAGACATACTTAGGAGGTTCATAGCAAGGGCATCAGCCTTCTCTTCCTTTCCTGTCAGAAATGGGGCTGGCTCCTCATCACCTGAATCAAGGGGAGAAAACCTAAACGTGAGAAGCAGTAGTCCTAGGCTGCCGCTCTGAGAAGGGTAAAATGAACTAGTCAAATTCAGTCTCATCCATTGAGGAGAGAAGGCCAGAGTCAGTACCAGGATACCAGTTTGGAGTCTCTTAGAACAACAGTGATTCTGAATTTTGATGGAGAAGGAACCAACAGAGAGCAAGTTCTGGGATTACAGAAGGGCTTCAAGAGGGCAAACTAGAGGCCTCCCTGGTTGTGCAGGGGTTAAGTCTCAATGCTATCGTCAGCCACTGCAGCCTGAGTTCGATCCCCGGTCAGGGAGCTGACACACATGGTGCAACAGACCTCTCCTGTCTCACCCACTGCTCCCATCAGCAGTGTACCTCAGTAGATCTGCCTGTTCTGCTCCCCACTCTGTCTCTGGTGAATCCACTCACACCCCCTGCACCTCTGGCCTACACTCCAATTCTTATGTGCATAAATAAATAAAAATAAATCTTAAAAAAAAGAGGGCAAACCACCAGTGCCAACTCTCACCCCAGCGAGGCTTGGCTCCAGGCCACCTGCCCCACATACTCACTGTTGTTCTGCAGCCCAGGCTCGCTGTACCATGTGCCGTGACTAACAGGTCTCTCAGCACCTTTAGCTCCCATGTGAGAAGGGCCTGGCAGCGAGTGGGACACACTGTGGGGAAGGCCAACCAAAGGCTGGGAGAAGGGTTGGGTGTCCTCCAATACCATGTCTGTTGGCAGGGCAGCAACAGGTGTTCTGAGGCTGTCACCTAGAGGTAAAGGGCCAGTTGGAACTCTATTCCTGCAGGTATCCTGTCACCAGGCCCTGGATATTGGAGCCCATGAGTCTCTCCCCAAGTGGAAAGAGACGACTTAACTAAAGTATCTCCCTTCCACAGCTCTCTTTTCTTACATTCCTGCTCCTTAGCCTGCTTCCTAACATCCCAGGCTCCACAGCTTGCCCCATCCAAACCACTTACCTGTGCCTTTATTTCACTTTCCATTCTTCTCTCTCCTCCTTGAAACCCTTCCCTTACTCTGGTGAACTTATCTTCTGGAATCAGGCTCCCATATCAGCTCTGCCAGGAAAGCTAGTCTCTTTCAACTCCCAACAATCTCTAACCACTAAAACACACATCTTTCTACCCTCAGCCCTATATGTCCTCAAGGATATAGGGTTCTACGACACTGGAACTAAGACTGGGCTCTACCTAGACAAGGAAAAACCCGTACAAAAACTCATAGACCGATGGACCAGACTTATCCATTGCCCTTGACACAATACACAGGACACTGGGGGCACAGTTTTTTTCATGGGCCAGAAAAGGAAAATCTTAACCTTACCTGAAGAAGCCAAGGCCAGGGAAGTATCTCTCAGGTCCTGCAAAAATGCACTCACATCTACAGCTCTGCGTGCGAGAGGTCTACGGGCCAAACCAGGTCTCCGTACTGACTGTGGCTGAAGAGGTGTGGCAAAAGTCAGGCTGAGGGAGCTGGTAGGAAGGAGGAGGTACAATAGAAGTCAGGTGCCTAAGGAAGTTCCCCCACTTGCCCTTTGGTTTTATTTCTTAGAACATAGCCACTATGCTGTAAGGTTATAACTGACTGTATGGCCAGATTCCATCCCAGTCAGTACCTCTCCTCCATCAACCCCCATAATAGGCAACAGTACCTGGTGAGGGAGGAGGCATTTGCATTCCCATGAGGCTCTGCAAAAGGATATTTAAAAAAAAGAAACGATGATGAATTATCGAGGCCCAGAAGAACCTTCTCTTCCTCTTCAGAGGACAGGTGAAGGGGGTCCCAGAGTTTATATAGAACTTCACCTTGGGGGACAGGCGGTTCCTGGTCCATTCCCTGTTGAAACACTGATAATCTCAGTCTCTGCTTCTTCCTGCCAGGAGCTAGCAGACCTGGAGCTAGGATTGTGGAGGGCTCAAGCTCAGGAAGTTGCAGTTCCAGGCTACAAGGATAGAGTTGATCTCAGATAGGCTAACAACCCAATTCTGGCCTTAGCGACTCCAAAGTGCCTCTCTCTGATAAGAGCTGCCCAACAACCCAGCCCAAGGTGGGAATTTACTCTGCACCTGCCCCGACTATTTTCCAGTCTTGAGGGCTGGACAATCTGTGGTGCTGGAACTGGCTTTACCACTGGTTCTGGTATCACAATGGAAGATTCTGGGGCTGTAGAAATAGCAGGAGAGCGTGAGACTGGCAGGGAGACTGCCCCAAATGAGGGCTACTGTGACAGGTGGTATCCCTCATTCTGATCATCAGGCCAGGGTTCACTTACCAGTCAGTAGGATGTTCTTCAAGAGAGATCGAGGTGTCTGCTCCTCTAGGTGTCCACTGGCTTGAATATGAGTCAATTTCCCAGTAGACTGGGTAAAAGCACCAAGCAATCAGTCTGCTGTTTTGCCTTGAGTTTCTCTCAAGGTGGGTTCCAGAGCAAGATTAGACCATAGGGCTTAAAGGCAGCAAGATCCCTTTAATGGTCATTGGGCTGAGTACTTACCCTGGTTCTATAGGAAATCCGCCTGGCAGTCATCTTTGTTTGGCTGCTCCGCCTCCTGAGGGAGGGTGTTTCAGGTAGAGCTCCCTGGGCACTGTGTAAAGAACAGCGCCTCTGAGAATTATGTAGAGAGGGGAAACTAGAGGATGCAGAGGAATAGCTTCATCAAGGATCTTGGTCTAAAGTCCTTTTACTATACAGTTAGAAACTACTTGCTGGGGACCTCCCTGGTGGCACAATGGGTTAAGCAATGCACTATGAAGCAAACCCAAGCCATGGCAGCACAAGTTCAATCCCTGCCGTGGGCCAGGACCCACATAGCGCAGCAGACCTCTCCTGCCTCGCCCACTGCTACCCTCAGCAGTGTGTTTCGGTCAATCTGCCTGTTCAGTTCCTCACTCTGTCTCGGGTGGATCTTCTCACCACACCCCCTTCCACACCTTGCTGACCTGTACCCCAGGTCTTGTATACATAAATATTTTTTTAAAGATTTATTTATGCACACAAGAGCTGGGGTACAGGCCAAGGGGTGGGAGGTGAGGACTCACCAGAAACAGAGTTGGGGGCAGAACAGGCAGACTGACTCAAACACACTGCTGAGGGGAGCAGCGGGTGAAGCAGGAGAGGTCTGTTGTGCCATGTGTGAGCTCCCTGGCCAGCGAGCAAACTTGCGCTGTAGTGCTGCAGATGCTTCACAGGGCGGCACTCAACCCACTGTGCCACCAGGGAGGCCCAATAAATAAATTTTAACAAACAAACAAAAAGAAACTACTTGCTGTTTCCATAGCCCCTCTTCTCAGCTTTATTCTGTAGATGAAGGGGAACCCAAGGAATATAGGAAAAGAGAAGGACTGTGATGACCCAACCAGAGAAAGGGGCTGAAGAAGGCTTCACAGAGGTGCCGGGCAGAATTAGGGTTAGTCACATAAAGAAGAAGAGCTAATGGAAGAGCATCCATTCCCAACATTAGAATTACAACCTCAACAGATCTTTAAATATTTCTAAATCTTTTAAGTATGCATCAGAGTATGATAGCAATCTCCCCAAGGTTCACCCCAGTCCTAGTCTCTTGAGTCCAACACCTCTTAGATTCCAGAACTATATAAACATCACCAGGGCACAGCTCCCACCTCATCACTTCTAGGTTTAAAAGTACAGTAAGTGGCCTCCCTGTGGCACAAGGGGTTAAGTCTCAGCACGCACTATGAAACTATAGGAAGCCACTGTAGCACAAGTTTGATCCTGGCCAGGGAGTTTAGCCACAAGGCGCAGCAGACCTCTCCTGTCTCTCTCCCGGCTCCCCTCAGCAGTGTATTTCAGTAGATCTGCTTGTTCCTATCCCCGCTCTGTCTCTGGTGACTCCTCCCACTCCCCCCGCATCTCTGGCCCATACCTTAGTTCTCACATGCATTAATAAAATCTTTTTTTAAAAAATGGCATAGTGAAAAGTTGCCCATTTGCATAAAAGAAATACACAGCCCCATTCTTGGCAGATGCTAATAGCCTCTGCACTATGAGCTCATCACCGTTCTCACGCACTGCCACACCAAACTTCCTGCTCCCAGCAAGCAAATCCCTGTCTCTCAGCTTCTGCCCAGGATGTACTCTCCAGCTGGCAGCTACAGAAGGTGCCACTAAAATTTGCAGGGCAAGGTGGAACCACCAGGGAGGCGGTTCACAGTAGATACAGGGGCACACTGTTTTGGGGACAAAGTGACCTAGAAAAACGGGTAGAAAGCCTATTCTTCACCTCCAGAGGTGGACCCCAAAAGACCTAGCGCCCTGATATTGAGTGAGGACAAATAGCTGACCCGAGCACAGCTAGACGACTGGAACCAGTTCTCATAGCCCTGGGCTCTGCTCCTTTTCAAGAGGCTCTGTTTCCCTTTCCAAACAGGGTCAGAGATGAACGCAGAACACCGCCCCCTGGTCCCCCGCTCCACCCCCCAGTTCCTCTCGTGCTCCTACAGCTCACATACCGCGCCCGAGCACTCCGGGGTCGCCGCGGGGTGCGTGGGTCTGCTGTATCCAGCACGCGCCGCAGCAGTGTGCGCGTCGTAGGCTCGCTGTCAGAACTGTAGCTGTCCGCCATGGCCTCAGCTGTCCACCCTCTCAACGGCTCGGGTAGCCCGTGCCTACGCCTTCCCGCCGTCGCGTTTGAGCCAACTCTCGCGAGACGACCACACAGCCCCACGGGAATTGTAGTTCTCGTCCTAGCGCCCAGCCGCGGTATCGCGTAGTTGCTAACTGGCTTTGGTGGCATCCTTACGTGGGGGTAAGCCCGACCAAATTTGTGCAGCCAGTGGAAGCCTTAATCGCCTCTTTTGTAAGTTGAGAATGATACCGACATTCAGTGAAATAATGCCCAACTGACAGCCTGACATATCTTAAGCTAAACCATCAATAAATAAGAGTCTCCATTATTAGAATGTCTTTCATTTCCATCTGCCTCTCTGAAGATGAGACACAAAGCCAGGAAAACATAATTTTATCCTATGTGGTTTGCATTTGCAAAGACCGTCCTGTGTGTAGATTTATATCTTCCAGAAAAGACTAGTTTACAGGTTCAGAGGCTGTTGGGCAGGGAACTTAAGACCGCTAAACACTGCAGTATTGAGATGAATTCTGAATCTTAAAAGTTCTATTAATGCTGGAGACTGCATTATATTTTTTCATTTTCCCTAGTCCCACCCCATATGTTTTCATAGCCACAGAATTAGAACCTGGGTCCTTTTTGCCAGAATCTGCTCCTAGGTGGGGTGTAAAGAATCAGAAACTCAAACAGGCATGGGCATATTTATGCTTGTGCCTAAAAATAGAGCAAAGAAAAATTTGGACCTTGTTTCTGAAAATAAAAGAACTACAGAAGAAAAGCCCATTAATAATTATTTTCATATAGACCTGACCTCGGTCTTACCTACCTTGTTAGCCCTTTGCAGGCATATTTCCATGATCACTATCCACATACATGCATACATACACTTTGTTTTATTTATTTGTGAAGTGTTGGGTTGCATAACATGGAGAAAACATAAAAATCCCTGAGACATCAGTTTGCTTTTTCACAGTGTTGTGTTTGCATAGAATAGTTGGTTAAAATATATATTTACTACTTTAGCTCAGGATTTGAGGGAGGGAGGAGTTAGCAAGATGGGCAAGAGTCAGACCATGTGGGGCCACGCAGGTTCTGGAAAGGAGGTGGGCATTACTCAAAATGTAATAGAAGACCACTGAAGAGATTTAAGCATAGGAATTATATAATCATATTTTCTTTGACAGTCATGTGACGAACAGAGTGTAAGGAGGCAAGATTGGATTCAGGGAGGCATGTGATAAGGTTCTTGCTTTTCACCAAAAGATAAAGAGTGGGCAAAGCAATGAGGCCTGGGAGAAAATCAGGTATTCCAAATACTTTTTGAGTGTAGAAGAGTATGTGTAGATTCAAAGGCAGTTTAATGTACTGGAAGATAGTTTTATGGAATATAATGTTATGTGCATAAATGTCCATAAAGAAACGATACCAATTTGACCTCACCAACATTTTTTGAGTACAGTCCTTTTCTTTTTCTTTTTTTTAAAGATTTATTTATACATATAAGAACTGGGGTACACGCCAGTGGTGCAGGGGTGAGAGGATTCACCAGATACAGAGTGGAGAACAGAATAGGCAGATAGACTGAAATACACTCATGCTTCAGTGACTGCGGACATCTTCGTGGTACTGTGACTTATTCCCTTGCAGCACCGGGGAGGGACCCAGTCTTCAGCAAGGTAGCAGTAGAACCATACCAGTAATTGTATGAAAATAAAATATATAAAAGATAAAATGAGGGCCCTTCCTGGTTGTGCAAGGGGTTAAGGCGCAGCACTATGAGGCTGCCTGCAGCTACTGCAGCACAGGTTTGATTCAAGGCCAGGGAGGTGACCCACATGGTGCAGCAGACCTCTCCTGCCTCCCCCACTGCTCCCCTCACAGTAGTGTATTTCAGTCAGTCTGCCTGTTCTGCTCCCCACCCTGTCTCTGGTAAATTCTCTCACCACCACCACCCACCTCTGGCTGGCACCCCAGCTCTCTATACATAAATAAATCTTTTTTTAAAAAAGTACAAATCGGGCCTCCCTGGTGGCACAAGTGGTTAAGCATTGCATTATGAAGCATCCACAGCCACTGCATCACGAGTTCCATCACTGGCCAGGGAGGTGACCCACATGGTGCTGCAGACTTCTGCCTGGCCCACTGCTCCCCCTCAGCAGTGTATTTCAGTGGATTTGCCTGTTCTGCTCCCCACTCTGTCTCTGGTGAATCCTCTCACCCTCCACATCTCTGGCCTGTACCCCAGTTCTTGTATGCATAAATAAATCTTAAAAAAAAAAGTACAACTCTTGTACATCCTTTCACTTAAGGTTCTTCAAACAGCTTCCAATTGCCTGCAGAGTAAATTCGTAACTATTTTCACTAGGGTCAGCTTGGTAACTCTCGGAGCTTCTACTACCCAGCCCACCCTCTTCCAGGCTCTTCCTAGCTCTGTCTTAGAAGTTTGGTTGCAAACACAAGAATGGCTACTTCTCCCTACCCAAGCGTTTTATCATTTTTTTCTTCTCAGGCCTCTCCCTCCCATTTTCTCATTGGAGGGTTTATATCTGTTCGCGTGCATTCACATCTATTATTCCAAAGGCTAACTCTTATGCCTGTGTAATCAGACTCAAGAGAAGTTGGATAGATCTGCTTTAGCAAGATTCCAAAGTCCCTTCACTCCTCCCGGCACACAGTAGGTGCCTACTGGTGACTAAGTTTAGGTCAATAAATGACTCAGCGCAAGTAGCGTCTGAGTCAGGAGACAGTAGCCAACAGAGAGCCAAGGGTTCCTAAGGTCCTTCGGGATGCTGAAGTTCAGGCCCTCCATCCCATCTTCGCAGGATGCAGTCGACTCGGAGCCAGTCAGGATTGGGGTACCGCTTCCGGCAAGCAGCAATAGCTCGCCCGAATTCTTGCCCGCAGTAACCCAACCATTCCCTTAAGCGGCGCTAAAAGCCAAAGCCGCCGAGCTCACAGCAAGGCATGACGGGAATTGCAGTTTCCGTGAGCACCTAAGCGCTTGCGCACTGGAGAGGCGCGCCCGCCACTCACCAGCATTCTGGGTCCTGGTGAAGGGCGGTCTAGGAGACTGCGTTCCAGACGAATACTCCTCTCTTATCTACAACGAATGAACCGGGAGGGCGTAAGAATCAATTTTGCGTGGACCGTCACGGTGCCCTTTAAAGCGGCCGGAATAAGCCCGTCCCTGCTCCGGAAGTGAGCGGCTTGTGGCGCGGTGCATTGTGGGGGGCGTAGTCCTTCTTCCCAGGCGGTCCTTGGCGGCGTCCCCCGGGCCGACTCCGGAGCGCAGGCGGGCGGCCGGGCGGTGGTGCGGCGCGGGCTGGTGGGCAGCGTATTCTGGGCACGGGGCGCCGGACCAGGCCGGCAGCGCTAGGCAGCAGTAGTGGGAGGCCGCCCAAGGCCTCGCGCGGCGCCGCCCGTCGAGGGGCGGGCGGCGGCTGACCGACCGGGCCGTCGAAGGGCTCAGGAGGCCGGTGGGCCGGGCCGGGCCGCGCGGCGCAGCCATGCCTGGCTTTACATGCTGCGTGCCGGGCTGCTACAACAACTCGCATCGGGACAAGGCACTGCACTTCTACACGTTTCCCAAGGACGCTGAGCTGCGGCGCCTCTGGCTCAAGAACGTGTCCCGTGCTGGCGTCAGTGGTTGCTTCTCCACTTTCCAGCCCACCACGGGTCACCGTCTCTGCAGCGTCCACTTCCAGGGCGGCCGCAAGACCTACACGGTGCGCGTCCCCACCATCTTCCCACTGCGTGGCGTCAACGAGCGCAAAGTAGCACGCAGACCCGCGGGGGCCGCAGCCGCTCGCCGCAGGCAACAGCAGCAACAACAACAGCAGCAGCAACAGCAGCAGTCTTCGCCGGCAGCTTCCACTGCCCAGACTGCCCAGCTGCAACCGAACCTGGTGTCTGCCTCTGCGGCTGTGCTTCTCACCCTTCAGGCCGCAGTAGACAGCAGCCAGGCGCCGGGATCCGTGCCTCCAGCACCCACCACTCCCACTGGAGAAGACGTGAAGCCCATCGACCTGACGGTGCAAGTGGAGTTCGCGGCCGCAGAGGGCGCAGCCGCTGCCGCCGCATCGGAGTTGGAGGCTGCTACCGCCGGGCTGGAGGCCGCCGAGTGCCCTATGGGCCCCCAGTTGGTGGTAGTGGGGGAAGAGGGCTTCCCCGATACTGGCTCCGACCACTCGTACTCCTTGTCGTCAGGCACTACGGAGGAGGAGCTCCTGCGCAAGCTGAACGAGCAACGGGACATCCTGGCGCTGATGGAGGTGAAGATGAAAGAGATGAAGGGCAGCATCCGCCACCTTCGTCTCACCGAGGCCAAGCTACGCGAAGAACTCCGCGAGAAGGATCGGCTTCTGGCCATGGCTGTTATCCGCAAGAAGCACGGAATGTGAATGGGTCGTCCCCGTGGCTTGTGGGACTCCCCCACCCCTGTCAGCCTAGGGGGAGCTCAAGCCTCTGCGATTGAACTGCCCTATACTTCTGGGGCACTGGTTGACAGTACTGAGGCTTAGGGCAGCTGGATTCTTTTGCTGGTAACTTGGCACCCTCTCTTGTTTCCTCTTGAAGTAGAGGTTGGGGACCTCGGACTCTGCACACCAGCAATTATGACTTTTCTACCCCCTTCCCACCTTCATCTCCAGTTTATGTTGCAGATTCTGGTAAAGCAGAGGCCTCAGATCCTCTGAACTTGAAATTTCCCCTGTGGGATGCCCAAAGACCATGGGCTTGGGAGGATAACACCTTGAGGTTGGCCAGCAATCAGAAACAAACTCTTGTGTGTGTAGTGATAAGAGATACCAATAACATCAGTTCTCCTCCTTTTCATGCTTTTCCTTCCTAGGTGCAGCCTGTGATTCTGATGGGGACTGACAGGTCTGTGAATCTGCCACCTAGGACCTCCCTCCCTAGGAGGCCATCTATGAAGGGATATAGGTGACATGCTGATAAAGATCCAGCTTGCCAGAGACTTAGGTTTATCCTGTTATGTTTGCTACTGGTTACAAATTCTATTTTCTGTACAACTAGTCAGACTAAAGTTTTCACTGTGTTTGTTTGGCAAAACGAATTAAACAGAAAGTAAGGTTTTTATTTGGGTTTCGCCATTTTATTTTTATAAGGATTCGACTCAGTTTCCCTGCATATGGAGAAATAGGCCTTAGCCTCAGGTCTCAAGGATCAGGCTGACCCTGCTGCAATGTCCAGAAAAGGCCCATAAACACATCAACTCTGGCCTCTTAAGGTCCTCACAGGCCACATCAACTGAAAGTTTGGAAACTGTGCTATATGGTCTGCTTGTCAATGGGCTATCTCCCTCTGTCCTTTCAATAGGGAAGAAAAGCAACTGAGAACTAGACAGAATTGTGACAGCTCTTTTCTCTGAGTTTTTAATTCCTTTTTGAATTTTCAGCTGGGGTTGAATTTTGCTAATTTTGTGTGTGTATGTGTGTGTGTGTGTTCAGTACAGTGTTGGGCACACATGGGTAAGTACTTATTTAAATCAGACCACCCACGGCAGGAGTGAGCCCTGACTCCTGCAGTTACAAAGACTCAGTTATTTTTGGCACTTTTACTGTCAAGCAACTGAGTCCATAGAGAGCTTTAAGGAGTAGATGTTGGAATTTGTGACCCTTTCAGCTCATTCCTTGACTGCATTATCTTTTAGTTTGGATATTTTAGGGATGAGAGTGACGGAAATTTAACTCAAAGCTGATGGGGAGAGGCAAATGCTTTTAAAGGTAGGGTCATGGTGCAATGGACACTTCTTGGGTTTATAAATCCTGTCTCCCTCCTCTGTTACTTAAGGAATAAGCTTGGGGACTGCCCCTGAGGCAGCAAGCTGGAATGGCTCTAAAACTTTCTCCGACTCTGTGCTTCCCTCCTGATCTTTTGGCACTGAGAAACATTCTGGAAGGGGGGAGTGGGGCATAGGTTGTGCAGGTAACTGGTTGGAGATAGGACTGAATCACTGCCTCTCTAGGGTTAGCTCTGGCCAATTTGGTGGAAGCTAAACAATGTCCTTCCATATCAGCTGGGACTGAAGGAAACCCTTTGCTGGCAGCTTTTGGCTTTCCCACATCCTTTTCTAAGATTGAGGGATTTCATAGCCAGGCCATGCTCATTAGTTTATCCTTTAGCTATTTGGTTTTTTTGTTTGTTTTTTAAGATTCATTTTTATTTACGCATACAAGAACTGGGGTATAGACCAGAGGTGCGAGGGGTTGGGGTGGGGTGAAAGGATTCACCAGAGACAGATGGGGGAGAGCTACTGCAATACACTGCTGAGGGGAGCATGGGCGAGATAGGAGAGGACCGTGTCACCATGTAGGTCACCTCCCTCCAGTGATTGAACTCATGTGGCAATGGCTAGCAATAGCTCGATAGTGCTGAGACTTAACCCTCATTTGTTGAAAGAACTTAAACTTTTTGCTTTGAGTCACCTGAAACTCTCAGCAGTGCTCTCAGGGCAGAATGAGAAATATGGACCCGGCTAGGAGTCACCTAGTATCTGGAAGTAATGTTTGCACATTCTACCTGTGTTTTACCTTCTTAGAGAGAGGAGGGCAGCAAAGGGTAAGGGAAGTCCTAGAAGTCTGCACAATGAGAAGCACCTAGTCAGGCAAAGTAATACAGACATGGCATTTAATAAAAAGCCAGACCCAGTAGAAGTGGTTGGTGAAAAAGCAAAAACTATTGTGGAAGAATACAAGTACTTAGAGATCTCTGCCGAGGAGGGATAGCAAAAAGCTACCAAAAGAAATCTTTTAGCTGTTTAATTTACTTGATGGTCCCCCAGAGTAAGTTGTATTTCACCTGGAGATAGCCCTGGCTTCAAATGTTTGCCTTGCCTATAATGATAAATGGGCTTCTTGAAAGAGCAATAGATGGTGGGAGGCAGATTATCGACAATTTGGTCACTTAAATCACAGGGAAAGTTTCGGTGAACCAGTTACTTCTTGTTAATAAAAATGAAACTCCTAATTGCCCCACTTGCTGCAAAATAAATAAGTAAATAAAAACAAAAACCCAAAACGTAAGAGACTGCTTTGGGGACCCCCAACTATACAAGTGTGACAGTAATCTCATTTCTATTTGCGCCCTACTTGGCCATTCCTATCTCTGGCCCAAGGAAAAGGCTCACCTGCTGGGAACTCGCATTGGGCCCGACCGGTACCCCGGAGGGCGCACGAAGGTTAGGACAGCATAATCTATGGGTACCGCTCTGGCTGGCCTTTGCATAGGGTTCTGAATGGTCCATGGGGCAGCCAGAAGTCACAATGGGAGGGGGTTTCAGGAGCGGAAATAGCCAAAGGAGGGTCCCAGGGAGGGGTCGCAGGGCCACTGGGGCAAAATCCGGCTCCCAAGAAGGCGCGGTCAGTCTGGGTCGGCTGCGCGGCCTGGGCGGGGCAGGACCAGCCAAGACTTAGCGACAACTGAGCCCTGACCCTCGCCTGGCGCCAACCTCGGGTGTTCCAGAGGCTTCCGCTAGACCACAATTCTCAGGGGCTCGCCCCGGCAGCCTGCCTGGCTTAGTTAGCCTCACCTCCCGCGCAGCGGGCCGAGTCTGGGCCTTGGCGTATAGCACGCTGGGAACTGTAGTTTTCTCCTAGCTTCCTCAGCCAAAGAAGAGTGAAGTGAGACTGCGTTTCCCAGAGTGCAACGGGGTGGCGAGGGAAGGCAGGGGGGAAGGGACAGTCGGTCGCAGACCGCGCTGGGTTGCCGCCGCCGCTGCCGCCATCGTGCCAGCCCCTCGGGTGAGTGTCGGGGCTAGGGCGCCGGGGAGGGGGCTGGGCCGCAGGAGCCGCGCTCCGGGCGGCCTGGAGGCTCCGCTGTGGGTCCCCGGGCGGCCCCTCCCCTCCCCCCCCTCGGCGGCCAGAAGCCGCGCGGGGCCGGGGCCATGTGTCGCGCGCGGCTCCGCCTCCCGCCGGTCCTCTGAGGCGGCGGCCGGGGGGGACGCTGAGAGACTGCTGGGCTCCTATCCGGGCTGTGCTGTGCCCATGGCGGGTGCACCGGACTGTGCTGCGGCCGGGCGTTTTTTTTGTGATCGGGACCACCCGGATGGTACTCTCCGGGCTCCGCCCGGTCTGGCCTAGCCGGGTTTGCCCGAGTTCCACAAGCTCTGCGGGCAGGCTAGCGGGCCCACCCCAGCTTACGTTCGTTCTGCCGCCCGCCTGCGAAGGATCCGGGGATGGGCAAGCGCCACCCGGACCTCTCCGGAGTCTGCATTGGGTAAGGCCTCCCGCCTTCCGCAGCCCAGGCTTAGGATCTTCACCTGATTCTGGAGCATAGCCGAGCTGAGATGTAGGTGAATACTCCCTTGCTTCTTTGCCCGCCGGGAGTGTACGAAATTTAACCCCCACTCTGTGGAGCCCATGCATAGGTTCTCACTTCTTGGAGGACTGGGTCAGGGAATCCGGAGGGGGTTCCACGTGGGACTTCACCTCTGGCCAGCCTTGAAGGATCTGGGCCTGAGGCGCTGAGGAGCCTCTGGAATAGTAGGCTCAGACCCCGCCCTTCTGTATCAGTGACCGGCCCCACCTCTGGTTGGGTTGGCGGCCCCTGTCCGTGGAGGAAGGAAGGGACGGACCCAAGCTGGTGAGGCTGGATGTGTGAGCCTCCAACACATTTTCAGACTATTGAGACATAGCCTAATCCTCCCCTCTGCCCCTCCCAGAATCAAAGAACTACCCTGCTAGACAGAATGATTCCCTAAGAATTGTGGTGTTAGGTGAGATTTAACGAAGGGGAAGTAGAAGTAGAGTCCCAAAGAACGGACTGGGCTGGAAGTCAATCGGGGTAACCCACATTTGGGATGTGGGGTGAGGAAATCAGACTGCAGGCCCCAGTCAGGCTTCCTGGTCATGCTTGTTCACTTCCAGACAGCTGGAACTAGGAATATGGAGCTGGTTGGGCCTTGGGAAATTGACCTTAATGATGGCTCCGTGGGCTACATTGAGTTCTGGGAAAAGGGGTGTATATGGTAGGAGAGGATTCTTCTGGTAGGATTTGTGAAGACTATTACTGAGTAAGTGATGATAAATTAAGGCAATAATCCAAAGACCATGGAAATTACCATGCCACGATTCCTCTCACCTAATGCATCGTCTTAGCCATAGTTCTTGCAGGGGCAAAAGAAACAGCTCAGTCTCAGCAGACCGGATCCCGACAGCAAGCATGGTGTCAGGTCTCTTAAGAGAGTTGAATTAGACCAGTGATGCAGAAAGCTGCCACCCCTGGAGTCTTTTTTTTTTTCTTGACTGTTTGCCCAGGTGATGTTTTTCTGATCATTGGCCTCTTGTCTTGGAAGTTTTTCCTGCGGTTCAATTGCTCTGTCATTCTCCCTGGTGAAGAAGGACAGACAAGGATCTTTACAGCTCTCTCAGGCCCAGAAATCTCTCTGCATGCAACCCTAGTCCCAATCCCCAAACTCATGGAAGTGACAATTCTTCAGTAGACTCAGGATTTGTTGATGGAGGTGGGCAAGAAGGGAGGACAGAAGGCACATACAGAATCCATGTGATGGAGTCTCTTAATGTTGGAAGCAGTTGCTTCTCAGGGTCCTCTTGTCTGATTGGTTCTTTCTAAGATAGAGGTTTCAGTGAGCTAGGGTTTTGTTGTTTTTTTCTTTTTAAGATTTATTTATTTATACACACAAGAGCTGGGGTACAGGCCAGAGTCCAGGGCGGTGAGAGGATTCACCAGAGACAGAGTGGGGAGCAGAACAGGCAGACTGACTGAAACACACTGCTGAGGGGAGCAGCAGGTGAAGCAGAAGTCTGCTACACCGTGTGGGTCCCCTTCCTGGCCGGCGGCAGGGATCAAACTTGTGCTGCAGAGGCTGTAGTTTGCTTCATAGTGCGTTGTTTAACCCACTGCGCCACCAGGGAGGCCCTCAGTGAGCTAGGTTTATGGCTACAGATTAGTTTGCACCTTCCAAGACACTAGGTGGTTTGACCACAAGAGTTTCCTTCAAGGTCAAAAATACACTGTTCCTTCTCAGAAGTTACCCAGGAATAGGAGGAATTTAGAGAGGAATCTCCCTCTCATCCCAGTCCATTTGGATGTTCTCTTTAACTTCTGTCTGGTGTTTGCTTGACATTGCTAGGCATTCTGATTCCCAGAAGTTTTGTGGGGTTTTTTTTAAACATTTTTTATTTATGCATACAAGAGCAGTACAGGCCAGAGTCGCGAGAGGTGAGAGGATTCACCAGAGACAGAGTGGGGAGCAGAACAGGCAGATCGACTGAAATACACTGCTGAGGGGAGCAGTGGATGAGGCAGGAGAGGTCTGCCTCGCCATGTGGGTCCCCTCCCTGGCTGGGGATCAAACACGTGCTGCTGTGCTGCGGATGCTTCACAGTGCAGCACTCAACCTGCTGCGCCACCAGGGAGGCCCCTGATTCCCAGAAGTTCTTGACCTTTCTAGAGCTTGGCAGCCCATCTGGATCTCAGAGAAAAGAGGAGAACCTGAGTTTCACCAGAACCCTTTATTCATGTATGGCTGATTCAGGAAATGGAACCTGGGATAGAGGAGTTGAGATGAGGCTGCACAAGAATGGAAGCAGGGTTTGAAGATGCCTAGATTCCCAGCCACCTGAAAACTAGGTCTCTTAGAACATGAACATCCCCCTCCTTTCCTCTCTGAACCACATTATACTTTATTCTGTTTTTATAGTTGGTGGGTTGAAATCAAATTAATAACTTAAAGTTGAGACAGAGTTCTTTTTTTTTTTTTAAGCTTTATTTATTTATGCACACAAGAGCTGGGGTTCAGACCAGAGTCACGGGAGGTGAGAGTATTCACCAGACGGAGTGGGGAGCAGAATGGGCAGACTGACTGAAACACACTGCTGAGGGGAGCAGTGGGCAAGGCAGGAGAGGTCTGCTGCGCCATGTGGGTCCCCTCCCTGGCCGGTGGTGGGGATCGAACTCGTGCTGCAGTGGCTGCGGTTCGCTTCATAGTGCGTTGGTTAACCCACTGCGCCACCAGGGAGGCCCAGAGACAGAATTCTTAATGGACCTGTAAGGCACTTTATGTCAAAATTCCTAGGATTCCCTTCCTAAGACATTAGTATATTGGTTGAAATTATGTTTTCTTCCTTTCTCACCAGTGACCCCTTTTATTCAGTAAGCATTCCTAGGATTCCCTTCCTAAGACATTAGTATATTGGTTGAAATTATGTTTTCTTCCTTTCTCACCAGTGACCCCTTTTATTCAGTAAGCATTCTCTGGACACTTTCTGTATGTCAGGCTCTGGGCTGAGGCTGGAGGTAGCAAAATGAATTCCACCAGTTTCTGGTGCTGGGGAAATCAGGTCACAGTGGTGAGGCAAGGGAGAAGGTGATAACACTGGTATACTATTACAATTTTGTACTTGAGGGCTAAGTTCAGGGGGGCTATATGAGCTCTTGACTGTACAGAAGAGGAACCAAGAACCCCCTGAATGATTAGAGCACCAAAAAAGGAAAGAATGTGAACGGACTTTGAGACTGTTCTTCTCCAGTGCTTGGCAAGAACCCCAAAGCAAGGTGTACCTCTGGATAGTGAGCCCAAGGAGGTCTGGGA
This sequence comes from Galemys pyrenaicus, assembly GCA_019455555.1. Taxonomy (NCBI): domain Eukaryota; kingdom Metazoa; phylum Chordata; class Mammalia; order Eulipotyphla; family Talpidae; genus Galemys; species Galemys pyrenaicus. The sequence continues at coordinate 1,987,911 of JAGFMF010011458.1, read as the reverse complement.
TCCTTTGAGCAAGGCTGTCACCCTCCCATATAACTATTGCTATTGGCTCTAGCTGCTGTTTTCTACAACTTGCTCTTTGTCTTCCTGTAGGGGTCTCTGCTGGGTGTTTTCTTAGTGTCTGGGAATCTCACCAGCTTTTTGTGGCCTCTTTCCCTTTTCTTTCCTGGGCTTTGGCCCTTTCACTGAGCCTGTCATGGTCACCTTTGTTAAGTACCCAGTAGTTGCTGCTGGAGTGGGACCTGTTAGGACATCTTCCTGGGTGAGACCAAGGAGCCAGCCCCAGACAGAGGGAAATAGTCCTTTTAGAGGGAGGGGAGAGAATCCAGAAAGTTTTCCATAGGATGGATGTTGAAAGTTGGTCAGGATTTCTATGGATTTGGGTTGAACCAAAACCTCCTGATGGACTTTTTTTTTTCCCCTGCTAATGGGCCGTTTGAGGCTACTTGTGTGTTTATGGTTGGATTTGAGTAGGTTACCGCTTCTTCAGCTGTGATATTCTGTGACTCTCTTGCTTTGACCGTATGTGGCAGGAATTCACGTCCATGTGATAACACTCTGGCCAGCACCATGGTCACAGACCTGTGTGGCGCCTGCTCCCTTCACCCTCAGTTGGAATGTGTCCTGTTGGTAAGAATCTTTGTTCAGGTCTGACTGTGACTGGGGCAATTTATTATGACTTGGAGAGGCCAGGGGTACAAGAAATCCAAAAAGAATAGCCCTGCTCGCTGACCCAGGGCTTCCAGTGCCAGCTCATCTACTGTTGGCTGAGACCATCTCACTACCCTGGGCCTTACTCTTTAATTTGTTGCCAGTATCTGGTATGTGCCAGCTCCCTAAAGCTGGAGAGGGTACTCCTTGTAGAACCATGCACCTGCTTGCCCCCACCCCGCCATGAGAGGGGGTGTGTCCAGGGTTCCTGGAAACTGAGAACTATTTTCCTCAATACACAGCGTGATCTGGAATGTTTCTTATAGCCTAAGCTATGCATTGGAGCCAGTGGTGCTCACCAGAGCAGAATTGCTACCCCTTGGAAGGGTATTTCTATTTCTTGGAGGCACCTTGATTCCATCTGCAGAGGTGGGTTCAGGCTCAGGCAAATGCAAATTCTTATTTGTCCCTGTGGTGCAAGCTTGTTTGGCCTACCTAACGTGCACTCAGGTGCTTTATGTCCTCGGGGGCGTGGAGCTTACTGATACCAGAGGAAAAGAAAAGGTCTGGGCTCTGTTCTCTTTTTTTATTTTTATTTTTTTTTAAGATTTGCCTACAAATCTTACAAGCACTGGGGTACAGGCCAGAGTCACGGGAGGTGAGAAGAGTCACCAGAGACAGAGTAGGGAACAGAACGGAGATTAACCGAAACACATTGCTGAGGGGAGCAGCAGGCGAGGCAGGAGAGGTCTGCTGTGCCATGTGGTCACCTCCCCGGCTAGCAGCAGGGATTGAACTTGGGCTGAAGTGTCTGCAGTGGCAGCATTGGCTTTACAGGGCGTTGCTTAACCCATTACGCCACCAGGGAGGCCTCTGGGCTCTGTTCACCTCATTTTGCCACCTACATGCTCTTTGCTACTTGATACTGGTTCGCAGCTCATATAGTCCAAGCCAGTTTCATGGCAGTTTTATTGCTGGTTATGCCAGTGGCCTTATGTAGGCTTGAATTCTTTTCCAACCTTTTAGAGTCTTGGATTTCTTCATTTACAAGTTGATGGGTAATCATACCAGCTTTATAGGGCTATGAGGCTCAAACGAGAGACGCTGGTAACTGCTTGCTGTAGGAGGCATTCCCTTCTCCACCCAGGGACCTTAATATTCATCCCTTTAGGAGCCTCCCTGGTGGCACAGGGGTTAAAGTCTCAGTGCTATCAAGCCCTTGCCAGCCACTGCAGCATGAGTCCGATCCCCAACCAGGGAGCTGACCTATATGGCGTGCCAGACCTCTCCTCTCTCGCCAGCTGTTCCCTTCAGCAGTGTATCTCAGTAGATCCACCTATTCTGCTCCCCACTCTGTCTCTGGTGAATCCTCTCACCCCCACACCTCTGGCCTACACCCAGTTCTTGTATGCATAAATAAATAAAAATAAATCTTTTTTTTTTTTTAACATTCATCCCTTTATTCCCCTGCTTGCTTCAGAGTGTCCTGGTGGTATTAACCAGGCATGACTGTGCAGGCCACAGGAGTGGTCACTTAGGCTTTCAGGCACACTGAAGGAGCCCAGTCCATGGTACACAAGCAAGTTCATAGCCTCAGTTCATGAATGGGACCTCTCTAGGTTTCCCAGAGTTCACTGGGCCACCTGGGAAAGGAAACTTCTCAGGGGCCTGAGTAAGAGCAGTGTAGAGAGACCAGAACTTGAGTCTCAGGATTCAGCCCCTGAGCCAGACAGTGCAACCAGAAGACTCTGGATCCCTCCCTCCAGACTGAAGAGAAAGAAAAGGTCCTCAGGGTGCTGGGAAATGAGATGATTCACCAGAGACAGAGTGGGGAACAGAACAGGCAGAGCGACTGAAATACACTGCTGAGGGGAGCAGCAGGCGAGGCAGGAGAGGTCTGCCATGCCATGTGGGTCCCCTCACTGGCCGGGGATCAAATTGGGATTGAATTTGTGCTGCTGTGCCTCGGATGCTTCACTGTGCAGCACTCAACCTGCTGCACCACCAAGGAGGCCCAGTAGTTGTCTTTTTTTTAAAGACTATGCATACAAGAGCTGGGGTGTAGGCCAGAGGTACAGGGTAGAGGGATGAGAGACAGAGTAGGGAGCAGGGCAGGCTGATCTACTGAAATACACGACTGAGGGGAGCAGTGGGCAAGACAGGAGAGATCTGCTGCACCATGTGGGTCAGCTCCCTGGCCAGGGATCGAACTCATGCTGCAGTAGCTAGTGATAGCTGATAGTGCTGAAACTTTAACCCCTGCACTACCAGGGCTGCCCAATTATCCTATTATTAGTTACACACATATAGCTTCTTTCTGCTGTTTCTGGCATCCTTTGAAGGTTCTTGAAACATAGCCACTGCCAATAAATGGGACTACCATACTAATGAGATAGTCAAGGTCATAGCACAGGAGAGGGGAGCAGGCTAGAGGCCAGGCTTTGGAAGGAAGTTGTGTGCCTGCTATTCAGCCACAGTTGCACCAGAGTGACTCTTAGGAGTGAGAGAGGGGTTTAGGACCGAATACCTCTTGCCACATGCCTTAGACAGATGGCTGGGTGGAGGACAAGGATTATTTCCTGACAGCCTTGTCAAAAGGTATGTGTGGAGGGGAAGTGGGTCACTTTGCAACTTAAAGTCAGTGGAATTGATGCAGAATGACTCCTCCAGAGGAAGAGTACTAATCTCTCAGCCCAGGCACCTCTACATATATAGTCAACAAATTTGATACTGAAGGTGGGCCAGCCACCACGGGAACGGGTGCTCTGGTCACAGAGGTGGACCGTGCACAAACACATCAGTGTGCCAATATCGTGCAGTGACAAGTACTAAGAAAACAATATAGGACGGTAAAATGAGTGACTGGGTGGCCAGAGTGAGTGTTCAGGCTAGGTGTCCATGAGGATGTGATATTTGAGCTGACATACATGACAAGGAGCCAGACACACAGATAAATAGGTGCGTGATCCAGGTAGAAGGATCAACAGTTGCAAAGACCTCAGGTGAGAACAGGCACAGAATCAGAATATGCTGCAGGGGAGGTAGGTGATGTCAGGAGAGGAGTGAAGACAGGTCACCTGAAGCCTTAAAGGTAGGATCAGTGGCTGATACTTCCATCAGCAGAGAATGAGAAGGGAAGTCATTGGAGGGCTATAGTCCAGGATATACAGCGCCCGTCAGACCATGAAATCAGAGGGCTTATTCCTGAAGGGTGGGCATCCTGCAGAATCTGGAAATACTGACCTACTGCGTCCTGAAAGTGGCTTGTAGCCCACTAGCCCACCGTGTCCCTGCTCCATGTAACGCACACCTGGGCTTTGGGACTGAGAGGTTTTTTGGTTTTTTTTTAAAGATTTATTTATTTATACATACAAGAGCTGGGGTACAGGCCAGAGTCCAGGGTGGTGAGAGGATTCATCAGAGACAGAGTGGGGAGCAGAACAGGCAGACTGACTTAAACACACTGCTGAGGGGAGCAGCGGGTGAAGCAGGAGAGGTCTGCTACACCATGTGGGTCCCCTCCCTGGCCAGCGGCAGGGATCGAACTTGTGCTGCAGAGGCTATAGTTTGCTTCATAGTGCGTTGGTTAACCCACTGCGCCACCAAGGAGGCCCAGGACTGAAAGGTTTAAGCCAAGGTTGCCTGTGAATGCCCCTTCTTGGAGGAGTCCTTCCCTGCTGCCATATTTCAGGGCTGTTTGGGGCCTGGTCGATAGTAGGTGTGAGGGTAATGGCCATGGTTGGTATTGATTTGAAAGAGCCCACTATGGGCTTAACACATCTGTTGGCGTTCCCTACTGGTCTCTGTGATGTATCCTCAAATATGTGAGCATCTTTTTGTTTACCAGTCTGGAATTACTGATGTCTTCTTCCCCATTACTCTCCTGCCCCCTTCCTTGCTCCAGGTCTAGCTAGATAGAAATATTTTTCTCCCTGGGCCTCCCTGGAGGAGAGTCTCAGCGCTGTCAAGCTATTATAGCCACTGTAGCATGAGTTTGCTCCCTGGCCAGGGAGCTGAACCACATGACGACATGGCGCAGCAGATCTCTCCCGTCTCGCCTGCTGCTCCCCTCAGCAGTGTGTTTCAATAGATCTGCCTGTTTTGCTCCCCAATCTGTCTTTGGTGAATCCTCTTATCCCCCACACCTCTGGCCTACACCCCAGTTCTTGTAAGCATAAATAAATAAAAATAAATCTTTAAAAAAAACCTACTTCCTGTTTGCTTAGGTGGTAGAAAGAAATTATTACTTTGAAATTTTTGAGCGAAGTAGGAGATTATTCTCCATGAAAACGCCTTTTGTTTTGGCTCGGTGTGGAAATCTGCCTAGCTCCTTTGTTTGGCAGCAAGAGCACTGATCTGACCTGTCTTGCCCCCTTCCTATTTTTTTATTTATTTTTAAAGGTTTTAGGTATTAATTTTTGTTTAGAAGAATTGGGGTACAGACAGACCAGAGGTGCTAGGGCTGAGAAGATTCACCAGAGACAGAGTGGGGAGCAAAACAGGCAGATCTACTGAAATACACTGCTGAGGGGAGCAGCAGGTGAGACAGGAGAGGTCTGCTGCACTCTGTGTGAGTTAGCTCCCTGACTGGGGATCGAACTCAGACCTTTGAGGAATCAGGCCATAGTGGTAGTAGTGCTGAAACTAAATCCCTAGGCCACCAGGGAGGCCCCTTTCCCCTTTTTTAGAACCATGAAGGCGGGGCTCAGCCTGAACACCCAGGGACAGTTTTGTCTCTGATGTAGTCTGGTCATTTTTATCTCCAGATCTGTTGTCTCTTAGAATCCTAACTCTGGGTCCATTAAACTCATTCTCTCCAGGGGGCCTCCCTGGTGGCGCAGTGGGTTAAGCAACGCACTATGAAGCAAACCGCAGCCACTGCAACACGAGTTCGATCCCTGCTGCCGGCCAAGGAGGAGACCCATATGGCACACCAGACCTCTCCTGCTGTGCCCGCTGCTCCCCTCAGCAGTGTGCTTCTGTTGATCTGCCTGTTCTGCTCCCTGCTCTGTCTGTGGTGGATCCTCTCACACCCCCACACCTCCAGTCTGTACCCCAGTGCTTGTATGCATAAATAAATAAATCTTTAAAAAAAAAAAAACTCATTCTCTCCAGTTCACCAGCTGTTAGGCTCCTGACGTGGAGCCACTTTGCCCATCTCCAGTGTGGGTATTAACTCACAGGGTGCTAGGAACAAATGGGCATCAAGCCCTTAGCATTTCCATGTTAGTAGAAATGAGATGTTATCAGCTAGATACTGCTGTGACACATGTTATCACTGGAAATACTGACCCAGAAATTGATAAAAATGAAGCTTTTCTGTTGCATAATGGGATCGCCTAAACCAGAGGTGTTTTGTTTTTGTTTTGTTTTTAAAGATTATTTATGCATACAAGCACTGGGGTACAGGCCAGAGGTGTGGGGGTGTTGAGAGAATCCACCAGACAGAGCAGGATGCAGAACAGGCAGATTAACAGAAGCACACTGCTGAGGGGAGCAGTGGGCAAGGCAGGAGAGGTCTGCTGCACCATGTGTGTCCCCTCTCTGGCCAGCGGCAGGGATTGAACTCGTGTTGCAGTGGCTGCGGTTTGCATCATAGTACGTTGCTTAACCCACTGCGCCACCACGGTGGGCCTTGTTTTTGTTTTTGTGTTTTTTTTAAAGATTTATTTATTTATACATACAAGCACTGGGGTACAGGCCAGAGATGTGGGGGTGGTGAGAGAATCCACCAGAGAGAGCAGGGGGCAGAACAGGCAGATATACTGAAACACACTGCTGAGGGGAGCAGCGGGCCAGGCAGGAGAGGTCTGCTACGCCATGTGGGTCACCTTCCTGGCCGGCGGCAGGGATCGAACTCGTGCTGCAGTGGCTGCAGTTTGCTTCATAGTGCGTTGCTTAACCCACTGCGCTACCAGGGCGGGCCTTGTTTTTGTTTTTTAAGATTCATTTTATTTATGCATACAAGAGCGGGGATGTAGGCCAGAGGTACGGGGGGGGGGGTGGGGGGAGGTGGTGAGAGGATTCAACAGAGACAGAGTGGGGAGCGGAACAGGTGGATCTACTGAAACACACTGCAGAGGAGAAGTAGGTGAGGCAGGAGAGGTCTGCTGCGCCATGTGGGTTAGTTCCCTGGCTAGGATCCAACTCATACTGCAGTGGCTGGTGATAGCTTGAGGTCACTGAGAGTTTAACCCCAGCGCCACCAGGGAGGCCCATGGACCAGAGGCTTTAACTTGGGGTCTGTGGCTGAACTACAGCGAATGTGAATAGCCTAGAATTTTTGATAAAGTTGAGACATCTATTCAGTGCAAACTTATTGGGAGAGGGTCTTTGAGACATTCTTAGAGGGTCTTTGCACTTACAGAGACCTAAGGATTAGTGAAAGCGGATGCTCAGTGGGTGAGAGGTCATCAAGGTCATTTCTGCACTTGGAGGAGCCTGGCTTCAGTCAGCCTTCGGACTGCGGAGTGAAGCAGGAGATGGCATGGTTAGTGGCCCTCTTTGAAGAGCTTTAGGATAAGCCGTCATGAAGGGCAGTCTTCAGTCTGATGTGAGGCTGCCTCAAAGCCTTGGCATTTTGTTTCTAGCCTATTCCTTTCTCGGTAACTATTTTAGAAACCAAGTCAAAGTTTGCTAGCTCTCCTAGGCAGGAACATACTCCTAGGCCTGGACCCCTCTCCTGTATTCCATGGGGAGTGGAAGGGCCCTGTGTACCCTGGTTTGTGTGTTTGTTTGTTTTTTAAGATTTATTTATTAACGTATACAAGAGCTGGGGTATAGGCCAGATGTGTGGGGTGAGAGCATTCATCAGAGACAGTGGGAGCAGAACAGGCAAATCTGCTGAAATACATTGCTAAGGGGAGCAGGAGAGGTCTGTCTGCTGTACCATGTGCGTCAGCTCCAAGGCCAGAGATCAAACTTGAGCTGCAGTGGCTGCAGATGGTTTCAGAGTGCTGCAGTTTGACCCCTTGTGCCACGAGGGAGGCCCTGCACCCTGGTTTTATCTGCCCCCCCCCCCCCCCCCCCGGGAGGGGNGGCCCTGCACCCTGGTTTTATCGGCCCCCCCCCCCCCCCGCCATGGAGTGGACTTAAAAATGCTGCCTCCCAGACATGAGTTGAAAGCTTTGTGCAAGATTTGGAAATGGAACCTCTAAATGCTATAGTTGCTGACCCATACTCTGTGCTTGGGAGGGTGGGGGTGGATATGGGGAGGGTGGATACGGGAACCTCACTACAACCTCACAGACCAGAGGCAGTGTTCAGGCAGTGTTCATGGCCTTGAGTATTATGGTTTGGGTTCATACATCGGGTTGGGTTTAACATTTGAGTCTGGGAAGGAGTCCCCAAATAAGTGGCAGCTGAACAGTGACTTGAAGGATGAAAGGGACTAAAGTATTGACCAGGCAGGTGGAGATGGAAGGTATCCCAGTGGGGAGACTTATCTGTCCAGAAAACACAAGGCCTCAGTGAGTCTGCTGTGTTTGCATGTGGAGCTGGATGGAGGTAGGAGAGAAGGGGAGGGAGGCAGGGTCGTAGGTGGATGGTCACTTGCAGAGGAGTTCTGGCCTTTCCCCAAAGGCAAGGTCATTGTGGAGGAGGGGAGGGCATGGCCAGCTTGTGGTTTAGAGCTCAGAGATGCAAAGCTAGCTCAATGGAAGCACTGGCCTCTACCGGTGAACCCATTGTCAGCACTGGTGTGCCGGTCGAACTCGGGCAAGACTCCCGACATCACTGAGCCAGTTTCCCACCTGCAGGGTGGGCTGATGGAGGGATCTGACCCCATGCCTATTGTGATCACTACATAGGTCACCAAACTCAGGACTCAAATGAGGTTGGTGTTGGCTTCAGGAACCCCCCCCCACCTTGGTAAATGCCTCAAACCTCAGCGTTTTGAAGGGTCCTCATGCTTTCTGGGACCCCTCTGAGCTGTCCTGTTTCTCAGGAGAATGAACTGCCACCAAACCAGAGGGCTCTTCTGTCCCTTTGTCCTTCTGCACGCTCACTCCACCACTGCATCTGCCAAGTTGTTTTGCTTAATTACTGTACCATAAGGACTATACTGAATAAAGGGAAAAACACCTCTGCCTCACCTCAGCGCTCCACTTCACGGCACCACTTTTGCCTTTGGATCAACTTCCCTTAGTTCCCCTCATCCTCCATCGCTAGCTTCCCAGTTTCCTGCCCCCTGTCTCTTTGTGCCCCCATGTCTTTGCTTATTCTTTTTTCTGGTTAGTATTCTGTTTCTCCAGAGAAATGACCCACATCCCTTCCTCCAGCTTTCTCCTTCCCCAGAGTTCCCAAGAGCTACACAAAGCATGTTGAGAGTAAGATACCACAGGGCCGGCCACAGTGAACAAGTTGAGCATTGTGAATACTAGGAAGGTGAGGTTTGGGGCTGTGTGCTGTCTTCCATAATCCAAGTTTGTGTGTGGGTGCAGCCACAGTCTGATCTCTTGGAAGTGTGACCGAGGCTGAGCTGCTGAGACTAGCAGCTGATCCCTTCACACTTGTTGATTTGTTTCTTGGCAGACTGTGAACTGGGGCACACCTTGTGTTCCTGTGTAGCAGGCATGGCCAGGTCCGGGCTTTCTTCTCTGCTTGCTTTAGACTTCCCTGGACATTTCTTAGTCATCTCAGCTCTGAGCTGCTATTTTTAGTGTCACCACCCCCTAGAAGACCTAAAATAAAGCTGGCTAGGCTTCCTGACCTCTCATTGGTTGGTGTGTTGGTCACAGGCTGGGGGATTGGCTGAACTAGAGATAAGCCACCTTTTCCCTACAGTGTCCCTCTCCATTGGCTCCTCTGGCCTTGTGTGAGGTCACAGACTGGAGCAGACGAGCACTTATATGTCAAACTGAAGGCTTTACGAGGTTCCCTTAGGGAGGCTTCACAACCACTGGCAACATCAGAGTGCTGCCTCCACTTAGGAAACTGAGGCCCCAAGAAGGCCAGTGATTTGTGTCAGATCCCACCACTGCCAGGCCTAACCCACCTCCTTACTGTAGATTCAGAACCCTCTTATCGGGAGAATGGGGTGGGCCCCTCTACAGTCTGAGGTAACCACAGAACAACAAGTGTCTGCTGTTATGGAACCTTGCAGTGAGAACTGGGCTTCCCTACCTGGAAGAGACCTAACAAAGCCAGGGTGGCTGTCTCATCTGGAACTCAGGTTTTCTAACTAGCACCCTTGGGCAGTGATCTCTATAGCTAAGATGGAGGGTGGGGAGAGAGGTTTTCTCACAGCTTCCATTCTTCTGCCCACATCTCTCAGCTAATATTCAGTGATCCTCTGAACTCACACCCCCAGGTCTAAAGTGAGTAAGGTTACCCCAAGAAGACATGCCCTGGAAAGGGCCAGAGCTGGTGTCACTTGGCTTCTGAGATGTAAACTGTCTCCATAAGACTAAGGGGGTGGGGGTGTCACTTGCAACTTTTTTTTTTGCAAATGCACCTTAAAGTGCCATCTTCCCCCACTTTTACTGGGTCTTCCTTTACCTGCCAGGGAAACCCTGTGGCAGTGTTGGGGGAGTGAGTGCCGAGTCCCAGCAGGGAGGGAGGGTGCCTGAGGACTGCAATGGAAAACACTCCACACACAACATCAGTAGTTCTTGGCCTGCTAGGTAGAAGAAGAGCAGTAACTGACCTTGCTGGTTGTTGAGAGGACTAATGAAGATATGGGGGAGAATGCTTAGCTGCTCCTTATCGGCCTGTCCTCTCACTGGGTATTGAAGAACTCTCTGTGAATTTGTCTTGACCCTACCTTCAGCATCCATATGTGTTTCATGATACTGGCCCACCTCTGGGCTCCCTGCACAGGTCTGTATGGGCTCCCTGCACAGGCTGCTCTCCATTCCCTGGCACTTCTCCATTCCTCAGGAGAACAGACCTCAGCAAAGGACAGCCCTGCAAGAGGAGGTCGGGGAAAAGAGAGGGTCAATGAAAAAATAGCTTCTGCAGTACCAACACTTCCCTCCCTGTCTTGCTGGTCTTACAGGTCTCAACGAGGCCGGGTGACGCTCCAGAATGGGAGACAAGCCAATTTGGGAGCAGATTGGATCCAGCTTCATTCAGCATTACTACCAGTTGTTTGACAATGACAGAACTCAGCTAGGCGCAATTTACGTAAGTCGCCATCGCTGGGGCTGAACAGGACCCCAGGAATGAACTGAGATGGTGAACCGGCGTGTCCAGTTCACAGATTCTGGCAGTCCACCCTGAATTTGTGTGTACTCTTCCATCTGAGCTTCTGTCTGTGAGGCGGGAATTGAGCTGACCAACTACGTGGTCTCAATTTTCCCTTTAGGAACTAGGAGTGGGGATCCTGGTGCTCTGAGCAGAGCAGTCTGGCCTGGCTGGTCCATGGTTGTGGCAGCACCTCTGTTCCAGACTTGGCAGCTGCAGCAGAGGCTAAGGCACTTGGTGCCCTCTGGAGGCAGCAGCTGTGTCATCACTGCAAGCCTGATGGAGGCCCATGTCCAACTTCCTTTGGGTTGGCGGGGGGGGGGGGACAAAAATCTGTAAATGCTCATGGAAAACAAGTGGTGTTAGATTAGGGAAGGTGGGGTGTTCTTTTTTTTTTTTTAAAGATTTATTTATTTATGCACACAAGCACTGGAATACAAGCCAGAGTCGCGCGGGAGGTGAGAGGATTCACCAGACAGAATGGGGAGCAGAACAGGCAGATGGACTGAAATACACTGCCGAGGGCAGCAGTGGGTGAGGCAGGAGAGGTCTGCTACGCCATGTGGGTCCCCTCCCAGGCTGGCCGCAGGGATCGAACTCGTGCTGCAGTGGCTGCGTTTTGCTTCATAGTACGTTGCTTAACCCACTGCGCCACCAGGGAGGCCAACCTTTGAGAAACCTTTCTGTATAGACAGTGTTTGTTATTTTCATGGTGTTCATATAAAAAAAGAGCTTCTTTGAGAAACCTTTCTGTATAGACAGTGTTTGTTATTTTCATGGTGTTCATATAAAAAAAGAGCTACTTGTATTTGATCCTGCCCAAGACTGTCACAGAAATGTGATTGACCCAGCCATGCCACTAGCTGGGACTGCCCAGGATGAGAATGATAGGAGTGATCCAGTATAGCCTCAGAGCCTGACTGGACTGTGGGCAAACTCTTCTATGTCTCCCATCTAAAAATTTGGGGTTCATTCAGAAATGTTGAATAAAACAGGGATCTTACCAGTGGAAAGCCAAATCCAGCACAGGTGTTTTTATTGTCATCAGCATACAGAGTTCTTTTTAAAGTTGAACTGATCTGACCCTGAGAGCTTCTGACTCTGGTACTTCTGCTTCATTGCTTCTTTTTTTCATTGCTTTTTTTTTTTTTTTTTTTTTTAAGATTTATTTTATTTATGCATACAAGAGCTGGGGTACAGGTCAGAGGTCCAGGGGAATGACTTCTCATTCATTCACCAGAAGATTCACCAGAGACACTGTGGAGAACAGCAGATGTACTGAAACACACTGATGAGGAGAGTAGTGGGTGAGATAGGAGAGATCTGCGCCATGTGGGTCAGCTCCCTGGCCAAGTGCTGCAGTGGCTGCAGATAGCTTCATAGCACTGCAACTTAACCCTTGAACCACTAGGGAGGCCCTACTTCGTTGCTTCTTAACACCAGTTAAAGCAGGCCTGAGTCAGAAGAGAGTTAGCAAGATCTTAAAAGAACACTTTATATATGTCATTTCATATAATCCTCAACCCACATCTCCTTTGAAGATCAAGAAACTGAGAATCAGAAAAATAAATAACTTGACTTAAGTCACAGCTGGTAAGTAGCAGAACACTTCTGAATCCTGCGCCTAAAGGCTGAGCAGGGAAGATCTGGGGGAGGAGACCAAGCTAGTGAATTTCATGTTGACAGTAGGAGGGGTCCCAGGCTAGCCCTTGGGAGGCCTTGTCAACTTCCATTGCTCCCTGGCCCTATGGCTGCCGCATGGGAAGTGACTTAGTGGAATGGAGATGGTTATGAACATAGGATGTGTCCAGTTCATTTCTGATGGCTTCTCTTGAGTTCATGCTGACTGACCACATAGCAGGATGGCTTTGGGTTGGGTCTAAAAACTGGGGAATAAAATTACTTGCTAAGTTTATATATTGTTAGATAGTTTTTCAGAGCCTGGGCTTTGGGATGATGGGATGTAATTAAAGACATTGTTAATAGTGTAGTATTTGGATGCTACCTTAGTTTCCTGCTTTATGGACAGGGAAACTGAGGCATGGACTCAGTTCCTCAAGGAAGACCCTTTCCAGGGTTTTTCTCAAGTCCTCATAAATCTTTGAACCATGAGGCCTTAACCCTGGGTTTCCTGGTTTTCAGATTGACGCATCATGCCTTACGTGGGAAGGACAGCAATTCCAGGGTAAAGCTGCCATTGTGGAGAAGTTGTCTGTAAGTACGGGCCAGGATGGGCTATAGGCAGCTCCTTTCCTGTCTCACTGGCCGTGGCCCATTGCTGCTCTTTCTTTTACAGAGCCTTCCGTTCCAGAAAATTCAGCACAGCATCACGGCACAGGACCATCAGCCCACGCCAGATAGTTGCATCATCAGCATGGTTGTGGGCCAGCTCAAGGTAATGTTGCTGCTAGGGAGGAGTGGGCTGGCAGAGGAGAATCCTGTTCTCCTGCTTTCCCTGAGATATGACTTACTGATATATCAAGGGAAAGCTAGTCAAAGTGACTGTCTAGATCTGTGTAATTCAGTACAGTAGGCACTAGCTATCTGTGATTCTTAAAATACATTAATTACAATGACATAAAATGAAAATGTAGTTCTTTTGGTTGCACTGGCCCTATTTCCAGAGCTCATAGTCACTTGTGACTGCCTACTGCACAGTGCAGATACAGACTTCCTATTTTACTGCAGAAAGTTCTGTTGGAGAGCACTGATCTAGAACCTTTTGGAAAAGGGAAGAGATACAGAAGTAGGATGGGTCTATGTGCAAGCCTTAGCCCTGGGCCTTAGCACTGCCTTACATGTAGGTGGACTTTCTGTAGGCAGCTGACCTTAGACACCAACTGGGTGCCATGTAGCATGCCCCTTCTAGAGTGTACACTGCCACTCCGTAAGCTGACTCTGGCTCCTCTACCCACTGAGCAGAGCACTGGAATTCCTGCTTCTCTTTGTATTTTCCCTTTCCTTCTCAAGCCTTCTCATCCCTAAAGCCTTCCTGGTGTACCTCAGCCCACTCCCTCCACCCTGCACCCCCCCCAAACTTTCCCAGAAACTCCTTCCTGTTATCTTTTAGCAGACTGAAACCAGATTCTTAATTTCCAAGCAGGATAGATTGACTGTCCCTTGACCAGATCTCAGCCTCCTGGGCCTCTGTCATGGTAGGCTGGGCAGGTCTCAGATAACAGACCGATGCATTTACTCTGTAGACTAACTGGGGCAGGGGGACCCAGAGGGACCTGTTTTCTGGCCAGGACTTCCCTGTCAGTTCCTCCTGCCTACCCAAGATGTCCTGCACAGCGCCTGTGCTCAGATAGATCCTTAGGAATGAGAAGATCTCTTCAGGAAACTCAGTGCCGACCTTTCCAGAAGGGGGTCATTAAGCAGTGCCCCTTCCTACCTGGTTTCAGGTTCTTCCTGAAAGAAGTTGGTGTGTCTGTCCAACTCGGAGCCCCCAAAAGACGATTGCCTCCATGTTGATGATAATTCCCAGAAAAACCGATGATGTTAAAGACAGTGCTGATTAGCTGGGCTCCTACCTCAACTAGGCTTCATCCTGGTCTTCAGTTTGGCTGGAGGTTTCTTGCCTTTCTTTTTTCATTGTAAATGTTATGTATTATATGACAGAAAATAGGGCACATGCTGGTGAGGCTTGCTTTTTTTTTTTTAATCCCTTTTCCCCCTCTGGAGCTGTGATCACAGTATAAACTCAGATTTGAGTCTTTTCTCGCACTGACCAGAGTCAGTATTAGCAGTAGCTTTTCCTCATTAGACTAACTAGCGTAGACACCGAGATTGTTTCGTTTTTAGATATTGTAAATTATGTAGTAAGCATTGCAGAACTCTTCTGATTTGATCACCTGTGCCCAGATACTTGGTTGAGAGGCTGGTATGTTCTGTTTGTCGCTGTAGCCAGCAGGTGAATTGTTCTGCAGTTTAAGTGCACCACCACTATGTCCCTGTGTGCCCAGAGCAGTGTTTCACACATTCTATCAGTTCACTTTCACAAGTACCCCTTGACTATACAGGGATTTGAGTCCTGAACAGTAGGCCCTGATCCCAAAGTCAGCACTCTTTGCCCTGATCCCCTACCATTCAGCTCCCTTCCTATTCCTTGGCCCCTTTACTGAATCATTTTCTCTCTCCTCACAGGCCGATGAAGACCCCATTATGGGGTTCCACCAGATGTTCCTATTAAAGAACATCAACGATGCCTGGGTTTGCACCAATGATATGTTCAGGCTTGCCCTGCACAACTTCGGCTGACCTCCTCCCTGCCAGGCACTCACGCTGTTTCCTCCTCCCTCCAATTCCTGATACTATTCACACTCCTCCAGATGCCCCAAATATCATACACAAATGAGCAAGCCGCGGTGGGAGTGGGCGCATGCGCTGCTGCCCCCGAGGTGTTGTGCATGATGTTTGGACACTAGACTAGTTGCATCTGACAGGAGAAGTTTGTGTTGTACCAGCGCATGCCTTGGAAAGACTTAAGTAATGCAAAAGGTTGTCTCTCTCTCTTTTTTTTTAATCTACTGACAAGTTGCTCTAGTAACCCAAAGAAGTGAAGGAGAAAGCAGCTGCCTCAACGCCCAGATATTGATTTGTTCAGATGTTTCAATGCCTCATGATACAATAAAACCACAAAAATTTTCTTAACAGTTTAAATTGTTTTAATTAGTTTAATAGTTGGCTGGGCATCAATAACTACCCTGCCCCATTGGCTCTCTCATGCCTCACCCTCCCCAACTCAGCAATACCTGTTCTAGGGAGAAAACTGCTGAAGCAGCACTCCCAGGTAGCTTTTCTCTGAAGCCCTGTAAGGCATAATGTTCTCCTTCCCAGCCCACCTGCTCTTGGGAAATTAAGCTGCAAAGAGGGAGAGCTCAGGTCTGGCCTGAAGCTTCCCTTGCACTGAACCCTCTGCAGTCAGTTCTCACACTCCTATAACCTCTGCACTGGGTAGGATCAGGGCTCTAGAAGCAGGAGAGATAACCCTGAATCCCACTGAAGATGCTCAGCCTTGGCATAAAATGGTCCATCAGGTTTAGGCCCTCTGGACTGACGACTCAGTAAAACCAAGGATAAGTAGAGGTTTGAGGGAGAGGGACCTGCTCTATCCCCAGAAGGGTCAAGGTCACATCCATGGTGCCCACAAACCCAAGCCAAGCAGTGAATAGTTCAGATCTTGTACTACCTGCTTTGGATTATCCAAGCATTGCCTGAAGACAAATGCCCAAAACAGCCTCAGTGCCCACAGAACCAGGCAATGTTGGGTTGGAATATAGATTCAGAATTATGAAAGAAGGTAGTCCGAATCTGAGGGATGTAAACTCGAGTTCTTACCCCTCAGATCTTTGCAGGGCACATCTAGGTCTCTTCCTTGTTTCTTGCCTCACCACACACATACCTTCACACTGTCGCCAAACCCAGGAAGTCTTAACTGTTGGGGTGGATTCTGTTCCTCAGTTTTTGGAACAAAAGCCTTGCCCAATGCAAACCTGGTCCTTCAGCCCTGAGACCTCTGGTGGCAAGATAGCAAACTAGGGTTCTGCAAGCTAGAACCCCAAACCCAGGACTTGGGCATCATGAGTTCCTGTTAAGGGGGTTAAGATTGATGAGGACACCACCGCTAAGCCTGATCTAGAAGCAGATATATCACAAACGCACACCCTCACTACAAGTGGAGTCCAAGTACTTCCTCAGACCCCACAGGTTGCCTGATTACACTTGGACACAGGACTGAATGTGCTGTTTGAGAGGACAGCATACTCAGGCGATTTCAGTGGGACTGATTTCTACACTGCTGTATACTTTGGGGGGGTGGGGGAGAGGTAGGTGCCTGCTGCCTCTTAAACCACCCTGTATAAAATCTGCAATACAGCTTCTTCCATGTACCTGTGCCTGAAATGTCTGCAATAAAGAACTCTTTGTAAACTGGTTTCTATCTTCTTGTCTGACAGTGCTAGGTTAGGCAAAGGGAGGCTGGGGAACATCAGTGACCAAAGACTGATGATTGTGGTGGGATCACCTCTGCCTTTAAAATTTCTTCTGGGTACCCTCAGGCCTTAGGTTAACCAACCCACTTGAAAAGGCAGTCTGGGAGGGAGTGAGACCTGAGGGTCAGCAGCCTGGGTGAAAGAATTGACATGTCTATTCTGGGAGTGGCTATGGTTTAGATGACCAGGATGGTTATCCTGAAGGCTTACAAAGTTTTAGACAGTCCACTACAAGCACCTTTGATTTCATTACTGACAAACTCCCCTAGATCCGGCTGACACGGGCGAAGCCGCCCAAGGGGAGAAGCGAACCATCGGCCCCCAACCCGGAACCTTTCTTCTCAGCTTCTTGCAGGTTCCGGGAGCCGAGGCTCCGCGGGCCGGAAGTGGAGGCGGTTGGAGGTGTTGCCGGAGCTCAGGGACACGGCGCGGGCGGCGGTTTGCGGGCCGTGGGTGGACCGAGTGTAGTGACCGGCGTCCGGCTGTTCGGTCTTGGCGCGACTCTGTTCGTTTAGACCGTGTGCGGCGGCAGCGAAACGGACCCGGCGCCGACGGGGCGCCTGCGGCTGGGCCCATGGCCTCCTCTTGCGCGAGCATCGACATCGAAGACGCCACGCAGCACCTGCGGGATATCCTCAAGCTGGACCGGCCCGCGGGGGGTGAGCTGGGACAGCCGGGGTAGGAACTCGGTGAGCGGGCAGAAGGGCGTCGCGGGGCCCGGGCCGCCCGTGGGTCCCCCAGGACCGGCTCTTATCCGTCCGGCTGCTGAGTGCAGATGAGGGTAGGAGCGGTATATCCCTGAGCATGCTCCCAGAAGGGCGAACGCCCCCGGGTGCGAACCATCCTTTTCCTGATCCGGACCGTTCTGCCTCGTCCTTCAGGGTCTCCGCTGAAGGTGAGGCCCCATATTTGACTGCGGGGTCCCCCTGGTGTACTAGCACCAAGAACTCTAGTGTTCCTGAGACTGACCCGTTTTCCCTACCCTTTTGCCATAGTTCAGAAGCCTACTCTGGGCTAGCTATGACCAATTCTAGGTTTAGATCTAAGCCCGGTACTGAGGATCATGGGAACCCCTCTTGCCCTTCCCTCTGGAATGCAGTCTCTAGGCCAGCTGTTCTAAAACTGATTTTCAGCTCCAATTCTGTGTCCTCTCAGGGATTATGGCAAATCACAGACTGTAGGGCCCTGCTTGGTTTAAGCTGCAAAGTTTTGCAAACCCTACTTTATTGCTTTTCATTTAAACTTTACTTGTGCTTTCAGTGATACCTCAAAGCTCTTTCTACCCTCCAGGAGCCTCAGAACATAGAAAGCTAACAAGGTTTTAATATAATGCTATTGGGGACCTCCATGGTGGTGCAGTGGGTTAAGCAACACACTGTGGAGCAGATGGCAGCCACTGCAGCGCAAACTCAATCCCTGCTGCTGCCAGGGAGGGGACCCACATGGCAGAGCAGACCTCCTCTGCCTCATCCGCTATTCCCCTCAGCAGTGTATTTCAGTAGATTTACCTGTTCTGTTCCCCACTCTGTCTCTGGTGAATCCTCTCACCCACCACACCTCTGGCCTGTACCCAAACTCTTGTATGCACAAATAAACCTTTAAAAAAATAATATAATGCTATTGTCCTTGAAAGAGAAGAGGGTTCCAGTACTATGATAGGTTAGGGTCTATGGAGTGGGAACTGGAGAGTGCCTGAGAGCACATCTGAGAGAAAAGACAATGGTTAGCTTATAATACAAACAAGGGCTTGAAGGCCTGAAAAGGCTTTTAAAGGTACCAAATAGCCCTTTAAAGGTACCAAAAGTTTCCCGGCAGGTTCAGGGACCGGTGGGAAGTTGTAATGATTGAAAATCTGGTGATGTAGGTGTGCCTTGGCCAGAGTTGCATGTCGGTGTTTCCTCAGACCCTGTTCTTAAACCTGTTGGGAGGCCCAAGTTGGCAACTTATGGAAGCAAACCTTGGTGATCTGCAGTCTGAAACCACTGGACCCTTTGCTCCAAGCTGAGCCTGGACTGTATACTTTCTTTTCTTAACATTTATTGATGTATGGGAGAACTGAGGTGTAGCTTAGAGGTGTGGGCGATGAGAGGGTTCACCAATGACAGTGGGGAGCAGAACAGGCAGATCTACTGAAATACACTGTCGAGGGGACCAGCAGGTGAGACAGGGAAGGTCTGCTGAGCCATATGTGGGTCAGCTCTGTGACTGGGGATCTAACTCAGGCTGTTGTAGTGACAGCACTGAGACTTAACCCCTACATCACCAGAGAGGCCTGAGTATGCACTTTTTTTATGCATGTCTTGCTTTGGACCTCTCATAGGCATCAGCTGTTGGGCAGATTAGACTCTGCAAAGGTTTGGTAGAGCCCAGCATGACCCATCTTGTACAGTTTGTTACGGCCTCACGGTAGCCTCCCTGCAAGGACTAGTGGTCAGCTTACCCCTATGTAGCTGTGACGGCTCTCATGGAAGTGAAATCGCCTGCAGGCTTTCCTTAAAACTCCTTGGATATCAGTGGGTGTTCGATCCACCTGTTTGCCATGAAGCCTCTCAGCAGTCAGACCACAAAACTGTTTTGTGATTAGAAGTCTGCCATATTCCTGAATGTGGAACCCTAGACTCCTTGCCAGCTGGAAGTTTTGAACTTCTATCTGAGCTCATGCAGACCCTGGAACCTCAGCCAATAGCAAGCAACTGAAATTCTGACCACTTCAATAATTCTCCCTTTTTCCAGTTCCTTCATTTCTATTCCTGCTCAGTTTATCTACTCAAGTTGATTTATTCTGAGCCATTTCTGCATTTATTCTGAGCCATTCCTGCATTTCTGTGTGGATTAGGCTCCTTCCTTCTTATGCCTACATCTTATCAGTGTCCTTTCATGCCTTAGGAAATCATCATTTCTTCACCAGCCCATGCTGCTGCCTTGGTGTAGGCCCTGGTGTCTCTTACCCAAATTCTCAACTGTCCTGCTTGCTGCTTTATAACAGTCAACCCCTGGGTTGAGCTGACTACATCCATCTTTCCTTTCAAAACTTTTGTGAGACTCATTACCAGAAGAGTCCTCATACCTGAGACCTCTGCAGCCTTGCTCTTTTGTCCTTCTGAGGTTCACATGTGCTTCTACCACTGAATCTGATGACACCTCCTTAATGAATTCTGTCCTGGCCCTTCCCATGCCCAGTCTCAACTGGAGCTTCTCTATGCTGGCTTGATCTTCAGAGAGTCCTTGAAGGTTTGTACTTTTCCCTTCCCCCAGGTAGAAGAGCCTCATGCTCATCCTTGGTTCTGACATGCACTGGGTCACCATCAGTGTTTATGAAACAGGAGGTAAACAAAGGGCCCTCTTCCCCACAGACTTGCCTCACTCAGTTGCGTGTTCCTAGCTCCAAATGGCACGTGAATGAAGCTCTACTAGAAGAGAGGCCAGTGGACAGCTGGGATAACCTCCTCACGGTGTCTCTTTCTATACCCAGGCCCCAGTGCAGAGAGCCAGCGGCCATCGAACACCTACAATGGGGACCTCAACGGGCTCTTGGTCCCAGACCCTCTCTGCTCAGGTGATGGAACCTCAACGAACAAGCCTGGTCTCCGGGCCATGCCACCTATTAACCTGCAGGAGAAGCAGGTCATGTGAGTGCCTGGAGGGATAACAGTGGTGGTGGTAACTCGTTGGGGCATCAGCTAGCTGAAGACATGAGTTGGGGAGAGAATGGGGCCAGAAACCTAAGATGAGGGGCAAGGGCTTGGTCTGGAGCTGATGTTTCGGTATCTGGTTGAGAATAGAAGTGGGTTTCTTCCCAAGGAATGAGGGTAAGGGGAGTTTGGGTCTGGAGACCTCTAGGACAAGCAAAACACCTTCACCTAGAGCTTAACACCTTCACCAGGGTAGTGGTCTACTCTCCCCCTTCCCATCCTTTCCCATTGAGACTTTGGGCGAACAAGAGTCAAACTTGTGCACCCCCCCGCCCAGCTGCCTCTCAGGAGATGACAGCTCCACCTGCATTGGAATTTTGGCCAAGGAGGTGGAGATTGTGGCCAGTAGTGACTCTAGCATCTCAAGCAAGGCACGGGGAAGCAATAAGGTAAGCACCAGGATACTGTGGCATGTGTGTGGGTGGGGGGCGTACTCAGCTTCTTCCCCAACATGCCCCATCCCATGCTGCCAGTTCCTATGAAATCACCTTGATAAACAGTAGGGTATCCCCGTTTCAGAAAGTCAGGGTTGGCTGTCAAGTTTCTGTGGGAATCTGGGTTCACATGTGACCACTGCTGTTCCCAGAGATGCTGGGGAATCACCAACACTCTAGGAAAGGTGCCCAGCCTTCAGCTTCTGCAGCCTTTCTCATCTTTGTTTCTCAGGTGAAAATCCAACCCGTTGCCAAGTATGACTGGGAGCAGAAATATTACTATGGCAATCTGATTGCTGTGTCCAACTCCTTCTTGGCCTATGCTATTCGGGGTAAGTAGAAGCAATGGGAAAGAGAGATGTTCTGCTCGAAACTCCAGAAATGTAGATCCACTGTCAAGGAACTCAGCCTACTCAGACTTCAGGAGTATAATGTAAGACTTGTCTATGGAACTCTCACATTTGCTGAGTGGGAAAACAGAACTCAAAATTCATGATGGTAGTGAGGCGGGCATGGGTTTCTCTGCTGCTGCCGCAGCCTGGGTTCTCCTTCGTGACCATCCACTCTCATGATTCCAGCTGCCAACAATGGCTCAGCGATGGTGCGGGTGATCAGCGTCAGCACTTCAGAGCGGACCCTGCTCAAGGGTTTCACAGGCAGCGTGGCTGATCTGGCCTTTGCACACCTCAACTCCCCACAGCTGGCCTGCCTAGATGAGGCAGGCAACCTGTTCGTGTGGCGCTTGGCTTTGGTTAATAGCAAAATTCAGTATCCTTTCCCTAGGGCGGGGGGGGACTGAAGAAAGATGGGCGGAGCTGGACTGCCAGACATACTTCATCATCCACCTGTCTAGTCCTTAACACTCTGCCCAGAGAAGAGATCTTGGTCCACATCCGGCAGCCAGAGGGCACTCCACTAAACCACTTCCGCAGGATCATCTGGTGCCCCTTCATCCCTGAAGAGAGCGAGGACTGCTGTGAGGAGAGCAGCCCAACAGTGGCCCTGTTGCATGAAGATCGGGTGAGGGGGCCGTGCATCGGGAAGAGAGGACAGAGTAGCCATGGTATGAGCATAGGCTAAATGTGGACCCCCTGTACCCTCCAGGCTGAAGTGTGGGACCTGGACTTGCTCCGCTCCAGCTACAGCACCTGGCCTGTGGATGTCAGCCAGATCAAACAGGGCTTCATCGTGGTGAAAGGCCACAGCACGGTAAGCCTGTGACTGCTTCCCCCGGCCTCTTCCTGTGCTGCTCATCTGTTCATACCCACGGCTGCCCAGGCAGCTTACTGTCATCGTGCCCATGGGACCTCTGAGCACAAAGTCCCCATGGAGCTCGCCTATGGAGCTCACCCCAGTTGTGGCTGCACCCATGGGTCTGGTCTTCTCTCTAGCCCCTTGTTCATCCTGTCTTTCATGCGCACCACTGCCTGCACTTTGGGTCCACCCTACTCACTAGCATTCTCATTTGGGAAGGTCTTGCTTCCACCTCTAATCAGGCGGCAAAGCAAGGCTCTTTGGGTTCTTCCCAGTGCCTAAGTGAAGGGGCCCTCTCCCCTGATGGGACTGTCCTGGCTACCGCAAGCCACGATGGCTTCGTCAAGTTCTGGCAGATCTACATTGAGGGGCAGGATGAGCCAAGGTAAGACAGGGCCTGAGGGATCAGAACCCCTTGGGTAAGGGAGCAGATCACTCACGTAGACCCCTCCTCTGCCTGTCTGCAGGTGTCTGCATGAGTGGAAGCCTCATGATGGGCGGCCTCTCTCCTGCCTCCTGTTCTGTGACAACCACAAGAAACAGGACCCTGAGTGAGTGAGTGGGCAGGCAAGTAGGTGGTAGACTGGACCTTGGGCCCCCAACAGGGGGGCCCAGCCAGCCACTCAGTGCCTGGTTGCTTTGCAGGGTCCCTTTTTGGAGGTTCCTCATTACTGGCGCTGACCAGAATCGGGAGCTAAAAATGTGGTGCACAGTGTCCTGGACCTGCCTGCAGACTATTCGGTAAGCAGGGACTGAGGGGCTGGGCCGGGGCAGCAGGGTTGGGAATGAGTTCTTCCTGCCTTCTCTGTCTCATTTTTCTTTCCTGGCAACCCCCAGGTTCTCCCCAGATATATTCAGCTCAGTGAGTGTGCCTCCCAGCCTCAAGGTTTGCCTGGACCTCTCAGCAGAGTACCTGATTCTCAGTGACGTGCAACGGAAGGTAGCTGTATTGGGGGCGCCCTGAGCAAAGCTGGTATTCTTGGGAAGGGCAGAGTTGTGCGATACACCCACGGCCTTCGTATCCTCTGAAATGAGCTGTGAATGCACTGCCTATGCAGGTTCTCTACGTGATGGAGCTGCTGCAGAACCAGGAGGAGGGCCGTGCCTGCTTCAGCTCCATCTCTGAGTTCCTGCTCACTCACCCTGTGCTGAGCTTTGGCATTCAGGTTGTAAGTCGCTGCCGGCTGCGTCACACTGAGGTGTTGCCTGCTGAGGAGGAGAATGACAGTCTAGGGGCTGGTGAGCTGCTCTGGTCTGGGATGGGTGTTGGCGTGTGGGGGAAGGCCAAGGCCAGAGAGGTGGGGACTCGGTCATCCACACTGTCCTTGCAGATGGGCCCCATGGAGCCAGCACCATGGAGTCTGCGGCTGGCGTGCTCATCAAGCTCTTCTGTGTACACACCAAGTGAGTGTGTTAGAGGACCCGGCCCCCTCACGCTACAACTCTCTCACCCCCTCTTTTTAAAGGTTTATTTATTTATGCATATAAGAACTGGGATGTAGGTTAGAGGTATGGGGTGGGGGGTGAGAAGATTCACTAGAAACAGAGTGGGATGCAGAACAGGAGGATCTACTGAAACACACTGCTGAAGGGAACAGTGGGGAGAAAGGAGAGGTCTTCTGCGCCCTGTGGGTCAGCTCCCTGACTGGGAAGGGCCCGAATGGGAACTCAGGCCATAGTGACTGGCGATAGCTTGATAGTGCTGAGACTTAACCCCTGTGCCACCAGGGAGGCCCTAACTCTGGCCCCTTTGAGTGCTTCCATCCTCTCCCTTCTCTTCCTGCAGGGCATTGCAAGACGTGCAGATCCGCTTCCAGCCACAACTCAACCCTGATGTGGTGGCCCCACTCCCCACCCACGCTGCCCATGAGGACTTTGGTGAGTGAGGTGCAAGAGGGGAGCAGGTCAGACTGACTGGGGTCTGACATCTGACTCAAGTGGTAGCTTTCCTCACAGCATTTGGAGAGTCTCGGCCTGAACTGGGCTCTGAGAGCCTGGGGTCAGCCTCTCATGGCTCCCAACCTGACCTCCGCCGTATTGTGGAACTGCCCGCACCTGCTGACTTCCTTAGCCTGAGCAGTGAGACCAAGCCCAAGCTGATGACTCCTGACGCCTTCATGACACCTAGCGCCTCACTACAGCAGGTGTGCTGGGGCAGGGGCATGGGGTTCAGGGCTGGGCAACCTGGGATACCCACCCATGAGCCACAGCCCTCATTCTCTGCTGCTTCCCAGATTGCCGCCTCCCCTAGTGGCAGCAGCAGCAGCAGCAGCAGCAGCAGCAGCAGCAGCAGCAGCAGCAGCTCTTCTCTTACAGCTGTCTCTGCCATGAGCAATGCCTCGGCTGTGGACCCTTCCTTGCCCAGGTGAGACAGGGTCACTGTCGGGGGCTGGTACCAGCTGACCCGAGTGCTGATACCTCAGCCTGCTTCTTACCACAGGCCGCCTGAAGAGCTGACTTTGAACCCTAAGCTGCAGCTGGATGGCAGTCTGACAATGAGCAGCAGCAGCAGCCTCCAGGCAAGCCCGCGGAGCCTTCTGCCTGGCCTGCTCTCGAGCCCTCCTGAAAAATTGACTCCTAAGGGATCTGGGCAGGTGCGTGTGGTGGGGAGGTGTGAAGTACAGGGTAACAGAGGTATGGCAGTGGGAAGGTTGCTCACAGTGTACCCCCAAAGGCACTGTTTGCCAGTGCTGCTCTGCCTCAGGTGAGCCGTCTTTCCACTGAGGTCATCTCAGCCCCATGTGTTCCCTAGAGGGCAGCTCCTCTGGCTTTCCATCCCCACCTCTGCTCCTCCCGGCCCACGGCCATTCGTCACCTGCATCCCATCCCTCTGTTCCGTCTCATTACAAATACCAGTGCTTGGTTTCTGTGCTCCCCTCACCCCCACTTCACACCAGCTAAGTTTCCATCTTTGGCCCACCTCAGGTGTCTGCTGCTGCCTCTGCACTGTCCCTGGAGCTGCAGGAAGTGGAGTCTCTGGGGCTTCCTCAGGCTTCTCCCAGTCGCACGCGCTCCCCTGATGTTATTTCATCAGCTTCCACTGCCCTCTCCCAGGACATCCCTGAGATTGCCTCTGAGGCCCTGTCCCGAGGCTTTGGCTCCTCTGCTTCTGAGGGTCTTGAGCCAGACAGTATGGCCTCAGCTGCCTCAGCGCTACACCTTCTGTCCCCAAGACCCCGCCCAGGGCCTGAGCTTGGTCCCCAGCTTGGCCTGGATGGAAGCTCTGGAGACGGGGATCGGCACAGTACTCCCTCCCTCCTAGAGGCAGCCTTAACTCAGGAGGCCACAGCCCCTGACAGTCAGGTCTGGCCTACAGCACCAGACATTACCCGGGAGACCTGCAGCAGTCTAGCAGAGAGGTGAGACGCTTGCAAGGGGGAAAGTGTGTTGATGGTGGGGACTTCAGATAATTACCCTCTGCTGAGTTGGCCTGTTCCTCCAGCCCCAGGAATGGCCTCCAGGAAAAGCACAAGAGCCTGGCCTTCCATCGACCACCTTATCTGCTGCAGCAACATGACAGCCAGGATGCCAGCGCTGAACAGAGGTGGGTGCCTCCTACACCATGCCCCTCACAAGGGAGGGCCAGCTAGTGGATGGCGCTCATCCCAGTCCCTCCCATCCAGTGACCACGATGATGAGGTGGCCAGCCTTGCCTCTGCTGCAGGGGGCTTTGGCAGCAAAGTGCCCACTCCCCGGCTACCTGCCAAGGACTGGAAGTCTAAGGGATCCCCTCGCAGCTCACCCAAGATCAAGAGGAAGGGCAGGAAGGATGATGGGTAGGAAGGAGTCCTGGGCCAGGGAGGGGGTGGTCCCCAGGCTGCCTGCCTGGTGTGGTCTTAGGTGCTTCTTGCCTATGGCAGGGATTCAGCTGTGGGATCCCGGCTCATGGAGCACCAGGTAAGTGGACAAATACCTTTTTATTTCTAGGGCCCCTCCCTGTGAGGGTGGGAAAAGATTTGGGGCCTTTCCCTGGTTTGGGGTGGTGGGGTGGGAGGGCAGCTGTCATTGGATGGTGCTACACACAGGTGGCAGAGCCCCCTGAGGACTGGCCGGCACTAATTTGGCAACAGCAGAGGGAGCTGGCAGAGCTGAGGCACAGCCAAGAAGAGCTGCTGCAGCGTCTGTGCACCCAACTTGAGGGCCTGCAGAGCACTGTCACAGGCCACGTAGAGCGTGCCCTAGAATCACGGCATGAGCAGGAGCGTATCCTTGTGGGTGGTGGCACAGCACGGATGGGGTGGGGGCAGTGGCAATATTCTCGGCTGGGGAAGGGATATGGGACCTGCTCTAGACCCATTCCTTAGCTATAGTGCAGAGCGGCGCCTGGAGCGGGCATTGGCTGAGGGGCAGCAGCGGGGTGGACAGCTGCAGGAGCAGCTGACACAGCAGCTGTCCCAGGCGCTATCTTCAGCTGTGGCCGGGCGCTTGGAGCGTAGCATACGGGACGAGATCAAGAAGACAGTGCCTCCCTGTGAGTTTTCCTTGGAGACTTACGGTGGGCCAGGTGGGAGTGCGTCCCGACCTGATAAGCTTCCTCTCATGGCGCTACCTTTCTCCTCACCCTGCCCCAGCTGTCTCTAGGAGTCTGGAGCCTGTGGCAGGCCAACTGAGCAGTTCAGTGGCCACTAAACTCACAGCCGTGGAGGGCAGCATGAAAGAAAATATCTCCAAGCTGCTCAAATCTAAGGTTCTCAGGGCCCAAGATGAGGGTGGTTGCTGGGCCAGATCAGGCCAGCTTGGGCTGAGGCTTTCAACTCAGCTTCTCTCTCTATACTCAGAACTTGACAGATGCCATCGCCCGAGCAGCAGCAGACACATTACAGGGGCCAATGCAGGCTGCCTACCGTGAGGCCTTCCAGAGTGTGGTGCTGCCTGCCTTTGAGAAGAGCTGTCAGGCCATGTTCCAGCAGATCAATGATAGCTTCCGACTGGGCACGCAGGAGTGTGAGTGAGATTTTATGTCCCAGGTTGAGAGGGACTGTCTCTCTCCCTGCCATCCCTCTAATGGCCCCTGTGTCACCTCTCAGATTTGCAGCAGCTAGAGAGCCACATGAAGAGCCGAAAGGCACGGGAGCAGGAGGCGAGAGAGCCTGTGTTGGCCCAGCTCCGGGGCCTGGTCAGCACACTGCAGGGTGCCACTGAACAGATGGCAGCCACTGTGTCCAGCAGCGTTCGGGCTGAGGTGCAGCACCAGCTGCACGTGGCTGTGGGCAGGTGTGTGGGTCGGGCACTGGGTAGGGTGGTGGTTTTGGGAAGGGCCAGCTCCAACTGCCTGTCTGCCTCATCTCTCTCCCTTCCCTTGCAGCCTGCAGGAGTCAATTTTAGCGCAGGTACAGCGCATTGTTAAGGGTGAGGTGAGTGTGGCACTCAAGGAGCAGCAGGCCGCCGTCACTTCTAGCATCATGCAGGCCATGCGCTCAGCTGCTGGCACACCTGTCCCAGCTGCCCACCTCGACTGCCAGGCCCAGCAAGCCCATATCCTACAACTGCTTCAGCAGGGCCACCTCAATCAGGCCTTCCAGCAGGTACGCCAGGCATCAGGTGCGGTTAGGGGTCAGGTGTCTCCTGACAAGGCCCACATCATACATTCTGCTCTGCCCATCAGTTTCCAGACAATCTGGCCCCAGTGGACTGTTCTTGGTTCTCCTTCACGTCTAAGCCATCTCCCCTGTTTTTCCCTCTGCCTGGACCCTGACTCCCTTTCTTTCTACCTCAACCCACCTTGCTTCTTGACCATCCTCCACAGGAAATCTTTTCTGATGCATTAGAGTAGCACAGGCCTATAGTGCTGTCTGGACCCCTGAGCATCTCTGCTCTGGAGCCCTCAGTACCTACCTCTGTGGTCATCTCCCAGGCCCTGACAGCTGCTGACCTGAACCTGGTGCTGTATGTGTGTGAAACTGTGGACCCTGGCCAGGTTTTTGGGCAGCCACCTTGCCCACTCTCCCAGCCCGTGCTCCTTTCCCTCATCCAGCAGCTAGCCTCTGACCTTGGCACTCGAACTGACCTCAAGCTCAGGTGAGTGGGTACAATCAGGGACCAGGAGACGGGCTGGGGTGAACGTGGGGTGAAACAGATACCCTACCTGACCCTCCTCCCGCCCCCCAATTTTCTCTACCAATCCCTTCTGTCCTCCCACCTTGCCCATCTCAGTGCCACCAGAGGGCGCTCCCATATGCTGTCCCCTACCTGTAACCCTTCCCTTTCCTCCACCTCCAGCTACTTGGAAGAAGCAGTGATGCACCTGGACCACAGTGACCCCATTACTCGGGACCACATGGGCTCTGTCATGGCTCAAGTACGCCAGAAACTCTTTCAGTTCATGCAGGCTGAGCCACACAACTCACTTGGCAAAGCAGCCCGGCGTCTCAGCCTCATGCTGCATGGCCTTGTGACACCCAGCCACCCTTAGCTAGCCTGCCTCACCTAGGAGTGAGGTGGCACTGGAGGCCAGCAGACAGGCCTAGGCCATGACGGGGTCATGCCTGCCCCTTACCTGCTCAGGCTCCCACCTGCTTGGGGCAGGGGGCAAGGTTGTGGCAGCCAGCTAGTTTAAGTTGGGCTCAGGGTGGGTATTGTGCCTTCTTGGGTTCTGCCATGCCTGGATCATGACCCTACCCCCGCACCCCCCGAGATCGTGACACCACTTGAGTTGAATTTTCCATGTTCCTTTTTACCTCTGATTTGGATCTTTTTGTTTTTGAGAAACATTGAGAAATTCAATTAAATGCTTTTGGAATAAAATGGAGTATGTGTGTTTTTGGTGTAATTACTACCCTCTGTTGCTACCTTCTGTTCTCTGTTGGTGGAATTCAGTCTAAGCTAACCCGTCCCACAGGCCTGGACACCTACCCTCATTTGCGGAATTGCCTTCCCAGATGTCCCCTTTTCATCTTCATGGCGAAGGCCGTGCCTTCACCTCAGAACCAACCTTTGCCCAGGACTTCCCTGTGGGGTCCCTTCTCTTGCCTTTGCCAATCTGAGTAAGGGGGCGGGGCTACTGGTTGGCTTTGGGGCCCCACCCCTTCCCTTGTCCAATCACAGCCCTTCCTTTTGGGGGCTGGGCTGAAGGGCTGTGCTCTGAGCTGCTCTCAGGCACTAGCCTCCCAGCCTGGGATGATGCTCTGCTGCTGCTGCTGCTGCTGCTGCTGCTGTAGTCGCCACCGCTGGCGACCATCCCGCGCGCTGTGGCTGTTGCTGCTGCTGCTGCCATTCGGTGAGTGCAGGGGTGTTGAAGCCAGCCGGAGCGACACACCCTTTGGGCGTGCTGACTATGAGGTGTTTGTGGGGTGCAGCTTTACCGCACGCTAGAAGCCAGTGTGGACAGGACATGCAAATGTTCCTGGAAGAAGCTGAAGTGTGCGGCTGACTTCAGGATGGAATGTGAGGGGCACGAGCCGAGCCCTGATTGTGGGAGAAAGACCCTAAAGTTCTGCAGCTCCCATTCTGGTACAGGAAGACAAAGTTCTGGTGAAACTCCAGAGCTGCCATGGAATCCCTGAGATTCTCTGATAGGTTCTGGCATGGATCCGACCCCTCTATTCTGCCCTATCTATCTGAAAACACTTGTCTTTGGGAACAAGGTGGGAGGGCCAAGAAAAGCTTATTTAAGCTACAAAGCGACTAGATTGGATAGAGAGAGAGGAGATCCCAGACCCTGGCCCCTTCACCTTCACGGTGTCCTGACTCCTTTTCCACCATCCACCATCTTCATCCACATCAGAGGCAGAGCAGATCCCTCGGATGTTACTCCCCACCCCCACGGTATTTATCTGGGGGCCCCCATAAAAGCAAGCTGACAGCATGCAGTCCCTAGATATGCCCTTTAGTTCCCTGGGGTGCCCCTTTCACGCTGAGTCACGTCCCCAGAGCACACCTGGGTAAATAAGCCCCAGGGGGCTGGGGATGGCAGCTCAGCTCATCCTGTCAACTGTTCTCCACCCCCACCACCAATCCTTGTATCTCCCTTGGCAGCAGCCGCAACAGGCCCAGGCCGCTGTGACAACATATACCAGGGCTTTGCTGAGTGTCTCATCCGCTTGGGAGACAACATGGGCCGCGGAGGCGAACTGGAGACAGTCTGCAGGTACGGACAGCTGTGGGCAGGTGTGGGGGAAGCCTGCCCCCTGCCCCCTAGAGGACTGAACCTCTTCCTTTCCATTCCAAAGCCCCTTTGCCCACTTAACTTCCCTAAACTCACACCGTTAACAGGTCTTGGAACGACTTCCATGCCTGCGCCTCACAAGTCCTGTTGGGTTGTCCAGAAGAGGCAGCCGCCGTGTGGGAGTCACTACAGCAAGAAGCTCGCCGGGCGCCACACCCTGATAATTTGCACACTCTGTGTGGAGCCCCTGTGCACGTTCGTGAGCGTGGTGCAAGCCCAGAGACCAACCAGGAGACGCTTCGGGCAATAGCACCTGCAACTACCCTGGCCCCAGCACCCATGCTGCTGGCAGCTGCCCTGGCACTTGCCTGCCTCCTGGGGCCTCTGGCATAGCCACCCCAGAGAGTCAGGTAGCAGCTCCCCTACCTGCAGCTTGCTCTGGCTCTAGTGGTTGCCTTTTGGGCTCTGCTGAGAGTGCTCAGCTTTCATTAAAGGTATTTATATTTGTACTAAGCTCCTTCCTTTCTTCCAGCTGCAACAGTGCCTGAGGCTTCCAGAGCTGATTCCCTGGACAGAATGGGCGGGGTTTAAGGCCCTCACCTGGGACTCAGTCTTTCCCCTTACAAACACTCATTCTCCAGGGGCTACACAGAGCTTTCCATTGCGTTCAGGTTTCAGTAGCTCTGGTGGAGACCTGAGATCTGCTGGAATGCACAGTCTTCCTTTGTCCTCCTGGGCTGAAACTCCTGGTCCTGCTTGCCCCTCTAATCCTTATCTGCAGGGGCTTTGTGAGGTTATGGGCCTGCCCCTCCCCCCACCCTATCTCACTTCCTTCTCCCTCTGCTGAATTACTACCTTAGCCTTCAAGACACAGCTCAGACTAAGTATTCTCCCACTCTCTGAGGTTCCACTGAGGGGAACCTATTCCAAAGATGGGAGTCCCTTTGGAGGAAATCATCAAGTCCCTGAGGTGACTTAGAGCTGCAGAAACTGGGGGTCACATTGAAGGTTCCTTTTGTTCTCCAAACTTTGCTTTTTAAGAAGAGATTTGAAGGCAAAATAATCCAAGAAGGTTTTCTGGAGGCATGGGATGAGTGCGTAGCGTTTGAAGAGACTCATCTTGGTGGAGAAAGAAAGAGCAAGAATATGCATGGGTAGAATCCTGGGAATCTCCGTGAAACCACAGAGAGGGTGAGACTCTTTTGCTTCTGCCACCACCGCCAGGGCTCCCTCCATTCCCCACGACTTGTGCGGGCACTGCCATGGCGTCCTTGTGACTTCTGCTGTCACTCTGTTTTATTCTCCATTTTCTGAGTTGCAAAACTGTTCCTGTTATTAAGCTTCTTCTAATTGTCAACAAGGCTCTACATAAGCCGGTTCTGCCGACAGTTTATTTAGTATATCCCTGCAACACAGAGGAGTGATTTACCCACCCAGCCCTTGGAGCCTGGAGAAGCTTCAGAGAAGGAGCACTCACAGAGAGGGTGATAGGATACAAGAATTACAAGTGCTGGAGAGGGGGTGGGCTGAGTTGGAGGAGCCCAGAGGAATCAGGCAAGTGGGAGGGTAAGGTGGGGGAGTCCAAAGTTACACAGGCCAGCTGTACACTGAAGTCCACGCTGGGTGAATCAGGTCTGATAGTGTTACAGGGCAGGGAGAGGAGCACCCCAGAGCCCCCAAACTTGCTCTTTTTGAATGGGTTTTGCCATTTGCTGCATTAAGACAACATATAAGGTTTTTAATGGAAAGGAACTTTAATACAATTAGGGTACAATATAGAAAGGACAAAGAACAGAGTGACTAAGTTAAGCATTTAAAGTTACCCATCTCTTTGAGGGTAAAAGTTTAGTTAAATAGGATTGGCCTAAAGTAAGGCCCAAAAGCCTGCCACACGTCTAAAGGATTTTTTAGTAGAGACCCATAGAAAAGGGTTAGAAAGAGTCAGACAAATCTGGGAGAAAAGAGCAAAATCAAAATCAAGATGAAAGCTGCCATTGTTAACCTCCCCAAGGGTCTCTCACCCACATCTATTCCAACCAGTCCAAGACCAAAAAGCAAGAGCAGTTTCTTCACATGTGGCTCTGCTCCACGTGCCTCCTCCAGGTCTCCTTGCTGCTCTTCATTTTGCTTCTTTTTTCCTTCCTCCGTCTCTGCAGAATTTTTTCCTCCTTAGCTCCACCCACTTAGGGCGGAACCAGGATTCTGGAACTTCCCCCTTTCCTGGGACGACCCCGTTACAGTAGGACCCTTGTTTAGGCTTCAGGGTGACAGGTGCCCCCAGAGACCTCTGCCCACATGTGTCAGAGCCCTACTTCACCCATGCTTTCCAAATATCCTCCCATTCCAGCTAGCTCACAGGCCACAAATAACTCCCTCTCTGCCTCAACTCATCACCTGTCTTTTCATATCACGTGAAAAAGAAATTAGGGAACCTCCCCCCCCCAAACTTGTTCCTCGTTTTGACTACCAGAATTATCCAGAAGAAAAAGCAAGCCTTTTATTCCTGTGAGTCTTTGTGATATATATTCTCTGTGCTCAGAATACCTTTCCCCATTTCCTTCTGGTGAACTCCTACTTCTCGTTCAGTATATCCTCCTCCAGGAAATATTCCCTAACTCTGACTCCAAGCTGAATCAGAAGCCTCCTACAGGTCCACACACCACCTAGGCTCTCTTCTATCTCAGTACTAAAAGCACTTGCTGGTTACTGTTTGAGTTTGGGTCAGAATTCCCCACCATAAGCTATCCAAGGTTTTTGTGCTTTTTAAAAACATTTATTTATGTATACTAGAGCTGGGGTACAGGCTAGAGTGGCGGGAGGTGAGAGGATTCACCAGAGACAGAGTGGGGAGCAGAACAGGCAGATGGACTGAAATACACTGCTAGGGGAGCAGTGAGCCAGGCAGGAAGACCATACCATGTGCGTCGCCTCCCTGGCCAGAGATCGAACTTACGCTGCTGTGGATGCTTCACAGTGTGGTGCTCAACACACTGTGCCACCAGGGAGGCCCCAAGGGTGTTCTTTGTTTTTCTGGTACCCATCGTAGTGCTGGGGAGAGAGGGCACTTGTGGGAGTGTGTGGAATGAAAGAATCAATCTTAAATCCACCGTAACCTAAGTCTTAAAATTAGGAAGAGCTTAAACTGAGAATCATCTCACTGTAGAGAAAGGGTCAACTTGGGGGGGGGGTCCCCTCAAACTGAGCATATTGACTGTAGACTCCAAAAACCTTCCTTGAGCCACTCTGCCTGGGCAGTCAGGAGTAACCTGCTTACAGAATCAGGGGCATTACTATCCTCCTCCTGTGACCTACTTTCTCCTGGTTTTGCTCCCTAAGTCCCTGGAATTTGATGACTTGGGGGTGGGGCTGGGGGCAGAACCTGCTCTCTGATCAAGGGCTTAAAAGCTTTGTGGTTTTTATCCCAGATCTGGAGGAGAGGGGTGGGCTGACCGCCAAACTGACGATCTCTGGACATAGCTGCCTAGGCCAGAGCCTTCTGGTGATGGTGTTTATTACATTTACAGCTCTATGGATATGCAATAGCTTATTGTTCTGGGTGAGCCTAGGGGCTGGATGTCCTGAGCCCAATTCCCTCTGTGTCAACATATCTTTTTATCTTGGGTCTCATGTTCTTCACCAGAGTCCAGATCAGCCTCTGCTCATAGCAATAAATATTTATTGAATTAATTTGCTGTGTGTTTGTGAAATGGAGATGGTAGTGTGGATTTGTAAGTCTCATCAACTCTGGAATCTATTACTTTTAAGCCTCACAATTCTGTGGGATCAGGATTATGATCCACATTACACATGAGAAAAATGAAGCTGAAGGGAAGTGTTTTGCCTGAGGTCACACAGCTGTGGAAATGTCAGAGCTGAGATGATCAGTTTTTTTTTGGCCCTTAATCTTCACATTAAACGTTTGGAGCAATTTTAACAATTTTTCAAATGCTACTACATAAAACAGGCAAAATGTTTTATTGGTGTCCATTTAGCTATGGGTTTAAAGTGTAACATTAGCATAGCCAGTCAATTAAAGACAGTTCCACGTATACAAAGTAAGTGCTCAGTAAAGACTTGCTGAAAAAATTAGACTGAAATGAGGAAGACGCCTGAGGTTACAATCCTGTTACCTGCAGCATCTATCCCCCCTTCAATTTGGGTTTATTCTGAAATGTGAGACAATTCTGATGCTATAGGTCAGAGTATGTTTTACCTATTCTGTCAATGGTGACTTTTTAAAAAACCTACTTAATTTGTAGTCTCTGGATATATTTAAATTCAACAACAAAATTAAAGACGAAACCCTGCTACTCCGAAGTTAGTCCAAGACTGATTTCACCAGTCCTCAAGTTAATCATTTTTAACTCTGCCGTAATAGAGGCCAAATTTAACACATCTGAATACCTGAATCACTTGAACTGCATTTAAAAGAACAGGTGTTAGCATAACTGAAATCAGTTCTTTGTGGAATTCCAGAAACGCTCCCAGAACCCTCGGTTGAAACGCACTACAGTCCAACCTCCCACGAAAGAACGCCCTCTTCCCTAAACAGAAACTTGAAACTTTCTCCCTGCTTCCCGCGGGTCCTCCTTTTCTTAACATTGGTCCCCCGCCCAACATTTGAGCGACAGACAGACCCACCCCTGCTGCGGGGCGGTCCTCGCCCCGAAGGCGTTGATTGGCAGCCCACGCTCGGAGCGCCGCCAACCCCGTAGCCCGGCGCTCCCGAGAGTCCGCCCTCGCCCCGCCTCTTGGGCGGCCCGGGTTTGTTTTGGCGTCAAGCGCGCGCTGTGATGACGCCACGACGCTAACGCCTGAGGATGGCGGCGGCGGCGGCCGTGGCCGCGGCCGGGAGGGGGTCTGCACAGCCGCCGAGATGCCGAAGAGCCCGCCGCCCGCGCGAGGTGAGGCGGCTCGGCACAGGGCACCGGCTTGATGGGCGGGAGGGACTGACGAGCTGCGGCCACGGTCGCTTCCTGGCGCACCGGGCCTGTCCCTGCCCAGCCCGAAGCTCTCGGCCGGTGCCTGGTGCGCCGGGGCCTAAGGGACAGGGGAGCAGGCCGGGCAACGGCTGCTCGGGATCCCCTGTACCGGAGGTTGAACTGGTCTCCTTACGTGCCTCTTCGCTGAGTCGTTCATCTCGGGGGCCGCGTGGGCCTGTTAGACGTGGTCAGCTGCCCAGCCTGCTGTTCCCACAGCCGGCATCGGCCAGGGTCGACTAATCCGGTTGTCCTCACTTCTGTGTGGTATCGGGCATCGACTCCGCACTCCTCTGAGACTGACCGTCAGAGACTGGCGAGGCTGTTGGTTACTTCCTTGTTCAGTCTGGGAAAAGCCAGACTAGAGTACAACCGGCTCACAGGCTTATCGTTAGGCGGTCATCCCCCTGCTTGTCAGGGGAAGCTGATTCTCCACGTTCAACCCTCTTCATGAAGTCGCTGAAGTGATCATTCCCACCTGGAAAGCTGAATAAGTTATTCACTGCCTAAAAACTGGCTCCTCTGTGCCTTCAGATAAAGGACAAGGTTTTCTGAGCAAGGCATATAGGGATCTTCCCAATCTCATAGACGCCTAACTCTGAAATCGACTCGTAGGCACTCTCTTCTGTTTATAATTTGTTGTTGGGCCTGATGAGCTTCCTTTTACCTCTGTGGTTTAATATCCTTTACTGTATATATGGAATGTTCTCATTTTAATAATACTCTTCCTTCCCCTAAGACTCCCCCCCTCCACTTCCACCAGTATGGGAAATTTACATCTGCCCTTTAAAATCCACTTAAGTTTTCATATTTAATTTCCTTTGGAAAAGCTCTCTGACGTCACATGTAGCCATTGACTTAATGTTCAGTGATGCTGGTGCTGTTGAGTAGATCATACTGGGTCACATGGTGGGTGTGGAGATTGTATTTATCTTGTGTCTGCCTCTGAGTGCCTGGCTCTCTGCCTGGCATAAAGTGAGTTGACTAGGATGGGTTTAAGAATGGCTACAGTTTCAGCTGTATTACTGAGCACCTATCCAGAGGCACCATCTGAGATGAGTACATTAAACATGTATCTGTGTGTGCACTTGCACCCTGTATGCATGTGTTAGGTGGAACATTTCTTCAACTTTGACCCAAAATCTCTTGGTATAATTTTTCAGAGAGTGTCACTTGCTGAGATTTTGATTCAGAAGATCAGGAATCTTATTTTGAAGAAAACTCCCTGAGTAACTTCAATGTGCTCCCTGGCTGAAGATCTTTGTCTTTGCTCCAGGAATCTGTTAGAGTGGGAAGAATTTTGTTCAGCTGTACCTTGTGGAATTCTGTTCTAGTCTCTTCGCCTTTACCTTGAGAGGCAGTAATATTTAATGGTTAAAAGCATGGACTGTGGAGCCAGAAAGCCTTGAATTCAGTTCTCGACTTTTTATGAGGTCTTAAGGCTCTTGAAGTCCTAATTCGCTCATTCCGAACTAGGAATAATCGTGCCTGTTTTGTGTATAGAGAGGAGTGAGATAAGTGCATATATGAAGCTTAGCACTGTTGAAACCACTGTTATTGCTAGAGCATTTTCCTTGTCAAAAAGAGATCTCATCTGGACCTCCCTGGTTGTGCAAGAGGTTAAGCACCGCACTATGATGCATCCATAGCCACTGCAGCATGAGTTCAATCCCCAGCTAGGGAGGTGACCCACATGGCACAGCAGACCTTTCCTGCCTCACCCACTGCTCTCCTCAGCAGTGTATGTCAATCAGTCTACCTGTTCTGTTCCCCACTCTGTCTTTGATGAATCCTCTCACACACACCCCACCTCTGGCCTGTACCCCAGTTTTGTATGCATAAATAAATAAATCTTTACAAATAGAGAGATCGCATCTGAGTCTGTTTGCTCTTTAGACTGAGCCTCGTGTGGGAAGTGTTATGTGATTTCATTAGGGTCACTTCTGGTCATCTGGGGAAGCTCTAACCAAACTGTTTCTGCTCAGGGTAGTTGCATTTGGCCATTCCCCTAGAAGAGATTTGGAATGCTGACTCCCTAGAGAGTGGGTTTGCTGAATAAGCACATTGTCTGGGTCTAATTGCAGTTTTTCTGCTTGTTAAGTTATATAAATGAGCTAAGGAAACTGGCTTTTAGGAAACCTGTTTGCCACTGACACTGATTTAGTGTTGCATCTCACCTGGGATGGAATGCCACTGTGGATCTTAATGTTGCTGGAATCTAAAATCAATGCTGGTGTTCTCTCTTAGTCACGAGTTTGTGGTTAAGTGCATGAGGTTTTTGCTTGGCTTTTTGTTTTACTTTGTAAGTGTGAGCATGTTATATGGGCATCTTAGATACTCATCTGCGCGTGTCCCAACTGAATGGCATGAATGGGCTATAGGTGTGCCAAAGTATCACCCCTTAAGCATCAAGATCCCTGAGAGCAGCTGTTTCCATTGACCCCAGAGTGCCCGAAGAAAAACTAGAGAAGTACAGCCCTGGAAGGGGGAACAATTATGCTTGTTGAAAGCTGGAGAGAGACTTATTTATTTGAACTCCCTTTCCTTCCAAGAATCTTACTCAGTATTAAACAGATTTGTGTTGGCTAGGTCATCACTGAGCTAATTCTTGGTACAGCCCTCTGTTGCTATGGTGTCTGATGTGATGCTAAAGTAGAAAAATGTGGTGTTTTCATTTTCTGAGGGAAAATTATCTCAGTGGGACCCTTCTAGGTTGCCAGCCTTGAAATGGAATCCTAGGGCATCATAGGAGTAATGGATCAAGGAACTTTCGGTATGGAACCATCTGGGTTGTAAGTTCTTTGAGAGCAGAGGCTATGGCAGCCTTCTTTTTATCTGTAATAGTCCCTGGCAGAGTTCCTGTCCCACAGCAGGAGCTCAGTAAATATTTGTGGGTTGAACCTTTGGATGTTGGAACGGGATCTCCAGGTCTATTGCCAGAGTCTGTATTTCTGATGGTGGGATGGACATTGGGTAGGAGTCTTGGATGAGGTTAGGGGTCACAATGAAACAAAGACACAGCCAACTTTGGAACTCTTTTCCCCCTCTTAGCTCTAGGACAGGAGTCTCTACCCACTTGTTATTACCATGTACAGCAGTGGGGCCTACTTGGAATCCTTGAGAAGTGGGGTCCTGAGTTGCTATTTTCTAAAAGGAAGTCATAATGATTTCTATTAATGTTAAATGTCAAAGCATTAGAGGAGTGAATCATGGCATGGTATCTTTAGACACTGTACTAATTTTGTGTATATTCTTCTAGTTTTTTTCCTTATACTAGTCTGTACACTTCTATAACATATATTTTAGTTATCTTAAAAAATGTAAGATATAGTGAAGATTTTAAAATATAGAGCAGCACCTAAATATGTAAAGTGAAAAGTGAGAGTCCCTTTTCCTTCCTTCCATCTGTTACCTTCACATTCTGACATCCTAGAGGCAGTCACTATCAACAATTTCTCTTCTACCTTTCCAGGGTTTTTATACTTTTAAAAAAAACTCATTGAGCATATACTTTGCATACTAATTTAAAGTCATTTAATGCATCTGGATATGAATCCTAGCATAAAGCCACTCAATAAAATTAAGTTACTGGTGTTTTTCTTTACTATATAGATTTATCTCATTCTTTCAACAACCGCAAAACAATTCATTGTATGAATATATTTTAACTTATTTAATCATTCCGTAACTGATAGGTATTTGGGTTGTTTCCATTTTTTCACTATCAGAAAGAATGCTGCCATGAACTTTCTTGACAACTATTGCCTGTGCACCTGTGGTTTTGTAGTAGTATTTCTTAAAATGAAATTACTGGGCCCTATGTCAATTTTCCTATTTTATAAAGCAGAATCTTATAGTTCCCCCCTAAGGTCACAGGGCTCCTTGTACATAAATTTTTGTGTGAAGTGACAGGATAAGACTGCCTGCCTCATGATGTTTAGAAATGCTATTTAGCAGGTATGTATTTCTGAGGTTACTTAGAGTTTACTGCCTACTTCATTTTGATAGGCTTGTAAAATGTGGGAGACTACAAAGCTCTCTGCAGGAGAAAGTTGTTGAGCTGTACTGTGGAGATCGACCTGAGAGGAGAGGGCCAGGTGCTTGTGGATCCTCCCTGGGAGACATCTGTAGACCCTGCTTCTATAGTCAAGAGGTTATTTCAGGGGCCCTCCCTGGTGGCGCAGTAGGTTAAGCAACACACTATGAAGCAAACCGCAGCCACTGCAGCACAAGTTCGATCCCTGCCGCCGCCAGGGAGGTGACCCACATGGCACCGCAAACCTCTCCTGCCTCACCCACTGCTCCCCTCAGCAGTGTGTTTCAGTCAGTCTGCCTCTTCTGCTCCCCACTCTGTCTCTACTGGATTCTCTCACCTTCTGCACCCCTGGCCCGTACCCCAGTGCTTGTATGCATAATAAATAAATCTTAAAAAAAACTATTTCAGGATCCATCTTTGCCCCTGCCACTTGTGGACGAGCTTGCTTTGGGGTCCAGATAACAATCTGTGAGACCCAAAATGACCGGAGGGCACCAGCTTCCTTTGTTGCTGGCAACATTTGCACAGGCATGGGCCCTCTAAGAGCATGAGTCTGGTTTAATCACCTGTCTGGCCTTTCCCTGCCACTTGAAAATTTCTGGATTGTTGCCTTGCAGCAGATAGAAATCTGAGAGCCAGACCCCCCTTTCATTTATTATTAACAAACATTGAGTGCCTGCCCTGAGCTCAGCAGTTTGTTGGATGCCAGAGAGTTCTAGAAATCTGAGAAGTGGCCGTTTTTCTCAAGGGACTAACTACTCGAGTGATCAAAATTAATCTAAAAAATAATTTAATACAGAGTATAGCCTGAGCATACTGTGCTTGAAATCGGGGTTTAAAAATACATACCTTTCAGAAAAGGTCCTTAGTAGGTTTGTTGATTCCTTAACTGAGTGGTATGAGGAAGGATGGAGACCTTGACTGGTGGGACTGAGCAGTCCTGGGCTCCAGGCCCTTCTGAAGTCTTTTCCAGGTGGGGGAAGTTCTGTATAAAGAGCTAGGACACTTGGGGCTGTTCTTTGCCACCTCAGCACTAGTTTCTTCCCTTCTTGGTCTGTCATTCCTGTAGTTTTAGTGATACAGTAATGCCCAGTGCTCACATCCACTGTCAGTCTAACACACTTGCCTGCCTTGAGACATGCTGAAGTTGAGGAGGTGGAGGCGGATTTGAGAGAGTTCGGTATTCCCAGTATTTTCTGCAAGATGTGTTGGGATTGAGGTGCTGTGCAAGGGAATGGTGATTTGTGACAGCTGCGTAGAGTGGCCCTCCTGGGAAGCCTCTTCCTGAGGTTTACCTCATGCAGCCTCCCCCACCAGTACCCCGCCCCCATTTACCATGCTGGGGTCGCAGGAGAACTGGGTACAAGAAAACATTCTGCCTTCCTTTCCAGAAGTTTTGCCAACCCCCTCTCTCCTGTCCCAAGGTCTATTTGCACCTGACCAGTGTGGAAAAGGAAATGTAACAGATGTGATTTGCAGTGGAGCAGCTGTTATCACCTGAAAGCTCTTAGCCATCCCCATCCCCATCCCCATCCCCCTGCCCCGGCTGGCCTCTCTCTCCTCTCCTATTGATGTACAGATGGGGTGTTAGCAACTGCTGTCTTGAAGAGTTTCTAATTGGAACAAATGTGCAAGAAACTATGTCCCAAGAAGGAAATGAGAAGGTCAGAGAGGGCTATTTCTTGGCTCTCTTATTGCTGACTTGAGATCCCTGTGCAGACTTTGTTTATGGTGAAAAGTTATATATTTTCTTTTATAAATCTTGGTTTTTCTCATCAGGACCAGGACTATGCACATTTTAAAAAAAGATTTTTTTTTTAAGATTTATTTATTTATGCATACAAGCACTGGGATACAGGCCAGAGATGCAGGAGTGAGAGGACTCACCAGAGACAGAGTGGGGAGCAGAATAGGCAGATCGACTGAAACACTGCTGAAGGGAACAGCTGGCGAGAGGTGTGCTGCGCCATGTGGATCCCCTCTCTGGCCTGGGGATGGATCAAACTCGTGCTGTAGTGGTTGCGGAAGCCCCACAGTGTGGCGCTCAACCCCTTGCACCACCAGAGAAGCCCACTAAGCACATTTAAACAAAGAGGGTCAGTGCATTTGCCTGGAGACATTTATTTTGTGGATCTAGGGTTCTGCCACCTTACCAGGAAGAAGTGACAGCTGAGAGGGTGCTGGGTCACCATGCAAGTCTGTCTTCTATCTAGATGGCAGGAGACATGACTTATCATGTGGTCTTGGGATCTGGGTCCTGTGTTCTGCTTCAGGAATCCTTTTCCTGATTTACAACCCTTTCATTTGTTTACGCAGAAGGAAGAGATGAGTGTGTAATACCAAAGTCCATGGTTGTAGTCTTTGGCCTCTGTGAAAAGGAACCTTGTTTCTTTTTCTTTTCCTTGTCTTTCTTTTTCTTTTTTTAATGTATGTATTTTTTTTTTGTAACACTAATGTATGTATTTTTTATGTCGTTCATTTTTGTACAATGTTTGGTTTCTCCTCAGGTGTAGTCCTCATAGAATTCCCACCACCAAGTCACCTGTGATCCATCACTATAGTCTCTTGTACTCTTCCTCCCCCTTCTCTGCTGAATGTCTCAGATTATCTTTTGCCTACTAGTTTTTTTTTGTTTGATTTTTCCTGATTCCTTGTTTGAGGAACCTTGTTTCTAAATGCCTGTGTTTAAACATTATTTCATAAGCTGCTGTGAGGCATTTGGGTGACAAATGCAGCAAATCTTGAAGAACCTTATGTTGGTGGTGAAATCTGCTTCTCATGAGGAAAGATAAACTTCATTCTGCTGAGAGTCATATTGACACATTGATTAATACCTGAGTCTTTCTCTTTTTTATCTGATACGTTGGTAATAAGGTTTGTTTTTCTTATAAGCTTCTTTCTTAAAAATTTGGCCATACTGGTCAGTATTACCAGCTCATGCTCAGACCCTCAACTCACTGGAATCTAATAGCCTGTGTGGGTTCTCTGTATCCCTGCCCCCTAAAAAAAAAAAAAGCCTGGGTCTCCCCTCTGCTGCCTTTGATGGACTCATTTGCTGACTTCAGAAAGGGGTGGGCAGGGTATAGGTGTTGCCTCTTGGCCCCAAGTACCACATTGGGGCGGCCATGGAATCCCTGACCCTGACCAGCCCTTCTCAGACATTAAGTTCTATATCCAGTGAGACTCTGCAACTAGCGACCTGCAGTAAATGTCACATGGACATTCCACATGTACTGTGACACATCCAAAACTGTCCCTCCTGCTATGTTCCTGATCCTTTTGCTCAGGAACCTAGGCGAGAGACTAGAGGCCACGCTCACTCCACTGTCACCTCTCGTGTCTAGCTGCTATCCTTGCTCATACCTTTCCATCCCATTCCCCTGTGTGGGCCACCATCCTCCTCACTGACCCTTCTAGTCCCCTTTGATGCTCCTCTAGTTCAGCCTCACATTTCTCTCTTTTCTTTTAAGATTTATTTATCCATACAAGAACTGGGGTGTAGGGCAGAGGTACGGGGGGTGAGAGGATTCACCAGGGACAGAGTGGGGAGCAGAACAGGCAGATCGATGAAAACGCACTGTTGAGGGGAGCAGCAGGCGTGGCAAGCAAGGTCTGCTGTGCCATGTGGATCCCCTCCCTGACTGGAGGCAGGGATCGAACTCATGCTGCAGTGGCTGTGGTCTGCTTCATAGTGTGTTGCTTAACCCACTGCGCCACCAGGGAGGCCCCACCCCCAACATTTCTTTCTGAACAAATTGATGACCTCTTTCTTTTGATAGTTTCTTATCACCCCCTTACACTAACCTGTGCTGCGCTCCATAACCTGGTTCCTGACCAAA
Source organism: Galemys pyrenaicus (assembly GCA_019455555.1). NCBI lineage: Eukaryota > Metazoa > Chordata > Mammalia > Eulipotyphla > Talpidae > Galemys > Galemys pyrenaicus. The sequence continues at coordinate 1,944,747 of JAGFMF010011458.1, read as the reverse complement.
ACTTCAGTACCCCCAGTCCTGCCTCCATCTCATCGTACTGTCATTCCCACGTACCAGCTGCTACCCTGGCCCTTCGGGCAGCTGAATATGTTATTCTCTCTGCCTGAAACACCATTCCCACCTTTCCTCACCTGACTCATTCTTCCTTCAAATTCAGCGTGGGGGTCACCTCCTCCAGGCTTTCTCTAACCTCTGCATCACTCCCCATGTATCTACTATTGTTTCTCAAGCCCAGCCGTTACCATGCTAGATTGAAAGCATCTGTTTTTATGCTTGTCTCATCATTTATATGCTGAGTTTATTGACCTTGGGATCTTGCTTTACTCATTTCTGTATTCTTTTTTTTAAAGATTTATTTATTTATGCATGTAAGCACTGGGGTACAGGCCAGAGGTGTGGGGGGTGAGAGGATTCACCAGAGACTGAGTGGGGAACAGAACAGATCTACTGAAACACACTGCTGAGGGGAGCAGCGGGCGAGGCAGGAGAGGTCTGCTGTGCCATGTGGGTCCCCTCCCCAGGAGGCAGGGATCGAACTCGTGCTGCAGTGGTTTCAGTTTGCTTCGTAGTGCGTTGCTTAACCCACTGCGCCACCAGGGAGACCCCTCATTTCTGTATTCTTAGTAGATATACGATAAATACTTGATCTGAATTGATCATTTATTGCCAGCTTTGCATGTCATAATTAATAGGGAATTGTGAGTTCTTTCTTTTTACCCCTGGGACTCCGGTAGACTTAAAGAAAGGCAGCCTGTGTAAAAGGGACCTCTGATAAGCACTGCCTTAGCACTTACCTGGCGTGTCGCAGGGTATCACTATTTGGGACATATCTGGGAAGCACTTGGGAAGAGCCCTGGATCCTCATCCCAATGAAGCAGTGTCCCAGCTTGTGGCCTGGAGGATAGTGATCTTGGTTTCCTGAATTCAGTGCCCCTTCTGCCTCTTGAGTGAAGCCCAGGCTAGTTTGGTGGTTATCTGGTGGTGGTGTGTTAAGGTTTGTGCTCCCAAGTTTACTGGGATTGGTTTCAGCCAGTTCTAGGACTTGTGTGGCCTTTTTAGCCATCCATGTGGTGAACTAGAAAAGTGAAAGATTCTGGAACTGGTTGTTAAACTGCGAGGGTAAAGAAGGTATATTAGCAAGTGGTGGGAGTTAGCTGGGAAAGAGCAAAGTTGGGGCAGAGACCCAGGGTAGTAGGTTATGTTTGTTGCCAGGGAGGTTGGCATGAGGGGAGATCAACCCCTGTAGAGGTGTGGGGGACCAGGAACGAGATCAGTGAAGAAGGCTTTGGAGAAGTGGCGTTCTGAGCCTTGGTGGAAGACAGTGTTGGAGAGCAGACCTCCAACACTCACACCCCCATTTCAGAAGAGATGAGTCAGAGGAATGATTTTACCATTTACAAAAACAGGACTTCAGATTAGGATAAGGTACCCAGGCAGAGTACGGAGGAGGGTGGGGGTAGTGATAGCTGAGCCTGGTGCATGTTCCCAGCCCTCTCTCAAGGTTGAGGAGCAGTGAAAGAATCAGACTCAGGGAGGGGTCAGTCACGAGCATGGCGCTCAGCTCTGGTCTTTCATCTAGGCCCTCCATTGAGCCTGGGCTTCCAGCATTGAAACCAACGCCATCCTCCTTGCCCGGGAACCACATTAGAATCAGGGCTGCAGTCTTATTCGGGCTGGGATTATTGAGGGGCAAGTGAGAGAGGGTGAGGAGGATGACTGGTGTCCCTTCAGAAGATATACGCTGATGTGCCCCTCATCTCTGCACAGGTATAGACGGGGCACAGCCTGCAGAGCAGGTCCTGCCAGCCTCGCCAGAGAGGATGCCCCCGTGTCCGTGATGGGCTGTGGGACAAGCAAGGTCCTTCCTGAGCCGCCCAAGGATGTCCAGCTGGATCTGGTCAAGAAGGTGGAGCCCTTCAGTGGCACCAAGAGTGATGTGTACAAGAACTTCATCACAGAGGTGGACAGTGTTGGCCCTCTCAAAGCGGGGTTCCCAGCCGCCAGTCAGTTTGCAAGTCCCTGTCCTGGTGCCCCCACTACTGGCCACACAGAGCCTCCTTCAGAACCACCACGCAGGACCAGGGTGGCTAAGTACAGGGCCAAGTTTGACCCCCGTGTGACAGCCAAGTATGACATCAAAGCCCTGATTGGCCGAGGCAGTTTCAGCAGAGTGGTCCGCGTGGAGCACCGGGCGACCCGGCAGCCATATGCCATCAAGATGATCGAGACCAAGTACCGGGAGGGACGGGAGGTGTGTGAGTCAGAGCTGCGTGTGCTGCGCCGGGTACGCCACGCCAACATCATCCAGCTGGTGGAGGTGTTTGAGACGCAGGAGCGCGTGTACATGGTGATGGAGCTGGCCACTGGTGGAGAGCTCTTCGACCGCATCATTGCCAAGGGTTCTTTCACTGAGCGTGATGCCACACGGGTGCTGCAGATGGTGCTGGATGGCGTCCGGTACCTGCACGCACTGGGCATCACACACCGAGACCTCAAGCCTGAGAATCTACTCTACTACCACCCAGGCACTGACTCCAAGATCATTATCACTGACTTTGGCTTGGCCAGTGCCCGCAAGAAGGGTGACGACTGCCTGATGAAGACCACCTGCGGCACGCCCGAGTACATCGCCCCCGAGGTCCTGGTCCGCAAGCCCTACACCAACTCAGTAGATATGTGGGCGCTGGGCGTCATTGCCTACATCCTGCTCAGTGGCACCATGCCCTTTGAGGATGACAACCGTACCCGGCTATACCGGCAGATCCTCAGGGGCAAGTACAGTTACTCGGGGGAGGTGAGTCTGTCCTGTCCAAGGAGTATTGGGTGTGTGTGTGGGGGGTGTATGCTGTAGCTCTTGATCAGGAGGACAGGCCATGAGGGCTGTGTTTGTGGGGGTCAGACGGGTAATGTAAAAATGGTGAAGTTAGATTAATAGGGTGGATTCCCCTTATCCCCTAAAAATGAGCCCTGAGACAAGGACTTGTGGGGAGGTAGTTTATTTGGGTAGTGATTCCAGTAAGCACAAATGAAGGGTGGGGAAAGCGAGGCAGGAAGGGCGAAAGCCGAGAAAGGGTCGTGAAGGAGCGGACTGCCACTGTAGACTCAACCTCACTGGGACTCGGCGAGTAACCCTGTGGAATGTGCCTCACAATCATATCAGTGAGGGACAGGTTTTTAATCTGCTGACTCCTGTGTGAGTCAGGAATTTCTTTGGCACTGGTTGAATCCCTGGCACTTCGGGCTCTTCTGAGTGCCAGCGAGCACTGGAGAAAGTCCTCGGTCAGAGAAGCAGAGAGGTACAGGCACTGGCCATGGGCAGCATGGACACCGAATCTGCAGGTGAGCTCAGGTGGGCTGAGAGCATGTGGGGCAGGGCCCCCACAGCGTCTGTTCTGTGACCAGGCCCTGTCTAAAGGAGCAATCGTTCCTCACCTCAGCCCAGTTTGACAATTCAACAGTGAGGACCCCTTGCACCCAGAAGTTCTCGTTATAGAAAGACAAGCCAGAAAACCTGCTCTTAAAACACTGGAATCTGATTCACGTATTTGTGCAATACCATGTGTGCCAGTAAACACTAACCACTAACCTGCTGGCCAGATTCAACCAGCAATATCTTTGGATACACTGATAGGTATGATACCTGAAAAAATAGTGAGGTTTCAGCACTGCTGGGAGCATAATGAAGGAAGGTGCAGAAAAGAGCTGCTTGGTCCTTCGGCAGGATGCTCCTGGGATAGGTGAGGAGGCTGACTGGGGGAAGCAGGGGGTGCAGCATGCTGGAGCTTCATTGTGCTGGGCAGTCTATGAAGAAAAGAATGTGTGATGTGTTATGTGGGAGTGGAGTGGAGTGGAGCTTTGCTGGCCACAGGCATTATTCCCTAGATGCACCCAAGGGCTGCTCCTCACAGTGTTCCCCTCACAGCTGGGCCTGCCCAGGCGCTGTCCATGCCTCCTGAACAAACATGGAGGGGAGGGAGGTCTGGGACCTGCTCCCTATGTGCCCCAGATTTTCTCCCAGGCACATGGGGCTGGCCCAGGAGTCACCCACAAGCCCTCCCACCACTTTGCCTTTAATACTCCAGGAGCTGCTGGGCTCTACCCTAGGCAGTCTGGGGTCAGTCAGGATCTTCCTTCCCGTGTGAATGGGGGCTGGCGCCCCCTACTGGATTCCCAGGTCATGCATCTCAAGGGTGGTGTGAGGAAAGGAAGGAAGTCTGCTTCAGGCTAGCTCTCTGTCAGCCTCAGGTGACACAGAAACTCGGACATTCTCCCGCTTGCCCTGAAGTTCCTCATGTTTCTTGCTCTGAGTGGACTCCACAAAACAAATGCTGACTATCCGAGAAACCCTGACATTGGTGGCCAGTCACAGTGCCTGTCCTGCTCATCCTCTGGACTGGGTGTTGTCAGAATCCAGATGGTTCAGAAGACCCAGAATCTACCAAAGGCAGTGTTACACTGAGGCTTGCCTGACTTGCTATGTTCTGGGAACTTCAGACCCAGAAGCTCTTGGGGTGACAGGCTGTTGAGAATCCGGCTGGCAAAAGGAATAGCACGCTTAGCTACAAAAATGCTGACAAAGGAAAGACTTTGCAAAAGTCTTGATTCACCCAAGAGTTCCTGATTCTGGCAGTTGTTGATCAGGCAGTTTATCTCATTGGAGCTTGCAGAGTGTTACTAACTGACTATTGATTATCTGTGGCTGGAGGATGACAAATGAATGGGGTGGGAAATGGGCTCAGGCTTCCTGTTTCTACTGTAACCACAAGATTGGGTCTGCGATTCTGCTTGCTGCTTTCCTGGAATCACAGGGCACGGATCTGGGACTCACAGTGGTGGTGATGGTGAAAGTCCACGCTCCAGCTTTTGGCTCTAGTATCCTTCATCTAAAACTAAAAGTAACAAGTTTCCAGGTCCAGAGTCAAATCATGGCCAGCCCTAAGGGCTCCTGTCTGTTACCAGGAGTTTGGCTAACTCTGAGAACAGATTCCACCACCGTGTGCGAAAAAGTCCTTCAGCAAGGTTTGAGGTGCATTCCTCACCTGGCAGCAAGTCCCATGGTACCATATTCCCCGTGTCCACCCACTAGTAATGGTGTCCCTTTCATCAGGCCCTGGCCAGGATGTTTATTCCCCTTGCAGCACACTGTCAGACTGGTTTCTCTGAGCATGAATAGAGGGTTTCCTGCAGGAGTGAGCTTTGTGAAGGAGGTTCAGAGAAGGGGGTGTTGTTGACTGTTCCAGATAAAGAGGAGATTGTTTGGGAGTAATGCAGCAGAGGTTGATGGGACTGGGGTCAGGTCTGGTGGTGGTTTTGGGGAGTTTTGTAGGACCAGAGGCTACTTAATGGATTCCAAATAATAGGTGGGAGAGAGTCTCTTAGGTTCTTGATAGTGAAGGGATACTAAGTGGGCACAGTGGGAGGAATTGCAGCCTGGGGTGGGGGAGTCTGGCCTCCTGGGGATGTTTGGGGCAGATCAGGGCTTCTAGAGAGTAGACTCCAAATGGTGTATGTGAGCTATAATTTAGGAAGAAAAGGAGTGTGGGGCAGAAGCCCCTGTGGCTATGTAAAAGGAGCATCTGCTTTTCGGAACAAATCAGGAGATGCTTGCAGGCTGCCCTCTCTCCTGGAAGATATGTAGGGTCCCACATCCCCACACGGGACCCAGTGGTAGGGGAAGCACAGCAAGTGGGTACTGCTTCAGCACCCTGCCAACGGTCCAGATACTCCAGCTACTCTAGTCCCCAGGTCTGGCTTCACACCCTCCCCATTCCTCAGCCATTGTGGACCTGAGACATTTGCTCTGTTCACTCTCACTAAGCTTTTGCTTAGGTTTTCCCTCTGCTCCTAACATCAGCCTTAAAAATTTGATCAACTTTAAAAATTCCAACTCAGATTGCTTCCTTTAGGAATTGTGCTGTTCTCTGTTGTTGCATAGTGGCTGCTGAGTGCCAGGGATGGGCCTGAGGGTTCTTCACCAAGCCTGTCTAACCGCCACAACATTCCTACCTGGTGGGTGTCATGTCCCTATTTTACAGATGAGGAAACTGAGGCTAGTAAGATTTCATAGCTTGTCCACAGTCTCACAGCTAGAGGGTGACAGGCCTGGGATTTGAATCAGGTCATCTGATTTGGAGTTCTTGGCTTCTCCATCCGCACAGTCTGCTTTCCCTGACTCACATGCCTCGGCGTGTTGCTGGAGTCTCTCAGCGCTTTCTCAGCCTGGTGTCTTTGGGCATTTTTCCTTCCGCAGAGGCAGCATTTCTGTCAATACCTGTGCTCTCAATATTTCCTCCTGAGGTGCCCCAGCTGTTGCTGATGATACCCTGAGAAATGCCCAGAGGTGGCTGCTGCCAGGCAGGCTGACTGCCCCTGCTGACCGGGAGTGCTTTCTCCTTGAGCCTGGATCCCTGCTAGAGATGCACTTACGAGGCTGCTGGCCAGACCTGCTTAGTAGCAAGTACAGGAATCTTGGCAGAAAAGGGGATACTGGGAGGAGAAGACCGTGCCAGATGATTTAGGGAGGTGAAACCTGAATATTTGCTCAGTGACCAGAAGAACCAGAATGGAGAAGGCCACACTAGGGTCATGTTGGAAGTGATGAGGAAACCCATTTGGCTGGGTGTGAGGACGGCCTGTGTGAGTGGGAGAGCAATGTGAAGACACAAAGAGCTACCTTGAGAGGGAGCTTCCTGCCAAGGGAGGCCCCAGGAGGGCTGGAGCTTTCTTTTGAAAGGAGTGACTCAGAGAGTGAGTCACCCCCTGCAGACCCATACTTGCGGACTCTTAGGGTCCCACTAATTGGGAGATGCTGTGATTCATTTGACATGAAATGTGATGTCGCCAGCCTAATGTCACTGTTTTTGTCAAGAGTTCTATTCCGAGTGGCAGGATGGATGAAGAGGCTCTTGTAGGACTGATGGCAGAGTGATGCCATAGCGGCTTTGCATCTGCCACGTTTAGCAACCGTTAATTGTCACCCTCCTCTGCTTGGGCAGTCTCTGAGCTGTGGGCGAGCCCAGGTGACTGCACCAGGAACAGGTGGGCTTGGGACGAGGTTGACACAGAGCATTGCTCAGGAGGCGGATGCTGCCGGGCAGGGGGCGGAATCCTGGTGGAGAGGAAGTCCACCTTCAGGGTAGACTGACCACTAGCTGGGGGACTGTGTTAATGGGTGGTGGCTGATCCGCTTGGGACTGGTGGCCACACCCCAGTCTAGTGAGTTGGACTCCTTTGTTCTTCCAGTAGCCCTGCAGCAGGATGAGTCCCTGGAGCCACAGCCTGCATTTCCTCTCCCGTGTCACTTCTTCCCAGTTTCTTGAAGTACCTCTCACACGTGCCCTGGGATATTGAAGATAAAACGAGGCGCAGAGGATTTGGCATGTCCTGGTGCTCTCTGGGTGAAGGGCATCAGTGCTTATGGGAGCTGGTTATGCAGCCTGCTTCATATGCTCTGACGGGAGTAGCTGACAAAGCCCCTGAAAGGCCGAGGGTCTTGGGGCAACTGCCTGGGGGACATAAGAGGGCTGGGAACTGCTGGGGTGTCAGGCACAGAGTGGAAGGCAGGTGGCGAGCTTCCTGACTTGAGCGAGGAGTCTGCTGGATGCTTTTGACTGCTTCCTTCCTCACCTCCCATGTGGATGGAAATTTGACAGGTCGGCAGCTCATCACTCTTCTCTCGCTGTCCCTGAGTCCACCGATGGCTTCCCTTTATCTGTCTAACAGCTGGCAGCACAAGAAAACACACTGATTCCGAATCCTTTGCTGTGAGTCATCTCTAACCCTTCCTTCTTGCCTGCCTGTGATGGCTACTGGCTGTCAAATGCTGGACGATGATGTAGGCTGTGCCAGGACCCCATGAGGACAGCAAATGCCCCAGTCTGTCCAGGAAGGATTGCTCTGGAAGGGCCAGTCCTAACTCACCAAAGCTCCTGGTATACAGTCAGTGTTAACCAGATGATTCTCCCTCCTTCACTTTGGGAACAGACACTGTAGTGTGTGGGTGTGGTCCGAGGGGAAGGACAGGAGATGCTTTTTGGCCTCGGGTTGCTGACGTCACCTGGGTTGGAGGTCTCCTGGAGAAAGGTAGGGGGTCTCCCTTACTGGGGCAGGAAGCAGATTCTGAGTGGAGAGGGACAGCAGCCCCTTCATGTGCCACTTCCATGCCACCACTTAGCTCCTGGAGTCCTGCTGCTGCTGCCCTGGTTACGCACTCCAAAAGCAGTACCCTTCTGTGGCGACAGAGACAGAGGCCCACATCTCTTCACATTGCTGCTTCTGTTCGTAGGCAAACGCCTGCCCTGACCACCCACAGCACTCCCTAACCTAGGGTCGGAACCTCTCTCGTCACTGCTGTATCCCACGCCCAGCCTTCCTCAGGCCTCTCCAACAAAGGGGGTGAATTGTGACTTGTGTTCTGAGTGGTTACTGGTATACTGTTATCCCCTGTCTCCTGCTCTCCTCATTGTTTCCAGCTGGATGGCTCTGCCTCCTCACTGACCCTGTTGCTTCCTCAAGTTCCTCTGGGAGCCTGGGGGTGTTGTCTCTTGCGCACATTCTGACCCCTTTAAATCTGCTGCTGGCCTCCCACACCCATTGCTTCCCACTGCCGGTGAGGGGGAAGCTCCTCTCCGCTCTCAGGTGGCTGGGATGGTGAGGGGTGACCAGCCACCCTCTTCTGGCCCTGCCTCTCCAGGCGCTCTTTCCAGGCCAGTTCTGCCCTTGCAGCGTCACCCTCCTCTGTGCCTGCCTGGCCTCAGTGCGTCTATCTCCGGTGCAAGTGTGGTGTTCAGACCTGAACTCAGCTCCAGTGTGGCCAGACTGGTGGGAAGCAGAAGGATTGATTACTTTTGCCTCTCTGCTCATCCTGCCATTCCTGTTGACAAGTGCCTGCCCTTAGGCAAGTGCTGCGTACCCAGGGTCCCAGGACACAGACTTTGAGGACAGAGGCCACAGTGTGGGCGACATGCTAACAGCCACCAGGGCTCCAAACTGTCTTTCACTTAGAATGGGAGGGAGTTTGAAAAAGCCAGAGTTGGCCCTGAAAACCAACTGTCATCACCAGTAGAATTGGGAGAAACCACATGCAGCAGCCTTCTAAATCCAGAATCTTCCAGGGCTGCCCCTGCCCTCATCCCCCTGTTTCCACAGCAAGCTCTCCGCATCTTCCCAGTTCTTGCCAGTGCCCTACCCCCAACCCCAGCCCTGTCCTTCATTTTGTGGATGCTTGGCGGGGGCAGACGGGTTGCAGTCTTCCCTTGTTACTCACACAGCTTTCCTAACCCTCAGGTTATCGTGCCTTTTCTCAGTTTTAGCTTCCTTCTCTGCCTTTTTAAAAAAACTCCATTGTCTTCCTTCTTTTTCTCTCTTCAGACTCTCTCCCCCAACGTCCTTCTCTTTTCTGCTGCTCAACCCCCACCCACTCTCTGCCGGGTCCCAGGGTGGTGGCTTCTGTCTGGTCTGGAAGTCCTGGCACCGGGATGGTGAGTGTCTTGACCAGAGGAGGGGAGGCTGGTTCCAGTGTCAGTGTCCGAGTCTGCTGGACGGCTCATAACACTTTTCCTGTGGGCACAGAGGAGGGTGACGCTGCAAGGGCAGAGCTGGCCTGGGAGGAGCGCCTGGAGAGGCAGGGCGGAGGAGGGTGGCGGGGCCAGGTCCCTTCTCACCAGGTCACCTCAACAGCAGCATCCCATACGCTGTTCTGGTCCTGCTAATAGTTCTGCTCCCTGAGTAAGCCTGAAGCTCTGTTTCCCAGAATTCTCTCTGTGCCCTTTCCTCTGCTCTCATTCAGGCCTGTAAGTGTAGGAGGGAGGCCTTTGAGGGTGGGAAAGCTGGGTCTGAAAGTTCATCTCAAGACAAAGCTCAGGGAAGAACTGAGTCATGGACGCAGAACGCAGACTTCGTTCCTCCTTCCTGCCCTTAACTGCTCTTTGGTGGAGCTCCCTTCTCTGCCAGGGATCCTTCTCCAGAGTCAGATGGGCTGGAGAAGAACTCATAGAGGTCAGGGGTCAAGTTAATTCAGGTCTTAGATGCTGTTCTTCTGTTCCTCACATACAAATGAAGAAAAAAGATGGCGGTGGGGGACATTTTCTTCAAATCCAGTTCTTTAGAAATTGAGAGGGACTAAGAATTTCATTGTATTTGTCTCCTTCATGTTAAGAGTGAGGAAGCTGTGCTTTCTCTAAGGTCACAGAGAGAAGGTATGATGGGGACGCAGGTCCCTGGGCTTCATCCTGACACTTGAGCCTGTCGTCCAGTGCCACTGCGAAGAGAGCTGTGCCTTCTTGCCTGTGAGACTGGCCAGACTGCCTGCCGGGGGCCTAGGGCGAGTCCTGCTGCTGGAAAGAAGCCGCGTCCTCTAGGTCGGAGAGCTGGCTCCAGCTTTGTTTGCCTTAGCCCTTGGGCTCTAGGGGAGACTGCTGGGAGTGGACTGGGTCATTTTCTTGCCGGGCCCTCGTGACATTAGAGCAAGTGAAAGGTGCTGGAGAGTAGGGAGGTGCAGTGGGCGGTTGTCTTTCGATTGGTATCTCCTCTGAAGGGACAGTTGGACTCTACTGCTGAGGGTTGGTCCCACAGAAGAAGGGGGGAAGGAGAGTGAAGTTGGTAAGGAAGTGCTCCCAGGAGAGGTCCCTTCCCCACCCACTTTTGGCTTCTCTCCTCTTGAGACATCAGGAGGAGTTATTTTAACTGCCAGGGGATGAGGAGTGGGGTTACAGACCAGGGAGGAGGGTGGCCGACTTGATGGTTAGAACAAGGGTTGAGGTCTTACCCCTCCTTCCATAGATTTTCCTTGTCCTTTTCTCAGGACGGGGTCCCGTCCTCACCCACACAGTTCACGAGAGACTGTCATCATGTCCCCTGAGCCCCTCAGCGGAGGAAAACCTGCATGCATGGAGGCAAGGCAGACTGACACTCTTACGGTCACTTCGATGCCCCGTGCTCCCTGTCAGCCTAGAAATAGGTAGTAGCTTCCAGGAGACTGGCCAGGTGCTACCTGGGGCCCATTCTCCCCCCCCCACTTTAGTTTTTTACATAAAAGAACTGGGGTGTAGGCCAGAGGTGTGGGGGCGAGAGAATTCACCAGAGATAAAATACAAAGCAGGACAGGTGGATCTACTGATCTCGCAGTGGATGAGACAGAAGTCTGCTGCGCCATGTGGGTCATCTCCCTGGCCGGGGTGCGAACTCAGGCCATAGAGTTAATAGTGCTGAGACTTAATGCCTGGGCCACAAGGGAGGCTCCTGTCCCATCTGTCAGCCACCTGAGACCCATGTGTCCTTTACCCAGAACTGGCATTTAAAGCTGGAGAAACCAAAGGATGTGACTTTAGTCACTTCTCTTTTTCTCATGCCCAGATTGCTTTCAGGTCAGTCTCCCACAGTCACAGACAGACTCAAGTGGCTCCAGAGGCTCTGGCACGTTAGAGAAATGGGTGGGTGGGTCTACAGGTGTTGAACTTTCTTAGGAGCTACTGCATTGGACTTGGCTGTAAGCACAGGCTTTGGGGGAAAGCCTTGGTTTTTCCTTTTGAGCTAAGTTGGAGACCTCAGCAGGGCTCCCGGGGCTCCTGTTCTGAAGGGCCACCTGAGTCTCTGCCCCGCTGTCAGCAGACCCTGTGAGGACTGCCTGCCTGTGTTTGGCCTGCCTGACTTGCTCTGCCAGGTCTTCCGTGTGTGAGGATTAGGCTGCATCCCACTAGCACAGCCTGGCTCTCAGGTTAGCGTGACTCAAGCCACATTGGCTTGGGGCATTCACCTGGCCCGGTGGCTCCTAGTTCCTCAAAGACGGGAGAAATGGGGGCCTGTCAGGGAGTCTGGGCTAGCCCTCAGACAAATGAGCCCATCAGCATTCTGCACACCATGCACGGATTCAGTAATTGGAGAGGCGAGCCTCTGGGGGAGCAGGAAGGGTGGATCAATCTGGCTCGAATTGGTTCTAACAGGCCAGCCGCTCGACTAGCAGCAGGGGTCCGATGCCTGCTGTGAGCCTGTGCCACTCTGCAGATGGAGATGGTTAAGCCCACTGGAGGGTCTGTGAAAGGCCCAGCTCAGACCGCATAGGACCGGTTTGGAGCTACAGGGGGCCTTGGTTTGCCTGTGTGAATGGACGTGGGGATGCCTGTTCCTCCTGTCCATCTAGGTTCAGGTTCCTGGCTTATGGACCCAGCTCTCTCTGTCCTCTGTGGAGGAGCCGCACCTCTTCCCTCCTGGCTGGACCAGGGACACAGTCCTTGTCCCTGCGGCATTTGGGCTAGCCTGGGTTGCCACTTGGGTCTTGGGGCTGTTCTGCCAACAAACCACGCTGAGCTGTGCTGTTCCTCACTGCTTTCCTTTTCTTGGAGACCATAACACCTGCAGGGCAGCACGGTATTCCCATGCCTCAGCTCTTCAGCTTTAGGTTTCCTGTGACCATCAGTAGCCCTGTTTTTGTTTTTTTAAAGGAATTACCGCTTTATTGTAAGATTTTAATTTATTTCGCATAGAAGAATGGGGTGTAGGCCATAGGTGCAGGGGTTGAGAGGATTCGCCAGAGACAGAGTAGGGAGCAAAACAGGCAGGTCCACTGAAATACTGCGGAGGGGAGCAGCGGGCGAGGCAGGAGAGGTCTGCTGCGCCATGTGGGCCCCCTCCCTGGCCGGGGATCGAACTCAGGCTGACACAACAGGCCTTTGTGGTGGTGACACTGAGACTTAAACCCTAGGCCACCAGGAAGACCAGCAGCCTGCTCTTTCTCCATCTTTTCAGCAGTGAACAGGGGCCACGTTCTTTGTATCTCTGGTTGCCCCTCCAGTGGCCCCATATGGCTTTCTAGAACTGTGAGACAGAAGCTGCCAGGACTAGTCCATTCAGCCTGCCTCAGTGCTGTTGAGGCTCAACGTTGGCCTCAGTGCTGGCTCCAGGAGCTATACAGGCCTGCAGGGACATGTGGACCAGGCAGCCTATGTGGGAGCACTGTTGCTCCCTGCACCCCCTCACCGCTCCCAGACAGCTAGGTGTTTGTGGGCCTCCTGCCACTGCATGTTCCTCACTCCCCTGGTCCCGAGGGCCAGCATTTCCCCAGGAATCACTAGGAGCTGGCTCACTGGTAAGGAGGACCCTGTTAAGTGGCTGTTAGGAAATGTGGTTTCCTATTACTTCCAGTTCAGCTCAGTACAAGTTGAGATTTTCTCCCCAAAGGGCAGCTAATGATAACAACTGCAAGTAGACCTGCCCCTTCATGAGAGGTCAAGGGAGCCAGAATGGGGTAGCCAGGGTCAGTATTTAAGTCTTTACTGAAGGAACATGCAGCTGCCCCAAAGGTGGGCACTCACTTTACCAAGTCCTCTGGGAAGTGTATTCAGGGGTTCTCCCCAGTGAAGGCTACCGTGGGGTAGCACAGGCAGACCTCACCTGCTGGGAAGGAGGGTGATGGCACCCTTGGCATCGCAGCCAAGCCAGTGCAGCAAAGGTCCAAGCTGCCCACTTTGGGGAGCTTCAGAGCCCATACCAAAGTGTTTCTGGGGGAGGCAGGGGTACAGAGCACTGCTGCATCTGCCCTCCTTTAGCACAGGGGCATCGGGGCTTGACCTGCCTGAGCCTCACAGCCTGCAAGCAGCTCGAGAGGACAGTGCACCATGGGTTGTTTACTCACTGAGTGTGTATCTCTGAACACCTCCTGTTTGCCTAGCACCAGGCACTAGGCCTCATCCAGCTCAGCACTGTCTTAATGAGAACAACAAATTTGAAATCGCTGGAATAATTGCTTAGCGCTGGGGACTAAGCGGGAGTCTGAACAGGCGTCCTTTACCCTGTATATCGAAGGACTCAGCCAGGTGAAGGCAGGTTGTGCAGGCGAGGCCGCTTGGTGTGCAACTGAGACCAGACAGCCATGGGGGCGTAGACTTCTGGGCCTCCCTGGGGACGGAATATTCTGAAATGTGACCAGCACACAACCCTTCCAGGAGCCCTTGCATGGCTAAAAGAAGTCATGCAGACTGTGAGTGCCCCTGAAAAGGGTCTCTGCCGAGTTCCCAGGAGCCCCCAGTCCTTTCAATTTCCCTTGAATTCTTTCCTTTTCTCCCATGACTGGGAGTAGGAGTGGGGGGAGAGGGCTGAGGCTGGTGGCAGGGAATCAGACATTGTCCGTTGTCCACCTTCACTGTGTCAGTTGGAGGGAGGGTGGCCTCTATAAGGACTAGGGAGTTCCTTTGGAGTGACCTGCCATGGGCATCTGGGATTGGACTCTGCTGTGACTCAGGATGTGCTGGAATGTTTGGGTCATTTTCTTTCTTTTTTTTAAGATTATTTTTATGTGTACAAAAGCTGGGGTGCAGACCAGAGGTGCAGGGGGTGAGAGGATTCACCAGAGATGGAGTGGGGAGCAGAACTGGTGGATCTACTGAAATACACTGCTGAGGGGAGCAAGAGGCGAGACAGGAGAGGTCTGTTGTGCCGTGTGGGTCACCTCCCTGGCCAGGGATCGAACTCAGGCTGTAGGGGTGATAGCACCACCAGGGAGGCCCCTCTGGGTCATTTTCTTTAAGCCTTGAGTTATAGTGATCCTGAAGCAGGTTGGTGGGTCTTGACAGGCTCCCTCCCTGAGCCAGGTTTGGAGTCCAGGATACCTTACAAGTTTGTCCTTGGGGTGGAAAGTCAGGTCCTTCTTATGAGATTCCTTGTCACCCAGAGAAACCTCTGCTCAGTGGGCTTGGGTGAGAAGGGGAGACCCACAGTACTCTCTACAAACAGAGGAGCCAGGCAGCACCTTGCTCTAGAAGGAGAGTGCAGAGCTGCTGGGCAGACATAGTGCCATGGTGGTAGCTGTTGGCAGGGGAGGGCTGTTTTGATTCTCCTTGTGCTAACCCTTGTCTCTGGCCTCTAGCCCTGGCCCAGCGTGTCCAACCTGGCCAAGGATTTCATTGACCGCCTGCTGACCGTGGACCCTGGCGCCCGTATGACTGCACTGCAGGCCCTGAGGCACCCATGGGTGGTGAGCATGGCAGCCTCCTCATCCATGAAGAATCTGCACCGCTCCATCTCCCAGAACCTCCTTAAACGTGCCTCCTCCCGCTGCCAGAGCACCAAATCTGCCCAGTCTACACGTTCTAGCCGCTCTACACGCTCCAACAAGTCTCGCCGAGTGCGGGAGCGGGAGTTACGGGAGCTCAACCTGCGCTACCAGCAGCAGTACAATGGCTGAGGCTTGGCCCGGTCCAGACAGCGTGCTCCCGGCACGCCACGCTCTGCTGTGCCATCTGGGCCCATCTTCCTCTCTGGAGACTGGCCTGTATGGCTTGTGGTAGGTGAATATCTGACCCAGCCCCTTCTCTCTGCCTTCAGTAGCCCCATCATCATCTTAGGCCAGCGCCTGGCGTGAGACTGGAGGGAGCTCGGGGTCTGAGTCCCCTTAACTGGGACCCTGGCCTGACAACAGATAGTCCCTTTGGTTGGTAACTGATCTGATGCCGTTGGGGAAAGAGCAGGATCTGACTTTCAGTCTCCCTCAAACTTGGCTCCTCCCCTAGAGCAAAGGGAAATGCAGTGCCAGGTAGAGGGTATCCTGTGGTCCTAGGACTCTCTGGGACAGTGACTTCTGGAAATCCCTTTTCTCTCTTTGCCTCCCTCCCAACCCCCACCAGGGCATCCTGATCAATATTATACTCCATTGAGAGGCCCAGGTACACACAAAGCTTGTGCCTTGAACAGAATGTAAACAGACCCCACCTCTCAAGTCAAGATCTGTCTTCCTTCGTGGTGCCCCCAGGGAGCCCTTCTTGCCCCAGGACTTGCTAGCGCATTCGGTAGGGCCGTGCATGATCATAGCCATTCTGGGCTGTGGCCATATGGGTAGCAGGCTTGCTCCAGGCTCCAAACTGCCTCTGATACTGAGAGGTTTTATGTCCACAATTCTCAGTGCCTTTTTTGCAGAAATCACTCTTACCTCCCTCCCTTTCCCCACCCCTTAGATGACCATCTATTCCCCCAGGTGCCTCCTTCCCAACTGTGGGAGATTAAAGTGTACCCCACTGCTGCTACCTGGGGTGTGGGGGCACCTGGGCCAAGGCAGAGGACACAGGCTTCCTACGGAAAGCCCTTTTAGGATTCCAGAGTCAGCCCCATGCCCCTTTGCTACTGCCCATTGCCCCTTCCTTTCAGTCTGTTCCCTCTTCTGCAGCTGCATGAAGGCGCCATCTAGTGTCTGGTATGATATCAGCAGCCTAGAAAAGAGCTTTCATCCTCCAAGAGGAAGTGGGAAGGATGGAGCTGCTGCGTTTAGGGAGGGTCCCCATGCTGCTCAGCTCTCTTCTGCTGAGCTTCTGTGCAGCAACCCCTGGAACTTAGCAATACTGTGTGACCTGCCTCTGAACCCTGAGTGCCTGGGGCACTGGCCTTCTCACAGCTGGACTTTCCCAGTCCAGTCTGTCCCTCTTCCTTTCACAGCATTAACCTAATAGTCTGGGCTCCACTGAATCTCAGGCTGGAAGGAGCCCCTGTGGGAGGTGGGCAGGATTGGGTGACTGCTTTCCCAGAGGCCTGAGCCAGACCGTCCCTGTGTCTGTGGTAGTGTCTTCTACCTACCCACACCATACCCCTTGACCTCTACCCCCCACCAAACTGGGCTGGAACCCAAGTACCCTCCACTGCTGCTTTCAGTGAGTAGGAAGGAGGCAGGGCCTGGCTTTCATCTTAGCTAGACTGCAGGGGCCCCTGCCAGCAGGGAGGGCTTGGCCCTTACTTAGTGCTTCTGGGTGGGTAGCCTTGAGCCAGCCCCCCCCCCCGCCCCCCGCTTTCTATACGTGCCATCTCCAGTGGGGAACCAAGCCAAAGAGACCACTCTGGGCCAAGTCTGTTGTGCCTTATACACCCCTTCCTTCTGTCCGGTGCCCCTGGCCCAAGGCAGTGGAGACCCCAAGCCCCATGGTCTCAGAATTCCTCCTACTTCCCCAAGTGCCTCTGGGAGTTTGAGGGATTTAGCCTTGGGAATTTAGTTCCTCTTTTGCCAGGATAGGCCTGGTCTGAAGATAGGATAGAGGGAGCTTGGAGACTTGGCCTTTTGATTGGCCTGCCTGGGCCTTCGTGCTCTGGACCTTGGTTGGAGAATGTGCAGTTATTTATTTTGTGTACTCAGTTTGTAAATGTATCCTCTACTCAATAAACAGCTGCCCTCCTCTGGGAAGGCTGCCCATTCATTCTGACAGTCCTGGCTCCTTTCTAAGGGGTTGCCCAAGAAGAGGAGGGATGGAGGCCCAGCCTGGGCATAGCTGTTTAAGGAAGCCCTTGAGTCCTAGTGCCTGCTGTGCCAGAAGACAGAATCCAGGTAGGGAGTGGGACCCCCCAGGAGTCTCTCCTTTCCCCTAAGCCGGAGTATAGACAGGGAAACACCAAAGACAGAGCCTGGGGTTTTATTGGATTGAGACGGGGGCGGGGCGGCGGCTGTGGTGAGCTCAGTTGTAGGCAATGACCTCGTTGATCCATGCACTGAACTTGCTAACACGAGTGTACATGGCAGGTGCACGCACGTCGCAGTTGCTGGTGCCCCAGGAGACCACGCCAGTAAGCACCCATGTGCTCCCCCTCAGGCAGACAAGAGGGCCTCCAGAGTCACCCTGAGGGGCGGGGGAGGGAAGACGTCAGCTTGTGTCGTGGGGTGCCACAGGACAGTACAGAGGACAGCAGTGCTGCCGGTGCTTACCTGGCACGAGGAGGCTCCCGCGGCACCTGCGCAGATCATGGAGTCGGTGATTTTTGAGCCCCAGTACTGTTGGCACTGATTCACAGTGACCAGGGGCAGGACCACCTGCTGAAGGCGTGCTGGGGTCACGTTGCCTGTGGGCCGGGAGGAAGCTGTTAGGCCCCCAATGCCCCGATGACTTGTCTCCATCCCAGCTCTCACACCTGGAGTTTTTGACCTAACCTACCCACACCACTGATGCGGCCCCAGCCGGTGGTGACACATGTGAGACCTGCGGGCAGCACATCATTTGGGGAAGGCAGGCAAACAGGTGAGACCTGTGCGGTGTACCGGGCTGGGGAGGCGAGCTTCAGAAGCGTCAGGTCGTTGTTCATGTTGTAGGGGTTCCAGTTGGGGTGTGTGATAGCCTGTGGAGCCAAGGAAGGACTGTGCAGGATGGGGGTGGCCACAGGCTTTCAGGGTTGGGATGCTGAGGGGGCTAGGCCAGGGCACAGGCTGAATTTCACCCCTGCAGCCCAGCCCTCCGGCAGTGCCCATTCCTCCTTCCCAAGGCAGCAGTCCAGGCACTCACTCGAGAGATGGACAGAACCTGCACGGGCTCGGCATTGGAGGATCGGTCATACTCGCCCAGGATAACGAAGTGGCGACCAGCGCTGCAGCAAGAATGGGATTGGGCAACCGCAAGGAGGGCAGAGCACCAGAGGGGCATGCTGGGGAATGAGGTGGGGAGGTGGGTTGGGCAGAGCAGGTGGGAGGAAGCACTCACACGACATTGCAGTGGGCGGCAGTGACAACCCAGTTTGGGCTGATGAGGGAGCCGCCGCAGAAGTGGAAGCCGTTGCTCTCCTGTGGTCAGGAGAGAGAAGTAAGGGCACAAAGCACTAGGCACAAAGCACCAGAGAGCCTGCCCCGCCCTGGGGTGCGTGTACCTGCAGGGACACCTGCCAGGGCCAGGAGCCGGGCACTGCGTTTTCACCGTTGACGATCCTCTGGTTGGCGTTCAGCGCGGGTTTGATGGCAGGGACACCGCAGCCTGGTCGTTGGGCCGGTCAGGACCTGCTTTCCACGCCCCAGCCCGCCTCTCCCTACCTCCTGGGTGTCCCCAGACTCCACATCCCAGAGGGGCTCAACACTAGCCCTTCTCACCGAGTGCCCTCTGCGCCCCCGTAGCCATCTCGCTTACCCCATCCACCCAGCCGCCATGTCCTGTCCGTTCTCCCATCTACATTGTTCTCCAGCTCCACCCCACCTGCCAGCCCAAGTGTCCACCTTCACGCCTCAGCTCCCAGGCCTAGCTCAAGTTCTGTCCCATTCATGAGACCAGCCCATGCCCACCTCTTGCTTTCTCCCAGCCCTGTTGCTGGTCCTTTTCCCTTTGCCCACTCTGTCTAGCCTGGCCCCTTCCCTGGGCTCCTGGACAGTGCTGGAAACTATCACTCCTAGGCTGTTTAGTCAGGGCTCCTCGGACCTACTTACCCCAAGAGGCGCCGAGGAGGGTCAGGCCGAGGGTCAGGCTGAGCAGCAGCATTGTGGCAGATGGGAGGTGCCTGAGAATCGAGCCTGGTTTTATTGGTCCGCTTGACCTTGGGCAGTAGTTTAAGGCCTGAGGCCAAACCAGCTGTGTGGACTCAGCTCCCTCCCATGCTCTGTTCAAGGGGAGGGTCTCTTTTGGCCAAGTTTCCCATCCATATCTGCACTTATCAGAGCCCAGATGTGAGGTTCTCACCTCCCCACCCCCCAAACCCTGTCTTCTTATTGGTTTCCCGAACTACACCCAACTGCTGTGTACCAAGGATGTGGTTGAATTTTGTCTGTGGTGACCACCTGGTGGCTGGGATCAGGGCATTCTCCCAGGACTATCAAAGATACCAGACTTCCAGAGAAGCCTGTGCAACACCCGGGAGTGTTCTGATAGTGGCCAGAATGTCCATCAGTAACTACCTCTGCTGTGGAGGGCTGGGGCCAGGTGTTCTGCCAGGTGCCCATTTGAACAGGTGTCATCTCAGTGAATCCTCATGAACTTGGAACAGGAGTCACGTTTGCTCGGAGTGATGGTGACTTCTACCAGCACATGGTAGTACGTTTGTCTTGTTTTTTTTAAAGAGATTTATTTATTTATGCATACAAGAGCTGGGGTACAGGCCAGAGTTGCGGAGGGTGAGAGGATTCACTAGAGTCAGAGTGGGGACTCTGACTGAACAGCAGGTGAGGCAGGAGAGGTCTGCTGCGCCATGTGGATTACCTCTGGCCGGGGATCGAACTCGTGCTGCAGTGGCTGCGGATGCTTCACATTGCGGTGCTTAACCCCTTAGGCTACCGGGAGGCCCATATGGTACTTTTGAACCCAAACCTTCATCTGACTCTGAAGCCCGTACTCTTAAAGGTGAGTGCTTGGGAGGGTGTTGGCGCGCAGGAGGGCGAGGTGTGAGCCCTTGGCGACAGGCAGACCCTGCACAGTCTGCAGTGGAAGGGAGAGTCACCTGTCTGCCTCCAGGCCTTGGGGCTTCTGAGGCCAAGCCCCTGGTATCTGCAGCCCGTTTGCTGTTGCGCTCTAGCCTGAACTTGAACCCGAGAGGAGAGACCCTTCTCAGCAAAGTTGCGAAAGGTAAGTTGGCTGATGTCCTTGTAGGGGTGAGGACTCAACTGAATCAAGAACACATAGTCAGAAAAATAAGAGGAGTTGATGGTTGGATAGAAGGGTGAGTGGATGGATAGGTGAAAAGGTAAAAATAACCAAAGACTAATTATAAAGTCTGTGGGGGGGGGTTACATAGGTATTAAAAATAAAAGTCTTTCAAGTTTTATGTTTAAAAATCTTGGTAATAAAGCGTTGGGGGAAAACACAGCCAGGGCCCAGGGATGTCAGGCCAGAGTAGACCCTCGCAGAGGTTGGGCAGACTCTCCTAACAGTTTGAAGCCCCATCCTCTTACAGGGCAGGATGCTCCTGCCAATGCCAGCACCCAGCACCCAGGCCTAATGCTTTTACCCAGGGGAGATGGGTAACTTCAGGTGTTTCACTGAAAACTATTTTATATATTTTTAAAAGATTTAGTTATGCATACAAGAACTGGAGCGCGGGGCATGAGAGCATTCACTAGAGACAGCAGGGGGCAGAACAGGCGGGTGTTCTGAAACACACTGCTGAGGGGTGCAGTGCGAACCTCAGTGTGTGCTCACCAGAGGTTTGTTGGATAAATACGTCATTTTACACAGGCCCTGTGGTCCCTGTTGGTTTAGAAAAATTGGCATCAGCCCCCAGGTTCGTGTTGACTCGAGTGTCTGGTCATCAGAGAGGCTTCTCAGGTAGAAGTATTACAGGGTGAGGTGTGCACTGAAAATGGGCCCTGGGAGTCAGGGGAGCCGCCCTCTACTGGCGCATTAGCCCTCAATGGGGACCGTGGTGGGGGCTGGGAGAGGAGGACTGACTGAAAGGCAAAGGCTTTGTCCTTGGCCACCAGGCACAGGCTAGTACCTGGGGCCTTGAGGTTTCACCAGAGTCCCCAGTGGACTAGGGGCCAGAACAAGGCGTGGGAGTGGTTTGGGCAGCTTGTGCTTCCTGGGCTCTGGAAACGGAGATGCCCAAGGTGTTGGGTGCACAGCACTGCAGCGGTGGGGAGTGGCCCCCGTAGGGATAATGTAGCTCCCAGGCTGCTTGCCCCCCTCTACCCAAGAATAATACAGCCATCTGTTCTGGTGCTTGTATCTTCTAGGTTTATTTCCCTACTCCAAATTCTAAAGCCTCAGCCTACTTCACTCCACCTCCATGGCCTGCACGGTTTCGTCCAGCAGCTCCAGGGTCAGCGGGGTCACTGTCTGGGATAGGACAGCTGTGGTCCCAGGGGCATAGCGGTACTTGCTGGACCTGGAAGAGAGCACGGATGGCCTCTCAGTGTGTGTCCACGCGGCCCACCCCTTTCTTCCCTGTTAACTGCCACGTCTCAGTCCCCCATCTCCCTCGCTCCCACCTTTCCACGGGCTTTGTGGGCGAGCTCAGTCCTCGCAGCATTTTGGCGCCGGTCGCAGTGATCACACAGATGTCCACGTTGCCTCCAGAGCCCAGGTCACTCAGGATCCCTGCGGTGATGGCTTCCACCATCAGTCCCTGCGCAGCCTCCAGCTGTGGGGGTGCATGTGTGAGGCCTGCTGGACTCTGGCTATCGCCTCAGCCTGGAGACCTGGTTAATCTTAACACCCAGAGTACCTGCCACTGGCTCACACCCAGGCTCCTCTCCATCTCCCTTCCCGTCTCCCTCTCCAGAGAGCCTGTGAGTTACTGCTCCCCAACTCCTGAATCACTCACTAGTAGTTCTACTCTCAGTGTTTGGTCCACCCACCCATTTGGCCTTGGCCCCTGGGCACCAACTTGCTGCCTTTTCTCTTTCTGGGCCTTAGGCACCTCTGAAGCAGCACACAACCATCTACTTCCACCCCCCACCCTCCAACGAAATCCAGACTCCAGACCCCACCTGCCATTTCCTCCTCCTCCTAACCAAAGCTTCTCTGAGCTTTGATTTCTTCCAGCAGTCTGAGTCTGGGCTCTCCACCCTCACACCAATCACCCCTCAACCTCCACTCTGCCCTTCCCTCCTCTGAGGAGTATCCGCCCACTTCAGAGCAAGCCAGGGTTTCTCTGAGTTCCCCCAACTCCCTGTGCACTTCCCACACCAATGAGCACACTGGGGGCAGGTGTCACTTACTGTCATGTTAGGCTGGAACCGGTCCTCCAGCACAGCCAGGGCAGCTTCCTGGCCAGAGCCTACAGAGAAGGGACACCTGAAGTCAGCTGCTGCTGCCCCTTTGTGGGCCAAAGGTGAGGCCAGCGTCCCCCGTGGGGAAGGGGTAGGAAGCACTCACCCAGGGCTGTGAAGGGCAGACGGCTGTAGGAGCCGTGGGGGTGCACGCCGTAGAGCTGTGGTCCTTTCACGTCTACACCACCCACGACTAGCGACGCGCCCACGTGGCCCTGGTACCTTTTCAGAGTAGGCGTGGTCAGCTGCCCGCTCCGCTCCTGGGCAGTGCCCCCAGGATCCGAGCCACCCCTCTTCCACAATCAGGTGCCCCTTTAAATTCCCAGTTCCGCCCTAGCTGCTGGCCTCTTCCTGTCTCCTGGGACCTCGCAGCTCCTCCCTTTCTCGGGTTACCCCTCCTCAGTCCCGCCCTCCCAGCAGCTGCCCCTCCCTAGGGTCATTTTAGCCCCTTCATTCCCAGCACCGGAAGAGCGTCTGGCGTAGAATTCGGGTGACCGTGGCCACACGGGGCTCGCGGCCAGTGGACAGCGCGTGTAGCTCCATGTTGGACGACACCATCCGTGTGGTCATTTCAGCGTCCGCAGCCACTCCAGCCCCACAGCAGCTGAAGGCGGAGGGAAGGGTCGGTGTGGGCAGGGCTACTATATACGGGAACTGCTTTTGGGAAGGAAGGGGTGGTTCTCGGGAGGGGAACGGGACTGGGGAATTCTCACTAGATTTTGGGGGCGATGAAGTGGATCTTCTCGCAGTTCTTGTCCGCCACCACAGAGTCATTAGTGGCCCGAGTATCTGCGCCCAGGATGACACCGTCCTGAGGAGGGGGAGGGACCTCTGACTCAGTGCCCACCGGATCCCCCAGCCGCCCTTCTAAGCCCTCCCTCCAGCCCCGCCCCTGCTCACTTGGAACACAATGCCTGCGATGGTCGTTCCTGTCTTGCGTGCGTGAGGGACCCGGAGGCCCGGGAGAACATGCTGCAAGGTTGCATTTCTGGAAACAGAGGGGAGTGGTAACGTGATCACATACCCCAAATCTCCCATCTTCGTCTTCCTCCCGGCTTAAGTCTGGGAACCCAGGCCCTTTCTGATAGCGCCCCACCCCCACCCCACTAAACACTCAGCACCCTGACAAAAAGGCCCTGAGGCCCACTTCCTGAAGCCCTGAGGTGAACACATTCAACCCTCTCTCCACACTCACCTCTGGCAGTTCTCAAAGGAGAAGCCGCCTTGGGGCTCCAGTGCTGACTTCAACATCTCTGATGCCACTGCCTGGCTCTCTGCGGGCTGGGGGGTCGATGTTCAGAGTGGGGCCTGCAGGAGAGAGAGGCCACCGCCTTGTCCTCTGTGTGGCTCCACGTTTGATGCTTCCTGCTTTCACTTTCACCTTCTCATACACGCAGGCTCCTTACTGCATCTTTTCTTTCACTTTCAACTTTGCCTCTGGTCCTAAGTGGGCAGAAAGGAGATGTTGTTCCTTGCTTGTGATCAATGCTGCTCCCAGGTCCTCTGAACAGAGGGACAAATCCTTCCCTCTGGCTGTTGTTCAACTCCTCTCATTTCCAGTCTGAGCCCCTACCACTGCCTACCCCAGGCAAGACCCAGTACCCTGAGGCTCTCAGACTTTTGGCCAGCTCTCCACTTTCTTACTGTCCTCCCAACAACATCGGGCATGGCTGCCTTAGTCCTTTACCAGCGTCCTTCTCCAATACCTGCGTCTTTTTTGTTATCTTTGTTCCCTTCCTTTCCCTGGGGTGAAGCTGTCCTATCTCAGGTGCTTTTTTTTTTTAAGATTTGTTTACTTATGCACAGAAGAGCTGGGGTACAGGCCAGAGGTGTGGGGGGTGAGAGGGTTCACCAGAGACAGAGTGGAGAGCAGAACAGGCAGACTGAAACACACTGCCAAGGGCAGCAGCGGGCCAGGCAGGCGAGGTCTGCTGCGCCATGTGGGTTGGCTCCCTGGGTGGCAGCGGTCTGCGGTCTGCTTCATAGTGCATTGCTTAACCCATTGTGCCACCAGGGAGGCCCTCAGGTGCTTCTTTTTTTTAAAACTTCTCTTTTTTTTTTTTTAAAAGATTTATTTATTTATGCATACAAGCACCAGGGTACAGGCCAGAGATGTGGGGGAGGGTGAGAGGATTCACCACAGAGAGCGGAGAGCAGAGCAGGCAGATCAACAGAAGCATACTGCTGAGGGGAGCAGCGGGCACAGCAGGAGAGGTCTGCCACGCCATGTGGGTCCCCTCCCTGGCCAGCAGCAGGGATCAAACTCATGCTGCAGTGGCTGCGGTTTGCTTCATAGTGCGTTGCTTAACCCACTGCGCCACCAGGGAGGCCCCTCTCTCTTTTTTTTTTTAAGATTTTATTTATTTATGCATACAAGAGCTAGGGTACAGGCCAGAGTCCAGGGAGGTGAGAGGATTCACCAGAGACAGAGTGGAGAGCAGAAAAGGCAGACTGACTGAAACACACTGCCAAGGGCAGCAGCGGGCCAGGCAGGAGAGGTCTGCTGCGCCATGTGGGTTCGCTCCCTGGGTGGCAGCAGGGATCGAACTTGTGCTGCAGTGGCTGCAGTTTGCTTCATAGTGCATTGCTTAACCCACTGTGCCACCAGGGAGGCCCTCAGGTGCTTCTTAAGAGGTGTACTGTGGCTGTCTGCCTAGTGGCCTGGCATCCTGTAGTGTAACTATGGCCAAGATACCAAGATTTATTTCACCTCTCAAGTGACTCTTCATCTGTCCACATCTTTCTCCTAACTGCTGCTGTCTTCTCAGCCAGCATTCTTTCATCTGGCTGGTGGACTGGCTCCCCTGGTTCCCCTGCCCTTCCCACCAGCCAATCCCTGCCCCCAGGCTACATTCTGTGCTACAGACTCTTTCTAGACTGACAGTCTAGTAGTAGTTTTCCCTGGCTAGTCCTTCAGCAGCTGCTCACTGCTTTTAGGCTCAAGCCCAAGTCTTTACAGTGACTCAGGTTCCCCTTCTCATCCTGTCTGAGCTCAGCACAGGCATCACCTCCTCTGAGGAGCCTTCCCTGATCCACACTCTGCTCCTTGTTGCTTTCTAAATTTTCCTAACAGACCACTTAGCTCCATTAATAATTCAAACTTAATTAAATTAATGAAATGATCTAATTTGTGTCTGTCACTCAAATTATAAACTCTGCGCTTCTGTAATGTAACAAGCAAAAGGCTCTGTGTAGAGATAGGGTCTCATTTGTTCTTTTGGGAGCTGGAAGGATCGCTCACATCTTCCCCCTCCATCCCTGGCTCCATCTACCCCACTCCACACCTGTGTGTGCAGCTGGCTCCAGTCCCTAAGGCCAGGACAGAGGCAGGCTGCCTAACAACTGAAGCAGAAGAGTGGAGCGCTGCATACCTCAGGGCCCAGTTCAGTCCCAGCTTTAGCAAAGCCCACTTTGCCTTGCGCTCCACAGAGCAAGGCTCCGGGCCTCTGGCTCCTGCTGAGTGAGTCCTGGTGTGTGGACCCTAGTGCATCCCCCTCGACCCAAAACACACATCAGGGTTTACAGAGCAAGGGAAAGTCTTTATTCAGGGGGCGGAGGGCCCTGGGCTGGCAGCTGGGGGTGCAGGGGTACCATTGCGGTAGGTGCCCAGCAGGATGGCATTGATGTGCTCCAGTGTCTGATTGCTAAAGACCATGTTGAGGTGCTCGAGCCTGTGCAGGGGCACCAGGTGCACAGGCTGCGGCTGGCGGCCCTTCCAGCGAGCACAGAGTTGGGTGCTGCGGGTGGCCACAGTGTCATCACCGTCCTCATAGAGCACATCCACGGGGTCATTGTAGGGGAAGCCATGATCGTAGATGTAGGTGCGGGGCGTGGGCCTGCCCACCCCATACAGACAATATACCTCCACACCAGGCGCTGGAAGGCCTGCCAGCAGGTCACGTGACTGCAGCCACATGTACCAGCCTTCCTCAAAGTGCAGGTCTGCGAAGAAGCGCTGGAAGTCTCGGCCTGTGTAGTTGAAGCTGGGTGTAGAGATGAACACGTGGTCCTCAGGCCACGCCTGGCTGGAGGGAAACATCCAGGGGGAGGTGGTTGTCATGCGCTGCTCCTCTTTCAGCTTGATGCGGGACATCATCGGGATGCCTTGGTTGTCACCTGTGCACAAGGAGCACGATGGGGCAGAGGAGCCAAATCTGGCTCCTAGCCTGCTACTTGGCCTCCAGCCCAAGTTCTGCTGGATGCTCAAGTTTGCCCTCGTCCAGTCCAGACGGCAACTCCAAGCCACAGACCACAGCAGGCCTGGCAGATGCTCACGTGCGTATTAAACGAAAAGCCCTAATGGCACCTCTGTGGGGCTGAGCATAGAGACGCCAGAAGGAAAGTGGGGAGGGATTTCCTGATGGTGTGTGTGAGGGTGTTGGGGCGGTGCTGAGCCGCACCTCAGGCTGTCTGGCAGCCCCTGGGGCCTGTACTGCTCAGGAATCAGAGCTGTTTTCCGGAAGGGGTGAGATGGGACTGTGTCTGTGGTTGACACTGATGTAGTCTAACGAGTCTGCCCTCCCTAGGTCCTGAGCTGCTAAGGGAAGGCCAAGTGTGGCTGTGCCCCGTACACAGTGGGTGCTCGGCAGGCGATGGCTGCACCACTCCTCAGGCCGGTGGGGTCTGGCCTCGGCTATGGTAGATCTGTCCTCACTAAGGCAGATCTCTGGGTGAAGGGGATGCCTGGAATAGAGCTTAACTGACAGTTGGGTAGGCAGGACCGGAAGCCATGAGCCACAGAAATGGGGCAGTGAGTCAGACCGCTGGGGTTCACTTCCTCTTTGTCATCACTGAGACAGGCACTCAGAGAGGCCACTGCAAGAAGCTGCAACCTAGGGGTGACTGAACCCCCCCCCCCCAACCTGGCTTTGTGAGCAGAGCGAGAGCAAACCCACCATCAGCTTCATTTCATTTCCCACTCCTGAGGGGACACAGGTGTACCTGAGGCCAAGATCAGCATGGGTTTGATGGAGCCACCCCAGGGAGCCCCGAGAGAGATGAAGCCATCGATGAAGCGGTCCTTCCAGCTCTGGGGCTGGCGCAGTAAGAAATAGAGCACGTGCAGGCAGCCAAGGCTGTGCCCGATGAGGAAGACAGGCTTCCCGTAAGCAGCGTGCATCTCCTCTACCAGCCCTGCGAGCTTGCTGTAGTACTCTTCCTGCTGGCCTGTGGGGGCGCAGAGGTAGGGGTGAGTGCAGCTGGGGTCAGGTGCGGCCTGCCCTGCTCCAAGCCCACCTGCCCTGCTCCAAGCCCGGCATCCACAGAGACACTCACTAGGCTCCAGCCGCCAGTCGTAGGGGGCAGCCCGCACCGTCTCATCGCGCACGTACCCATTGTTGACAAGATTCTGCACCAGGGTGTGCATGTAACCTGCGAGGAGGCGGCAGCACTGGGGGTTCTGGCCATGGCCTCTGTGGGCCCACCAGAGCCTGGAGGGAGTCCTGTCCTTTGCCCCAACATACCTGCCAGCTTGTTTCTGTCCAGGTACTCAACAGAGTAGGTCTTTCCAAAGCCAGGGACACGGATCTCTACACCAGGGGCATTGGACACACGCCCCGAGCTGCGATTGTAGACAACCCTGGGGCAAAGGACAATAAGCCGGCTGGCAGCCAAGGGCCAAATGGGGCGGAGGTGGAGGCAGAGGAAATGGCATGTACCTGGTGTTATCAATCCAGCAGTCTACCCCAAGGGGCAGGAACATATTGAGGTCCAGCCAGATGGTGAAGAAGTCCTCCGTCTTGCGGTAGCACATCCAGTTCACCACGTCTGGTTTATCCAGCTTGGCTTCCAGCTGATTCCCCAGGCAGCCAGGCACTGCGGGCACTAGCCTTCACTCTGGACTCCTCCCATTCCCCTGGCCAGCACCCCAGTCTCACCCCCCAGACATCACAGTGACCAGCCCACCTCCTTCCCCTCCCACACCTCCAGGCACTAAGGTCATGATCCTCTTTAAGATCTCACCCTCCTGTGGGCCCCCAGCAGCCCAAAGCCCAGCTCCCCTCAGGCAGGGAAAGTGCAGGGGCCAAGGCCACCGACCCCTACCCCCACAAAGCAAACACCTAGCCTGGCTTTCCATTACTGCCAAAGTCCAAGGTGAGAACAGTGAGGGAGGGGAGCTGGGCCAGGTATAGGGGGGCCTCAATGGGCCTCTCCTACATGGGCTGGGCATCTTGCTCTTGGAGGGGTGGGGGCTGAGGACAGAGTGGTGAGGCTTGGTCCAGGGTCCAGCAGCAATGGCCGACCACAGCTCGTAGTGAATGCCCTCGTCAAGCCCTCAGGCACGCCCTCCCCCTCCACCCACCCGGGACAGACAACTCAGATACAAGGCCAGTGTGGCAGGGAAAGGGGTTGATTTATCAGGGGACAAGCATGTGGCCCCTCCTGAGGCAGATAGCAGGCTAATGTAGGGCAGAAGGGCTTTGGCAGGGTTTGCTACCAGGGGCTGGGCCCCAGGCTCCCCAAGATCTGGCCTGGAGCTCCAGGGGCCTGATGGGGGCTTACCGAGAATGACGGGCCGTGTGTGGTTACTGAGTTCAGCCTTGGGCGTGGTATGCGGGGGGAAGAGCACATTGAGGAGCCAGAAGGGGGCGGCAGGGGGGAGCAGCAGCCCCAGCAGCAGCAGCCCCCGCTGCCAAGGGGTGCCGGGCGGCCCCATTCCAGCCCTAGTGCCTATTGCCCAATGAAGCAGTCCTGGGCTGGCCTTATCTGGCGTGGGGGTGGGAGGGGCCCCAGAGCCAGTGGGAGGGGCAGCCTGGCCAATGGGGGGGTGGCCAGGGATTGCCTGGAAGGGGCACAGCCTCAGGGAGCAGGCTTTGGGCTTGGGTTCAGTTCCGCCTTCTTCCCTTGGCGCCAGGGAAAACAGAGCCAGGGCAGCAGGAGGCCCGGGAGAACACAATGTTTTATTGAAAAAAGTCAGGCCTCAGCCTGCCGGCTCCATTTTGCTCAGCTTGGTGGGGATCCCTGCCCACAGTAGCCTGAGCCAGGTCTTCCTGCAGGGAGGCTGATCAGACCCCTCCCTTGCTGCCTTTCCCCTTCTCTCTGGTGGTGACAACCAAACAATAAATATGCAATAAATAGCGTTCCTGGGCCGGCTGCCTTCAAACCCCATGTTAGTCCCCACCGGTCTTCTCCAGTGAGAGCGGGCCTTCTACGGTGCTCATGGACAAAGTCCCCAAGCTCAGGGTCCTCTTGGACCTCCGATCCATTTCCATTGCCAGGCCCAGGGCTGCCCAGGCTAGCAGGGCCAGTGGGGTGGGGGAGACGGTGGGAGGAAGCTGTTACCCTGGACACCTCCACTCTAGGCCACACGTCTGTGCTGCACTCAGGAGTAGATGGTGATGACTTCACGGCCACCGCCACGAACCAACAGCACCCGCTCGAGGCCCTCTGTCAGCACCTCCAGGAACTCCATGTCTACAACGCATGAGGTCAAGGAGGCAGCACCAGGACCAAGGGGCACCCAACGAAGTTTGCCCCATCAGTCAAGGCTGAGGTGACCTGGCCCTCCCAAGGCACCCAGGAACTCTTGGCCTGACCCCATGCGGTCCCCTCTCCACAAAAGGATACAGTTCTCATCTCCCTCACTGTTCTTGGGCGGGCCAGGCATGTTCAGAAGGACTAGGCGGGCATCATGGGAGCGAGTGACGATGACTTCGTTGAGCTTCACAGCGGTGTGCATGCGCCGCACGTTGGACTGATCCCTGTGGGAAGTGCAGCCTGTACTGGCCCCCTCAGAGCTTACCGGCCCCAGCCCACCGACACCCCCAGGCCCCAGTGTGGCTGGGTCCATCTTGGCTATACGCACGGCTTAATATGCACCAGCTCCCGGAAGTTGTCTGGGGCATGGCTGGGGTCCCAGGGCTCAGCTGCCGTGTACTTGTCCCGAGTCCACGTCATCTGGATCTTGTCGGCCCCAGCTGCTGACTCGTCCTCCTCATCCGAGTACAGGCTCTCCAGCCGCAGGGCCGAGTGCCGGTCCTTGACCAGCTGGGCCTGAGCACAAGCGGGAAGGAGCCTTAGTGCCAGGGCAACGTGGGACTGGCTGGCCCATATGTTCCCTGGCCTCAGGGGAGGGGACGCTGACTGAGGCAGGTGGGGTGAATCACTGATGCCCCCTCTTGACGGTGTCTGCGAAGGGCTGACCCTCCCGCCCACCCTGGCCTGAGCCAAGAGGGACACTGACTTCCCGTTCTCGCTCAGTCTTCGTCAGCCTCATCTGCCGCAGCATCTGGGACCGCTGTTCCATCATCAGTGTGCGCTCGTAGGTGTATGCAGAGATGTCACTGTTGTGCTGGGGAGAGGGGAGGCCGTGAGGACTGGGCTGCACAGGGCAGGGGCCCAGAGGCCACGCAGGGTAGGGGCTCACCATCTCCACCACCTCCACCTCCGCCTCAAGGCGCAGGTGGTACAGGAAGACGGCCAGGTCCTTCTTCATCTGGATGCTGTTGTCGTCCATCTGCGCCACCGTGAAGATGCGCATCCGGCATTTCCTCCACACCTACGGCAACAGAGCAGGTGGGTAGTTCAGCCCCGCCTAGCCCCGTGGGCCCAGCCCCTCACCCCAGGCCCCGCCTGCCCGGCCCACCTTGTGCTGGCGCAGCAGGAAGGGCAGAAGCATGAGCATGCCACCGTCGTGCACGATCCACCACACGTCGATGTGGCCCTCCAGGTAGCGCTCGTGGTTGCTGGGGTAGAAGGCGATGTTCTTGGGCACAAGCAGGGCCAGGTGGGCAGCCGTGGTGCAGCGCACAGTGTCTGGGGAGGAGGGCGTTGCTGACTACCAGCCTGAAGCCCTTCTTCTCTGGCTGCAATTGACCCCCAGGCCCTGACCCAAGTAGCTGAGCCCCAACACACCAATAAAAGTCTTCCAGGCACGTGGGTCCTCACTCTGTCGCCAGCCATAGGGCCAGCCGAGCACCACGGAGTTATGCCTCATGCCGCCCAGGCCGCACGACTGGATAAGGTGAGCCAGCCCCTCACGCACCTTGCTGGCTACCACCACCTGGCAGAAGCCCTTCACTTTCTCGATCTCCATCATGTTCTTGATTGTCTGTGGGGAACACACCAGGGTCAGAAGACAAGGCCTCTCCTCTTCCGGGCTCTTTCCCAAGACCCCTTGGGCACACGATTACTTGGGGGAGGAGGGAGAGGCAAGCTGCCCACCCAGAGACCATGCTTTCTGAATGGGAGGGTCATACCCCCACCCCAGCTCTTAGGTAGCAGCAGGGACATCCACCTGGCTGGCCGCGTTGGTTCCCTTCCCCAGATGCAACCCGGCCCCCAGGTCCAGCTCAGACCCCCACACCCAGAGCAGGTACCTGCTCAGCAGCCTGGGCCTCGCCATAGCTCTCCAAGAAGCTGCCCTGGATGACAGACCCGACGATGGTCAGGCCCTTGCCTGCCTTGAGCTGGGAGGCGAAGGTGAGCAGCCGGGGGTACTTCACGTGGAGGTCCTCGTCCAGCTTCAGCAGCACCAGCAGCTGGGGTCTGCAGTAGCAAGAGCAGGGGACGGGGCAGCGGTTTCCAGGGAGCTCCTCTTCTGCCCTCATCAGCCCGTGGGCCAATCGGGTAGCAGCGATCCAGGGGATCAGCAAGCAAGAGGGGCCCCTGGCAACCCTAGGGAGGGACATATGGACGAGGGAGAGGGACCAGTACTTCCTGAGCCGCCCACCTCACAGTGCTCCCTAAGAACCCCTAGTGGCGGGGCCTCCCTGGTGGCGCAGTGGGTTAAGCAACACACTATGAAGCAAGCCGCAGCCACTGCAACACGAGTTCGATCCCTGCTGCCGGCCAGGGAGGG
>JAGFMF010011458.1:1888748-1906727 GCA_019455555.1 Galemys pyrenaicus | reverse complement strand
CCCCTCCCTGGGCGGCAGCAGGGATCGAACTCGTGCTGCAGTGGCTGCGGTTTTGCTTCACAGTGCGTTGCTTAACCCACTGCGCCACCAGGGAGGCCCTTGTGTGCATAAATAAATATAAAACCTTTAAAAAAAAGAAAAGAGCAGATAAATGGATGCCTAGGGATGGGAGGAATGGAGAGACTACTGCTGCATATGGAATTTCTTCTGGGAGTGAATAAATGTTCTAAAATTGATTGTGAGGATGACTGTAGAAATAATAATCACTAAATCACATACTTTAGGTGAGTAGTAAACTACAGTATGTGAATTTTACCTTAACAAATTTAACCTTTTAAAAATCTTAAAAGATTTACTCTTTTTTTTTAAACACACTGCTGAGGGGAGCAGCAAGCAAGAGAGGTATGCTGTGCTATGTGGGCCACCTCCCTGGCCAAGGGAAGAGATTGAACTCGTGCTGCAGTGGCTGCAGTTTGCTTCATAGTGTGTTGCCTAACCCTCTGCAGGAAGGCCCCAAAAGATTTAATCTTAATAAAAAAGAAAGGGCTCCAGACACAGGAGCCAACCTGAATATGTAAACAGCCAAAATGGAACAGTTTCAGCAACAAAACACTAAAGCAGAATAAAATAAATACCCAGGAGTCCATACTGACTGACATCAACACATGGTTGAATAAATAAAAGAAGAAAACACAAACTCTTCTTACAGAAGAAACCCAAATAATCAATGTAGGAATGTGAGAAATAGAAAAACAAAAAACAAACTCCCCAGAAGACTGAGGAGAAGCTGCGGGTGGAGGATCAAAGGTAGGAATAGTCAGGCAGTTCCTCTAAACATCTCCAACTGTCTGGATCCCCAGGGGCGCCCTAGTATCCTGTGCTCCCCACTAGCTGAGGTAGCTCAGAGGGGAATGGGAAGCTGAGTCAGAGCAGACATGGCTCATGGAGGGTCACTGAACCCCAGACAGGGTCCTGTGGCTGCTCACCCTGGTTTAGAAATGACCAGAAGCTGGATCTGCAGGCCGTGGCACAGAGCCCTGGAGGCTATGTGGCGTCCACACCGCCACTGAGCTACACACAAGTGTCCAGACCTCCTGCCACGGCTGAAATGGTGCCAGGGTGGATAGAGCGTCTAAGGCCAAGGTGAAGGCAGTGTGGCCCAGCTGGCGGGGCTTAGCTAGGGAGCTGCCTTGAACAGTCCCTATAAAGTGAGGAGGCCTTTTGGTAAGGGGCCATTTGGATAAGACCAGAGTTGCCCAGGGCTTAGCATGACTCACCAGCAAGATCTCAATGGCTCCCAAGATATACATGGCTGCTGCGAATGTTGTTCCCAGGTAGAAGCACAGGCCCACAGCACCTCCAAATTCTGGTCCCAGTGAGCGGGAGATCATGAAATAGGAGCCCCCAGCTACAACAGAAGAGTATACACGGGTCACGGCTGGTTCTTCTTCAAAGGGTCGCCACCCTGACAATTTACCATAAACACCCAGAACAGGAACTGTTTACCAGTTACAGACGAGCAGACGGGTTGGAGGACTTGGCTAAGGCTACATGCTTAGTACGTGGTCAGGCAGGGTTTGGATTCCACTCCCATGTGGCTCCAACAGCCAGCCTGGCCCAGGGAAATGATTACTCTGCTGGAGCAGTGGTTAAATGACCACTGTCCTTCAACTCTCTGTATTTGGGCCTCCGGCTGAATGTGTCCTATCTCTGCACGCCTGCCCTTCAGACCGTGTTTTCTTGTCCCCAGGACCCAGCACAAGGCCTGCTACCTGCTGCGTGACCACGGCTGACCTCCTTGCCCTGCCTGTCCTTCCATCAGAGTCTACACCCCTGGTAAGACTGACAGAGTCAGCACTGGCTCCCACAGCCAGCGAGAACGCAGAGGATAAGCGATCGCAAGTTGTCGCTGTATCTGCTGCTGATAAAATTTGGGGAAAATCTGGTGAAAAATCTGGGAACAAGGATCAAGAAACTTAAAAAAGATTAATTCCTTTCATGCTATCATGCTCCTCTGTGGCCCTTCCCTACGAGCATTGCCAGGGGCACAAACAGGGATTCATGTGCAAGACTGTTAATTAATGCCAAGATGTTCACAATAGTGAAAAAGCAGAATCCAAGTGTAGGAGAATCATCACATGAATTAGATAATGTCTTAAGAATTGTTTTTTTAAAAAAAACTACTTCAACATCTCAGAAAGACATACAGCAGCCCTCCCACCCCCCACAGCTACACCAAGACTAATACTTATGCAACAGGATAATGGAACTATGGGTGCTTTCAATTTTCCTTTCTACATTTTTCTAATGGTAATTATATATCACCTTCTCCCCACCCACTACTTCATACTTATATTAATAAGGCTGTTATTTTTTAATTTAATTTTTAAAAAATTTATTTATGCATATAAGAACTGAGGTGTAGGCCAGAGGTGGAGGGGGGTGATAGGATTCATAAGAGAGAGTGGGGAGCAGAAACACTGCTGACGGGAACAGCAGGTGAGACGGGAGAGGTCTGCTGTACCAGTTAGTTCCCTGGCCAGGGATTGAACTCATCCTGCAGTGGCTGGAATAGCTTGATAGCACTGAGACCTAACCCCTTGCACCACCCACCAAAATATTTTTTATTACTAAAAAAAAAATAGTAAAGAGGATCCAGATACAAGTGTCATCCTGAATAGGTAACTATCCAAAGTGGGGTAGATTGAGCAACAAAATAATAATAGTATTGGATTATGACCCAAAGAATAAATATCCAGGAGTCCATATTGCTAAAATTGCATGGTTGAATAAATAAATGGGAAAAATAAGGGAAGTCCCTGAAAATCAAGTCTTGTCATCCATGCAGAAGACCCTCTGCAGTGTCTCCCCAGTTAATCCAGGGTGGGCCAGACAACCTGGCTTGGGCTGCCCGCATGCCCCATCACCTTTTTTAAAAACTGCTGTTATGCTAAAACATTACAGAACCACAGAACAGAACAGCAGCCTCTAACTGTCAAGTACTCCTTAGTGGTGGTAGTGCCTTAGAGTCCGGGACTAGGACCCCTGGTTCCGGTGGGGGTGTAGAGTTGGGGGGTGTGTGTGCGGGTTCCTGGGCATGTCAAGGTGCATTCTGGGCCCCCTCCCGCCATCAGACCTGCAGTGGTGCTTACCTACCTGGAACCACGCCGTTGGTAGCAATAGCACTCATGGAGATGGCCGTCAGCAGGGTCTGCGGAGAGGAGAGCCTGGTGAGCGGCTCAGCTGGGTGGGCTCTGAGGGCTCACCACGCCCCTACCCCAGTGAGGATACTCACGCAGCAGCAGCAGATGAGCACAATGAGGAGGGCCTGCAGCACACCGGCAGTGCCCACCATCCAGGTCAGCCGCAGGAACAGGATAACCCCAAAGATATTCTGCAGGCAGGGCAGGTACACGCCCATGAGGGTGCCCATACTGGGTGCCTATAGGGCAGGAGGAAGGGGGTGCATGGAATATCAAAAACACTAGCTTCTGGGGCCTCCCTGGCGACGCAGTGGGTTGAGCGCCACACTGTGAAGCATCCGCAGCACAGCAGTACGAGTTCGATCCCTGGCCAGGGAGGGGACCCATATGGCGCAGCAGACCTCTCCTGCTGTGCCCGCTGCTCCGCTCAGCAGTGTGCTTCTGTTGATCTGCCTGTTCTGCTCCCCGCTCTCTGTGGTGAATCCTCTCACCCCCCACACCTCTGGCCTGTACCCCAGTGCTTGTATGCATAAATAAATAAATCTTTAAAAAAAAAAAAAGAAAAAGAAAACCTTATTCTTTTTATTTTTACATAGAAGAACTGGGGTGTAGGCCAGAACTGGTGGGGGTAAGAGCATTCCCCTGAGACTGAGTGGGGAGCAGAACAGGCAGAGCTAGTGAAATACACTGTCAAGGGGACCAGCGGATGAGGCAGGAAATGTCTACTGCACCATATCTGGGTCAGTTCCCTGGCCGGGAATGGAACTCAGGCCTTAGTGGTAAGAATGCTGAGACTTAACCCCGAGGCCACCAGGAAGGCCCAAAATCTGATTCTTTTAAATCCCACTTTGAGCTTTTCAGCCTCATCTGCCCTCAAGGTACCCCCCCTCTTTTTCTCTTGCTGTTACACTCCCTGAAAGAGGTCTAGCAGGCTTCAATCACCCAAGCCAAAGTCCAAGAAGCAGTCCTTGGTCCCCAACTCCAGTCAGGCAGACCCCAATCCGTGCCCAGTCTGCCTCTCAAGCTGCTCCAAGATCATCCTGCCTTGCCTCAGCCTTAGTCCCTCCACCACAGGGAGCTAAGCCGGGGCGCCTGCATGGTGCCCTCTTGCGCCAGCCAAGCTCTCCACACTTCCGCCTACTCTACTGCCAGAGCAGGTCTCTGAAAACTAAGTCCAACTTAATCATCCCCACTGAAAACCCTCGGCAATGTCTATCCTGTAATCCATCCGGGTACAGTCAGCGTGGGTCGGACTCCTTGGTTGGGGTCACCAGGAATGCCCCAGGCCCTTCTCTGTCAGCCCTGACCCTGACACCTGGGTCTCCCAGTCTCTGAGCCAAGGCACCTGCTCGGTTCTGCCTAGGAGGGTAGTGCCGCCTCCCTGCCTGGCAAACTCTTTAGTTAAACCTTCAGATTTGACGGTTGATTCTCCCAGGAAGTTCCCCAGGGTTGCCTTTGATGGAGTTGGTTACTTCCTCTGCATCCCCTCAGCAGCTGATATGCCTTTTCATCCTAGCGGGTCACTGCAGGTCCGACTAATTCACTCAAATGTCTGTTGACATTTGTCCACTGGAGCAGACTTGGATTTTCACTGTTCTGTGGCAAACAGGCCCTGCAGGTGCAGGAAGAAGGGCTCCCGAGTTCAGTGAGTGGTGCCTTAGAAGACCCCTGGGATAACCTGCTGGAAAAATCCTGCCTAGAGTCCTCAGGCTGCCTCAGACGGAAAGCCAGGTGAAGAAGTCTAATGCGCACCTAGGACCAGATTTCTCAACTATCTAAGAGCAGAGGCTGAAACAGAGGCAGGGCTGGCACCTTCCTGAAGAATTAAGGCCCTATGAATACAGCGCAGAGTAGCAGTAAGAACTTCCACAGGAGTCCCAAAAATACCTCCTGCTGTCCTGGAGCTGGGGTAAAAGAACTGTGTGGCTACAGGAACGCCCCTGGAGGCTCCAGGCTGGGAGAGGGTCAGTACGCAGTCCAAGGCACCCTAGAAGGGCCTCAACCCATCCTGCACAATATATGTGAACAAATGGTCCCTCAAACCCTCCTGCATAGAGCAGGTGACAGATACACCTCATCTGAACTCTATCTGAGGCTCCAGACCACCCACTAGATAGTGGCAACAAAAGCATCCAGCCCCACCCCCATCCAAGGCTGAGTCATTCTGAGAAAAGGGCAGTGTGGGAAAGGGCAGGGCCGGAAATGCTTTCTGCATCCCCAAATAACCTCTGGCAGTCTCAGAAGGTCACCAGGCCAGACACTGAGTGGCTGCCATGGAACCGCTGCCTTGCATCTTGGCTTGGTCGGGTGAAAGCCCGCCCTTCCTAGC
The DNA here is from genome assembly GCA_019455555.1 of Galemys pyrenaicus. NCBI lineage: Eukaryota > Metazoa > Chordata > Mammalia > Eulipotyphla > Talpidae > Galemys > Galemys pyrenaicus. Next base: position 1,901,195 of record JAGFMF010011458.1, on the reverse strand, counting down.
TTAAGCCTTCTTTTTCTGAGGCCCGGCTCAGGCCTTCCCTGAGTGAGGACCACAGCTCAGCAGTCCTAGAGCCCTAACTTCCTACTGACTCACTGTCAACTTGACCAAGCTCCCGCTTCCTCCATGGAGTGGGGACACTCATACCCTTCACTGGGGCCTGGTGAGCTAGGCAGCTAAGTCCAGGCTGGACCCATGCATGGACACAGGCTCTGCAGAAGGACAGGGACCATGGTCCTTCACCAATCCAGGCTTCCTTTCGGCACTGTCGAGATGTGCACTAGCCTTTCTTAGGGACTTTCACGCTCACAACCCCAGCTCCCTGGAAGAGACAGCTCTTACCTAAGGCTCCTCCCACCCACTGCAGAAAACGCTGAAGACCTGAGCCTTGCGATCCCCACCCTTCCCCGCAGGGCTGGATAGGGATGGTCAGAGATAGGATTCTCTTCCTGAAGTCCAGAAAATGGCAACAAAATCACAAGCAGCAGAATAGAGTGGGGATAAGGTGAGGTCTGTGTGACCTCAAGATCTCCACTGCCCGCTCTGAAGCATGGGCCAATTTGCCTTCTGGAGGGACTAGGCGAAGCGACTCATCAGTCTGTCTACCCTCTCTCTAGCCCGTCTTCACAAGGCCCAAACCTCATAAGCAGGTTGGAGGCTGGAAACCCAGTTCATGCGAACCATGAACTCCTCTGCTTATGCTGGCTGCCAGCAAGGATACAACGGCCAGTGCAAGACGCAAACTCCTTGCCGATCACAGAGGCTTCTTAAACCTCAAGGAGTTTGTAGGTGGAGAGAGAGGGCTCTTGACCTTCAACCCAAAAATACAGGGTAAATATCCCAGTCCCAGTTAAACTGAGCCCCACCACACAGGAGAGCAAAGACAGGTCTCACCTTAAAGAGAGAGAGGAGGGCTGAAGGGCTGAGGCCCTGAAGAATGACCAGGGATGAAACCAGGAGTGGGATAGGGAAGCCCCAAGAGGCAGTATCTTGGTCCTATCATCCCACACCCACCCAGGCACCCAAGGAACCCAGGGGCTGTTAGAGGGGTCAGTGGAACCAACACAGAGAGGGACAGAGTTTGATCGCTTGCTCCAGATCACATCACCCTAAGGGTCAATTAGGGTCCCGACTCCAAATGTAATACCCACATGCCCCTTGATGCAATGCCAGTGGTCTGGCATTCTATAAAGCCACACATCTCACCTGGAGGTAAGGTTGACCTTACCTACCTGAAGAGGGACGTGTGGGAAGTCACTTAGACTAGTCACCTAGTGCCCCTGACTCTCACTCAGCTTCCTCATTTCCAGAACTGAGATAAAACTATCCACCTTGGGGGCCTCCCTGGTGGTGCAAGGGGTTGAGCGGTACACTGTGGGTGGAGCTTCCATAGTCACTGCAGCGAGTTCAATCCCCAGCTGGGGAGGAGACACACAGGCACAGCAGACCTCTCCTGCCTCACCCGCTGCTCTCCTCAGCAGTGGATTTCAGTGGATCTGCCTGTTCTGTTCCCCACTCTGTTGCTGGTGAATCCTCTCACCCTCCACACCGCTGACCTGTACCCCAGCTCTTGTATGCATAAATAAATAAACTCTTTAGAAAAAAAAAAACAAAAACAAAAACTATCTACCTCAGGCCTCCCTGGTGGCACAAAGGGTTAAGTACTGCACTATGAGGCATCCACAGACACTGCAGTAAAAGGTCGATCCCCAGCCAGGGAGGTAACCCACATATGGTCCAGCAGTCCTCTCCTTCTCACCCACTGCTCCCCTCAGCAGTGCATTTCAGTTAATCTGTCCTGTTCCCCACTCTGTCTCTGGTGAATCCTCTCACCCCCTACACCTCTGGCCTATAACCTGGTTCTTGAATGCATTAAAAAAATCCTTAAAAAAAACCCAAACTATCTACCTCACAGCTTTAATGTGAAGATGGGAAGCAAGAACCCAGGCCCACTGCTTAGCAAGGGCCTCACACACAGTGAAGGCCAAGAAAAGGCAATGCTACTCTCATTTTTTTTTAAAGATTTATTTATGCATACAAGCACTGGGGTACAGGCCAGAGGTGTGGGGTGGTGGTGAGAGGATTCACCATAGACAGAGCAGGGAGCAGACAGGCAGATCAACAGAGGTACACTGCTGAGGGGAGCAGTGGGCACAGCAGGAGAGGTCTGCTGTGCCATATGGGCCCCCTCCCTGGCCGGCAGCAGGGATCAAACTTGTGCTGCAGTGACTACAGTTTGCTTCATAGTGCGTTGCTTAACCCACTGTGCCACCAGAGAGGCCCTCATTTTTTTTCTGAGGGCCTCCTTGACTCTCCACCCCCTTTGCTCCCCCTTAGTCCCTTTTGAAGCATCTGTGACCCCAAAGCATTCAAAGTCCATTTTCCATAACCACCACCACTGGCACCCACATTCCTTGGGATGCCCACAACCATAGGGTAACTGCTAATTCCATGGTGCTGACTCCATCTTCCCAGGTGTGGCTCCTCTGCTGCCCTTGACCAGCTTACCTTGGCTGCTCTCCGGCGGGTGCCCACCCCACTCTCAGCCTCCTCATGTTCCTTGGCACCTTGCGTGAGGTTGGTGTAGCTGACAAGCTTGCCCAGGAGAGATGATACCTTTGGGCGGATGTCCAGCTCTTCCTGTAAACAGAGCCACAGGGCAATCTGGCAGAGGGCCCAGCTGGCGCCAGGCTACCTGTGTGTAGCCAGTAGCCTAGTCTCTGGCTGTGTGCCAAGCCCTGAGGCAGGCCTGGGCCTGATCCCAGCTCTTGCTGGGGAAGCCCAAGCCAGCCAAGTGGGCAGGTTTGGGCGCCACACCCAGCACTGCAGCACTCAGTTCAGCCCAGCGGCTGTGCCTCTTAGCCCCACCTTGCTATGGTCGCCACTAGCCCATTCGTGAAAACCACCTGCCTCGGGGGCTGGGCACAACCTGCAGACGGCAGAGTGTCAGGCTTCATCCTACCTGTTCTGCCTGACCACCTACCAGCTACAAATGGGCCTCTGGGACTCATCTCTGCACTCAACTCTCCCACAAAAAAGCCACCCTAGTTACCTGAGGGAATCAAGGAAGTCAACAAGTGCAGTCTCTCTTCTCTGCCAGAACCCTGATCCTCCTGAGTAATCCTCCCCTCCAAGATCCCAGGCCCTGTGGGTAACCCACTTCAATCCCAGCCCTCTAACTCATCCTCAGGTAGGGACAGGTCAAGGCCTCCATGGTAGACGTTTGCTGCTTTCCCAGACCCAGGAGCCTCCTTGGGGCTCAAGCTCCCTAGTCCTCACCTAGCTCTAAGCTTTGCTTACTTTTGTGGTCTTTTCAACAGTGTCTCTACTTGCCTCTTGCTTACATTTAGTCTTTTCCTGTCTGTCAGCTCCTTACTGACCACACACACAAGGAGGAATTGGTCTGGAGTAAGAAGTGAAGATGCATGTCTTTTGGGACACGTGGAAATTGAACCTATGAGACTTGCATGGGGTGGCTGAATGTGTAGGTTTAACTTGAATTTGAAAAGATAAAATTCAAGTTCAGAGGCAGGAAACTGAAAATGTTTCTGGAGAGGAGCCCACTGAGGCTGCAGGTGTACAGAAAAGGGATAGAGCTAGTGAGAAAGACTAGGCCTCAGTAAACTAGAGGGAGAGAGAGCTGGAAGAGCAAACCAAAATAAATAAGAAAGAGTTTACAGGAGAAAAAGGAAATCATGGACTGAGAGAAGTCCTTTGAGTGAAGGAAAAGAAGAAAGCCTGAGGTGGGAAAATTCTGTGTGGTGGCCACCTTGCTGCAGGTCTGTGTGGAAGGTGAGTAACAGGGAGAGGTTATGAGTGGCCTCTGGGAAAGCAGTTTCAGTTCAAAGGGCCATGGGAACCGCAGCCTGGCTGCCAAGGGAGCGAGACAGACAAGGGGAAACTGAAGGAGGAGTCCAGACATAAGGAGACACAGCCGTCCAGTCTGCTGCTTAGCTAAGGCTTGGGTCCTGACAGGCCCCTGCCCGCCCACCTGTCTGCCACACCTGCCGCCCGAAATGGCTCCTCAGCTACCTCAAACAATGCCAGGTTCCTGTCATAGTAGTCACTTCCTCTGGAACTCTCCAAGGAAGAAAGGAAAGGGCTGCTCTCTCTGTGGTTACCATGTCCTGTGGAGAAAGAGGGACAGAATCCCTGTTACCAGCTGTCTCCTGAGTTGTGGGCCTGCCCACCTCCTGAGGCCAGCCCAGAAAACACGTCCGTGGAGCACTTTGGGGTCCAGTGTTACCACGCTGAGTCACAATTTCCCCAGTCTCCCTGGAGGACCAGAATTGGTAATGGCCAGGGACCAAATCACAGAGCATCAGTTTCTCTGGCAGAGGGATGGGCATGAAGGACACGTGTTAACATGGAGGGGCGGAGCCTGTGGGGGTGTGGCCCGGTCCTGGCCCACACACTCCCCTCCCATTCTCTGGACCTTTCTGGACTACCCAGTGTGCCAGGTGCCAAGGGCTCAGTGTCCTCAGGGCCTGTCCGGGTGCTGCCCTCCAGATAGATAAAGCCACACAGGGTGCCTTCGGCTGCCATGGCCGGCCGGCCGCCTGCTGGCTACCCCACCATGCACCGCGCGCGGGGGCGTCCTAGAGGACAGCCCAGGGCATGCTGGGAAGGCGGAAGTGGGCGCGTTGACGCCCACACAAGCGCAGCGGCAGGATGTTGGATTAAGCAGGGTCCACTGGAAGGGGACACTTGCTCCAGTATAGGTATGTGGCCCACTCCAGCCTCCACCTGCATCCAGACCTCCATACCCCCGGCCCAGGTTAGTGGGACGCCGCTCAGCTCCAAAAGTACCTTTCAGAAAGGAACGGCATACATCATTTTTATAAACCCTGCCAGACTCAACTCCCAGAGCCCGGCTACATTTACTGACCACCCAGCATTCACACTCTTCCTCGTTTTCTGAACTTTGCCGCTCATGAATTTCAGTAGGTGACATTCTCCACTTTCTATCAAGCAGGCAGGAGACACCAGGTAATCCATTCCTAGAAGTTAAGTGATTTTTCTTACCCCCTCCTGACAACCTGGCAACTGTGGTACTGGCTTAGGGCTTCACAGCAATTAGGGAACTGACATTTTGGTTCAGAGGAGCCAGGTGGTGTTGGATGGCAGCGACTATGGCAGCAGTGCTGTCTGGTGTCCAATGATGGAGGTGGTAACCTAAATGTCATCACCTACTCAGACTAGTAGAGTACTCTGGCTGTGTACCCACCAGGCCTGGTTTTGTGAAAGCTACCAGCCAACCATTTCTGTTTAAATAGCCTACAATTCATTTCCCTTGCTTGCAGCTAAGAATGTTGAATGATGCTTCCTCCTCCATCTGACACGCCTTGCCAACAGTATGAGACTTAACTTGCTTCCTCTGAGCCAACAATCATTTAGCAGGTGCTGCTCTATGGAGTCTTTATTTCCAAAAGAGACCAATAGGTAAGGCATGCTGATGACAATTTCCAGGACAAAGCCAGTCTTTTTTCCCCTCATCTGGTAAATTGGACTAGCTTAGTGGGTCAAATAGCCTAAGGAATAAGCTACACCAAAGGGTAGCCATCCCATGAAATCATAGGGCGCATGTCCTCCTCAGATACTGGATGACACTTGCTGTGCCTTGATGCTTGTTCAGGGTCAGAATAAGGAGCTACAAGAAAAATGTGATAATCCAGTATCACTGTCTGATACAAAGATAGCCTTCAGTGAGAAGCATCTAAAATTTACCCCTGGATTTTGTGTTCAAAAAGTGTTTTCCCTGAATAAGTCACTTTGTCAGAAAATGGCAGCTGTAGATTCCATCTTACTTCTTCTTCTGCCTTGACTTCCAGGAATCTCTAAGGTAAAATAACTCCTTAAATGCAGTCACCATCTGCCTCATTTGGGTCCTTGCCCCTTCCCTGTACATGGTTCTGATATTTCTAACAGTAGCAATCCTGTGTGGAGGCACTTTTATTGCATAGCTCTTCCGATCCTTTTGTGGAAGTAGGTTGGAAATAAGTTAAAACTATTCTAAACTCATGTAGTGCACCCCGCGCCATCATTAATGCCTTGTCTGAGAAGACTGCACTAGCGGAGCACACAGCAGTTGCCCATAAATGCCTCTGGATGGTCTTCCAAGATCCAGCCAGTCCTCTGTCCCTTCAGGTGTAACTCCAAGGCAGCTCAGAGCCTTCCCAATGGCTGCCTCACAGGTACTTCTCACAGCAACATTTCAGCAGATACCACAGACCCACTTAGTAACAAGGAAAGTAAGGCTCAGAGAGATTCAGAGGCAGAGTCATCCAGTGCGAAGGGCCAAACTTGGGTCTCAGGATACACCAGAGCCAGGTATAGGAGCTAAGCTACATGTTGGCTTCTACTCTGGGTCCCAGTCTATCTCAGGATGCACCCAGAGATGCAGCACAAGCCTTAAATTAGAGAAGACTGTATGGGGTTTGCAATTTGGTTCTTGGTGCTGAGAAAGAAGGCTGGCAGCCTGGCTTGGGTCCCTGACCCTCCCTCCATGTGACCTGGGACAACCTACTTACCCTCTCTGTGCTGCCCTGGTTTCCTCTTCTATAAATTAGAGATAGTAACACCCACTCTTCCAAATTCCCAAATGCACCGGAAAGGGACAATCTGGTGCCAGGCACTGCTTAGAGTTCCCCAAACCTTGTTTAAGGCATAGAACTGTGGGAATGTGGGGCGCAGGAAGGGGTGTCTAAGCAGTGGCTGTGTGTTTGTACTGCCTCCAGCTATTCCAAAAATGTCAGGGCAGGTCTGGGCCTGCCTGCTAAGCTGAAGCTGCTCAGATACCATCTGAGACCCCTGGTAACCCCCAAGCATAGCCTGGACCTGGGGGACTGTGTGTGAGGCACACATATGTGGTGCTGCCAGCAGCCATGGAACATATCACCTGTGGCTGCGGATGCAGCTGACGTTCCTGAACCTGTGCTCACAGGTGTCTGCTTGGGGTGCCTCTCTCAGAACCTCCCCACTTTGTCCTCAGCCCTGGGTGGGTAGTATGAGCTGACTGATCTACAGCCCTCAGAGACATGAGATTCAGATCCCAGGGTGGGGTGCCCCAGGAGATAGTCATGAGGCTCACTGGTTTTGTCACCCCCGACTCTCTGCAGTCCCCACCGAGATGGATCATAATCACTCACCAGGGCGCAGAGTGTCCCCCATACTGCAGCCACAGTCAAGGTCTGGCTGAAAAGGAGGAAAAGGAGGAGGGGGGCTGGTGGGAGGAGCTGGCCCAGCCTGCTGGACTCAGCCAATGTGGCTCTGGGTCCCTCCAGTCACTGTGAGAGGCCAAGGTGGGGCCAGAGGCAGTAGGCCTGCCCACTGGTCCAGGCTGATCCAGGGATGCAGCCCAGCCCAGCTTCTGGGAAACGCCTCTCAGGGCTGACAGGAGAACAGAGATGCCGACTCCTGCTGGAAAAAGGCTAGGGGTGAGACCACAAGAGTGGAGTTTTACATGCACATGGCCATGGCTAGCAGTTCTGCGCCGTCTAAACGCACAGCAGTGGGTGACACACACCTATTGTCATCACCCACATCAGGTGAAGTCACCATCCCAGACAGATCAGAATCAGGTCAGGATCACATGACTGACACATGGCCTGCCACACTTGTTTCCTGCTTGAAACAGGTATGAGGAACAGCTACCCTGACACCACCCACACCTTGTGTTACCCACAGCTACACACTTGCACAAGCACAGTTACACACTGCACACACTCCAAGAGTAGGCCCTGGCAAGGCCAGCCCCTGGGGACCTCCGGGGGTGGGAGATGGAGAAAGGGGCAAGGCAAGAGGCAGGCACCTGGGAGAAGGGAGGAGGGACTGGCTGGTGGCACAGCCCTAAAGCCAAGTTAAAAGTTAGGGTGGTGGAGTCTCACACCCTAGATTTGAATCCCCTGGGGCAAGCTATATAACAGCACCTCTCCTTCCAGATGTAACAGGACCTATCCCTGGGGGGAAATAGGGAGGATTAAACGAGTTGGTTCACGTCCAGCGCCTAGACAAGCCTGGCTAGTGTTTATGCCAGTGCGCCACAGATGCCCACTGCACTTACGATGTAAGCTGGATCAGCACGAGTGCACTCACAGGAAGTTACCCACAGACCCCTCCGCAGGCACACCCTCTCCTGCCCGCGAGTACAAGGAGGCGCACGGAGAGGGGAGGCAAGAGAGGGTAGAATCAGGGGCCGAGCATAAATGGAGGGCGATTCTTTTAGAAGGCTGGGGCGATTCACGGAAGGTGAAGGGGCAGGGATCCGGGCTGCGACTTGCTCACAGCCGGAAAGGCTAAGCGCGGGGCTGGTCGCTGTTCGCGCGGGGCGGCTCCGCTAGTCTGGCCTCTTTCGGCGGCCACGTCTGCAGCCCCCGCCCGAGGCCCGCAAGGGAGGAGCTGGGGCGCTGAGGGCGGCCTGACCGCGGGCGCCCGAGCCGAGAAAAGCCGTGTCGGCGCGCGCGGGGCAGGGACCTGGCAGCGGCGGCACCGGTGAAGTAAAGTTGGCCCGCCCCGACGTGCGCTCGCGGGGGCCGGGTGTCTGCGTGAGCCGACCTCCCCTGCCCCGCCAAGGCCCCCTCCGGGCGCGCCCTCACCGTCTGAGTCCTCCCGCTCGGCGCGCTCCCCGTAGTCCACCCAACTGAGCCCTTCGAGGTTGTCATAGTCGCCGCGCCGCGGCCCGTCCACCGGCACCACGGTGAAGTGAGGCATCGCGCGCCGCCGCCCCGGCCCGCCGGCCCCGGCTGTCCCCACCGCCCCGGCCCGGCGCGCCCCGCCCGCTCGCATTCCTCCCCGCTGCGCTCACTTCCTCCGCCCGCCCCCCGGGCCGCCCCTCCGGGGCGGGGAGCAGGAGGGGCTCGGGTCAGCTCCTCCCCGAGGGGGGCCCAGGCGAAGTGAAGCCCCCGGGGCGGGAGTCCCATAGGTGTCCCACGCGCTGAGGAGGGCTGGATTCCTGTGTGGCTTTAGGTGAGGATTCGCCCTCTCTGAGCCTCAGTTGCGGTACTTGTAAAATGGGGAAATGCGCTTCCACCTCCTCTGGGATGGGGCGCGGCGTGCACTGTTTCTGCACCCTGTGAGTTACGGGGGAAGGGTTGACAGGACTGCGGAAACTTTCCCATCCCTGACAAGGGCCTCCAGCCGTTCCTTGGGTACCCTTTCTCCATCTCCATCATCTCTGTCTGCCTCTTCTCCGCGTGCTGGGAACTGACTCGCTGCGATGTTCTTTTCCTGGCACCCCTCTCTGCAGTCTTCCTGCAGTTTCCCAGCCTCCCTCAGGGACTCCTGCTTCCTTCTTAAGAGGAAGCATCCCTCTCCTGATTCCATCTGCCCCCTGGGGACACTACACTGCATTCTTTTTTTATTTTTTTTAAGATTTATTTATTTATGCATACAAGAGCTGGGGTACAGGCCAGAGGTGTGTGTGGTGAGAGAAGTCACCAGAGACAGAACAGGGAACAGAACAGGCAGATCAGCTGAAACATGCTGCTGAGGGGAGCAGCGGACGAGAGGAGCAGCCCACGAGGCAGGAGAGGTCTGCTGCACCATGTGGGTCACCTCCCTGGCCTGGGATGTGCTGCAGTGGCTGCAGATTCTTCATAGTGCTGCGCCTTAACCCTTGTGCCAACAGGAAGGTATTGAATTCCTTAGCCAGATTCCTTCCTTTTTACTTTCTCTTGCACTGCCTCACCTCCTGGTGATTCCTTTACTCTAGTTACTCATTTGCTCTTAACTTTTCTTTCACTTTCTACTTTACCGCTTCAGATAAGTTATCCAGTTGGCTTTACTTTAACATTGTTATCTTTCTAGGGCACCCTTTCAGCTATTTGTTTCTCAGTCAGAAAACCTCAGAGCCCACTAGTCTGTCTCCATTTTTCTCCCTTTTAGGGCTCAGAGGGCTTCAGAGCATAAGAATCCATTGGAGGGGCCTCCCTGGTGGCTCAGTGGGTTAAGCAATGCACTATGAAGCAAACAGCAGCCACTGCAGCACGAGTTCGATCCCTGCTGCTGGCCAGGGAGGGAACCCACATGGCGTGGCAGGCCTCTCCTGCTGTGCCTGCTGCTCCCCTCAGCAGTTGATCTGCCTGTTCTGCTGACCTGCCTATTCTGCTCCCCGCTCTCTGTGGTGAATCCTCTCACCCCCCCACAACTCTGGCCTGTATCCCAGTGCTTATATGCATAAATAAATAACTCTTTAAAAAAAAAAAAGAATCCATTGGAGGTGTGGGGTATCTTCGCGTGGATCTCAGACTTTGTGCCCTCTGACTGTCCCCTGCCCCAGCCTCCAGCTCTGGGAGTAGGGAATCAGAGTGGGTCCTACAGGAGGACCTTCTAGCCCACCACCTTGGTCCCTCCCCCAGAACCTGACCTTCCACCTTCAGGCCACCCTCAGCTGCCCACAGTAGCGGCCATCCTAATGGACTCCCTGTTCAGGGTAAAGTCATCTTTTTTGAAGAGAAAGCCCAAGCTCCTCTGCTGACCCACAAGGCCCTGCTCTATCAGACACCACCCACTCTCCAATCTCCGCCCCATACTCAACCTTTTTTCACTTCCCCAAACTCAAGGATTTTCAGCATCACATCAGGACATTTCAGGAAATGCTTTCTATCCTTTATCCCTGCCCTCCGCATGGAGACATCTCAGGTCATGTCTTCCTCCCAGGACTTCTCAGAGAGCAGGCCCCCCTGCTCCCCTGGATGGGATCCCCTGGGGCACTTTAACTTTCATACTATCTACTGCAGGGATCTCAGATTAATGTTTTTGTGCTCACTAGACTGTAGACTGCGGTCACTGTTGGTCTTATCACCTAGTATCCTCAGTACTTGCCCCCAACAAGTTTTTTTCAATAAAGAATCAACAGATGCAACCCTTAGCCTTTCTTAATGCTCTGTAAAGGTGTCCCATACTCCGCCTCCACCCGTAGCCTCTCTCCTCAGGGGTGGGGTCTGTTGCTGTATGGAAGAGATAGGCCACCTATAGTCAAATGTGACAACTTCAGACCTTGGGGACTATCATTAGAATACAGTTCCACCCCATACCAGTGACTAAGTTGCCCAAACCATCAGGTAACTCATGGACAAAAATAACTTGACAGGCCAGATGAAACACATTGGAGGAGCAAAGACATTTCAAAAGAAAACAATTGGGCCTCCCTGGTGGCCTAGGGGTCGAGTCTCAGTGATACCACCTCCACTGCCTGAGTTCAATCCCTGGCCAGGGAGCTGACCCACATGGCGCAGGCAGACCTCTCCTGCCTTGCCCACTGCTCCCCTCAGCAGTGTATTTCAGTCAGTCTGCCTGTTCTGCTCCCCACTCTGTCTCTGGTGAATCCTCTCACCACCACCCCCACACCTCTGGCCTACACCCCAGCTCTTGTATGCATAAATAAATAAAAAAAGACCCAACACCAGAGGCACAGGTAATAGACTGCCATCCATAGATTTTTTCTTTTTTTTTTTAAAGATTTATTTATTTATGCATACAAGCACTGGGGTACAGGCCAGAGGTACAGGGAGGTAAGAGAATCCACCAGACAGAGCAGGGGGCAGAACAGGCAGATGTACTGAAACACACTGATGAGGGGAGCAGCGGGCCAGGCAGGAGAGGTCTGCCTGTGCCATGTGGGTCACCTCCTCAGCCGGCAGCAGGGATCGAACTCATGCTGCAGTGGCTGCGGTTTGCTTCATAGTGCATTGCTTAACCCACTGCGCCACCAGGGAGGGCCCCATAGATTTTTTTAGATCCAATATATGCATACACACTTATCCCTATGATAAGTCCTTTATTTTATATAATTCTTTTTAAAATTTTTTAAAAATGATTTATTTATGCATATAAGAACTGGGGTACAGTCCAAAGTTGTGTGTGGGGGGTGATGAGAGGATTCACCAGAGACAGAGTGGGGAGAACAGGTAGATATACTGAAATAGATTGCTGAGGGGAGCAGCCGGTAAGACTGGAGAGGTCTGCTGCACCATGTGGGACACCTCCCTGGCCAGGGATCTAACTTGTGCTGTGATGGCTGCGGGCAGCTTCATAGTGCTGCAACTTAACTTACCCTTATGTCACCAGGGAAGCCCCTATTTTATATCATTCCTATTGAATCTGATCAAACACTTATTGATATACTACTCTAAAAGTAGGAAGGCTTTCTACCAGATATTAGACCTGTTTTAAAGTGCTTATCATCAAAAACATTATGGAATTGACAATGATGTACAAATAGTTCAAAAAAATGCAACATAAGGGCCCTCCCTGGTGGCGCAGGTGGTTAAGCAACGCACTATGAAGCAAACCGCAGCCACTGCAGCACGAGTTCGATCCCTGCTGCCGGCCAGGGAGGGAACCCGCATGGCATGGTGGACCTCTCCTGCTGTGCCCGCTGCTCCCCTCAGCAGTGTGTTTCGTTTATCTGCCTGTTCTGTCCCCTGCTTTCTGTGGTGAATCCTCTCACCC
>JAGFMF010011458.1:1866145-1888698 GCA_019455555.1 Galemys pyrenaicus | reverse complement strand
ATCCTCTCACCCCCCCCCCACCTCTGGCCTGTACCCCAGTGCTTGTATGCATAAATAAATAAATCTTTTAAAAAAATGCAACATAATTTGAAAATAGACCCACATATATATGGGCATGCTTTATAACACAGTCTCTCTTTCTAGCAATTTCAAGTTCTGTGTGAAGAACTGAAATCTGGTTCTGGCCCACACTTGCGGATCTGGAGAGGTAAGTGCCCAAAGGTGGAAGGTCTACCACATGCCAAGCACATGGCACCAGTTTCCTTTTCTTTTCAAAGAAATGACACTTTTTGAAAAAAAATCTAAAATCTTTAGAAATTTTCTTGATATTCCCAAACAAGTTACTGTTTATTCTGTAAGTGGTATGAGCTTCTTAAACAAATGAACAAAAAAGCCACCAGAGGGAAGTTGGGAACCCACATTGTCACCCCCCATGACGGAATGACACTGAAGTTCTCTGTGCTCTTCTGTGGGCTTAGGCTTTCAGCAGAAGAGTAAAGAAAGATGCCCCTGCCCTTCCTGAGAGACAAAGCTGGAGGCAAACGGCAACCACTCACCTTGAATAGATGGGGCCACAGACCTCTCACCAACCCAGAGCCTACTAAGCCCAGTCCCGGTGCCTCCCCATGGAGAAGGAAGGACACTCGTGCATGGTTCTGTGCCCAAAATATTTATTCTGAGCATTGCCCGTGCTTGGATGACAAGGAGACTTTGTGATACTTTGCCACAGTGACCTCTGAGGATCAAGCCAGGTTGGTGACTAAGTAGGTGGCAGCAGCCATGAGGGCAAAAATGAGGTGTGGAGAGGCCGTTGAAGCTTTTGAGAGCCTCTTGGTTGGCCACTTGGTCACCTGCGGGTGAGTGGTGAGGTGGTGGGAGTGGCAGAACCTGCCCCCCTGCCTGTCTGGAAACTCATCTTCCACAGGACTCTCCCCACTGTTTTCCTCTCTCACCTGGGGGTGAGAGTCAGTGTCAGTGGCTCCCACAGCACCCCTTCACCTGCTCAAGACAATAAAACATCCTTTTGCCCAGCCCAGCATACCTGTTCCACCTGTCCAAAGACTCTCAGGAGGTTTCCTCGGAGGACACCTTGAAGCTCTTCCTCACTCCAGCCACGCCTCAGCAACTCCGCTATCAGAACCGGGTACGTGGACACGTCCTCCAGCCCCTCTGGGAACCTGTGGGGCCACCAGCCAGCCAGCTTTGGGACCTCAGCCCTGGTCCTCTCCAGGGCTCACTGTCCCACCAGCCTCAGTCACATAGGAGAAATTGAAGGCCATGTTCCTGAGGCTACTGGATGCAACTTTGGAAGTTCCTGGAAACTGGGCTTCTACAGCATCTGCTACTGAGCAGAGGATCAGCCTGTAACAGTTCCACGGACTGGGAGTACAGCACTGCCTGGGAGGGGAGGCTGGGAGGCATGCGGGCCACAGGTGGGAGAGGAGGGCCCTGGGAGTAGGGAGATGTCAGGCGGCCTGGAAGACAGAGTCTGTGTTCGAGGACTGAAGCCTGGAGAGGACCATGGAATGGCGAATGGAGACTAAAAGGCTCCCAGCCCCAGACAAATCCCAGAGAAATACTCACCGGCCAGAACCATCATAACTTGCACCAATCCCGATGAACTCAGATCCAATGACTGTCCTGATGTGGTCAAAGTGATCTAGGGGGATGGAGGTGACTGGTATAATATGGCTGGACATAGGCCCTGAGGCTGGTCTGGAGAAGCAACTTTAGGCCCTAGCAGCTGGCGTCATAGAGGTCCTGGCCAGTTGTGAGTTCTGAAGTGGCTACAGGCTGGACACTAGACTGAGTGGACCCCAGAGCCTCCCACTTGGACTTTGTCCTGCCCAGGATTCACCCTTTTTCTGGATTCCTTGAGCACTTGGTCTGGGCTCTCCTTGTCATGTCCAAAGATGTGGGGGATGAGAGCGATTCAAGGACGAGGAACAAAAGGAGGACTCAGACAGAGGCTACCGGTTGCCTCTCTCAAACCCATCAGTATTGACTGTGGCCCCAGACCTGGGTAGGAGTAAAGGGGTAGTGTCTGTTGCCCCTGGCTTTTTGGTCCACCTGCCCACTGCACAACAGGTGTGGATTATAGGCACTGTCCTAAGGGCCCTGGTGGCTGCAGGAGCTCACCTGCCACAGTGGACACATTAGCAAACAGGTTGCACTGCAGCACCCCCATGGACAGCGTCACCATCACGATGCCACCGTTGTTCTTCTGCAGGGGTAAGCAGACGGACGCTAGTCTGGCCTGATGGCTTGTGCCTGTGCCCTGGGCATTCTCTTAGGCCAGAGCTCAGTCTTGGCATCAGGACTTGGGAGAGACTTCACCTCTTTGCTTCTATGGGTCCCTAGGTGGAACTAATTTTTTTTAAAAAGATACTTTATGCATACAAGAGCTGGGGTTCAGGCCAGAGGTGTAGGGGGTGAGAGGATTCACCAGAGACAGAGTGGGGGACAGAACAGGCAGATGGATGGACTGAAATACACTGCTGAGGGGAGCAGCCAGCGAGACAGGAGAGGTCTGCTGCGCCACGTGGGTCGCCTCCCTGGCCAGGGATCAAACTCATGCTGCAGTGACTACAGAAATCCCACAGTGAAATGCTCAACCCCTTGCGCCACCAGGGAGGCCCTAGGTGGAACTAATTTGGCTGGGAGTTTCAGAGGTGTGGAGGCTTAATTCTCTTGGGTCCAAGATTAAGTGAGGCCTGCATTAGTATTCTTGTTCAGGCTCGAGAATCTTTGGAGGAAGCATGCCTTGCCATGTGTTGGAGGGTCCGGGTGGCCGCTCACCAGAAGTTGCAGGATGTCATCAGGAACATTCAGCAAATTGTCACACACAGCCCTGGCAGCCGAGTGGGAGAAGATCACAGGAGCTGTCGATACTGTGAGGACCCGCTGCGCCAAGGTGTCCGAAGCATAGGACAAGTCCACCATCATGCCCAGGCGGTTCATTTCCCTTACCACCTTCTACAGCACAGTGTTTTTTGGGGGAGAGAAAGGGTTCTGCGATGCATGTGGGTGCACCTATCTGTAGGGTGGGGTGGGTGGGGGTGGAGCAGGAATCCTCACCTCACCAAAACTTGTCAGCCCGATGACGTTGGTGTAGAAGGGGTGTTTAAATTTGGTGGCACTCTCTGCCCTGTGGGACAGCCAGGGGAGGACAGGCTCATGGTCCATACCCTGACCATCTAGATCCTGGGGTGCCTCTGCTCATCCATCCATCCCACCTCCAGGTGAGGACTGGGCAGGCTGTTTCCTGGGAGTGTGGGGGACTTGCTGGGGGCCTAGAGGACTGCTGTGAACCTGTCCTCACCTCTCTACCAGTTTCCCCACCATGCTTTCCACCATCCCCCTGGCCAGCACTGTGCTCACCAGGGCGTGCTGCAGGTGGAAGTGAGTGCCAGGTAGCGCACACCTAGCAGATAGAGACTTCGCAGCACTGAGAGGCTGCTGTCCAGGGAGTGTCCACCCTCCACGCCAATGAGGCAGGCCAGCTTTTGTGTTCTTTTCAGACCTGGAAGAGGGTGGGTAACCAAGTGGTCAGGGTCCAGGGCCTTGACCATTCCCACTCTCCCCACCACCCCGCCTGCATTCGCCAGCTGACCTTCAGCCGAGGTCACAAGCTCCAGCTCAGAGTAGGAGGCACACATGCGATGAATGAGGTCAATCTGCTCCAGGGTGAGGAGCACGGCATCCCGGTCCTGCGTCAGGCATGGGGCATAGGCTGACCAGAACTGTGGGTAGGCCAGACGGTCTAGGGTGAGATCAGGGGGGTCTCCAGTGCCCTGGCCTGTCACTCCTCCTCAACCCCCAGGCTACCCATTTGGATCAGTGGCCCTGAGTGAGGCACTGTGTGATCCCAGTACCTTGTCCACCACTAAGCTTCCTGCCAGCAGCCAGGCTGTGGAAATCATCGCCTGCTGTTTGTCCACGTGCTGTATGAATGGCTCAAGGCCAATGTGGCATCTGTGGTCCCAGTGGCAGTCCCACACTCACTGGAGATTTTTTGGTCCCTTTCTATGAGTCTCCACAGCCCATGAGCACCCATGTGGCAGGCCTGTGTTGGTCTCCAAGGCCCAGTGCCAGCATTCACATGAGGGTACATTGCATGTCCTATGTCTAGTCACCAGAGGTCTGTCTACCTGAGTTTCTGAGCTCCCTGTGAGCCCCCGCAGCCGTGTTATGGTATCCTGTGTGTTGCTGTGGTACCTGGGCACCCACGAGGCCATCCCTAAGCTTGTCCAGGCTGGTCTGGCCACGACTGAAATTGTTCAGGTTAACATCTTGTAGCCTGTTCTGGAAAAGCTGTCTCAGGAGCAGGGGCAGGTGGTTGTGGCTGGAGGGGTGCGAGGTGTCAAGACAAGGTTAGAGTAGGGGCACATGGCCAACAGCTCAGGCCTGTCCCACCCCACCCCACTAATCTCCGTGTGACACAATCAGTAAGACCCCCCTGAGGCCCAGTTTGGAGGGGTGCATTCCATGAGGAACAGAGTAATAGAAGGACAGCCACAGATGATGGCATCACCTTCTTACTAGCCCCTTATGCTCAAGACCCCTTCTCTGCCTGGGGTGATTGAGTCCCCACTAGCCCCCACACCGCACTACTCACCCTTCCACCAGGGGGAAATTCAGCATCAGGGCCTGTGCACGCTCCCGCAGAGTGGAGGCTTTGGGAATACCCGACGTGGTAGGGGCGTTGGAGATGACTGACGTGCTCTGGGTGTTGGCTGCTCGCGACAGCGACAGCAGGAGGAGCAGATGCAGCAGCCATGGAGGGCAGAGCGCGCGGGGACCCTGGAGCTCTGTAGGCGCCATGCTGCGAGGGGCTGGGCAGGATCAGAATAGAGTCTGAGAGGATAGGGATGGGCAGACGGGGATAGTGGGGTTCCGACCTTCGAATTCGCGGGCCTCTTGACGCTGCCTCGTGAAGGCGGGCTGGAGTCACAGGAAGGACATCAGGGATTCGTATGGTGTGGCGGCGCGGCCGCGAGGTGGCGCCAGACTCCTCCACCCCTCAGCCAGGAGGGCGCCCCAGTGGGCCCGGCAGGCCTGGCGGAGAGAGCTCTGTAGCTGTATATCCCGGACACCCTCCGCCCAGCTTCCAGACCCGCCTGCTGGTGCGCCTCATTTGAACTTGCGGACCCACAAACTCGGGGAAGAGGTGGCTAGAGGGGAAACTGGGATGGACCCAGAGACTGCTAATATCACCCCTGGACAGACAGGTGGCAGTCCTGTGGGTTTTTAGCTTCAGGCATGTATTAGAGTCCTAGATACTTCGCGAAGCTTCTACCTTCTAGGAACTCCACCTCTTTCCATTTTTTTCTTAAATGGACCCTGGGCCTCATCAGTTCAGGCTGGAAAGATCTGAAGGATCTGAAATGGGACTAAGAATGGGACTAAGGTGATCTCAGATCGTACTTAATCCATCCAAAAGGTGCCAAGAAAGGAGAAAAAAAACAAAATAAAACAGGTAAAATGAGTAGAAAGCACTATTAAAACTTTTTGAGTCCATGTGCAGAGCCCAGCCCATTTGGAATCCATGGCAAAAAGAAAAATGTTCTATATATGTTTTAAAATGTACTCCCTGGTGGCAGCAGTTTGAGCGCTGCACTGTGAAGCATCTGTGGCACAGCAGCATGAGTTCAATCCCCGACCAGGGAGATGACCCACATAGCTTAGCAGACCTCTCTTGCTTCACCCGCTGCTCCCCTCAGCAGTGGATTTCAGTCCATCTGCCTGTTCTGCTCCCTGCTTTGTCTCTGGTGAACCCTCTCACCTCGCATGACTCTGACCTGTACCCCAGCTCTTGTATACATAAATAAATCTTAAAAATAAATAATTTTTAAAAAGTACTTTGTAATGATCAACTTTTCCAGAACATTCTGCAACATAAGGCAGTTGAAAATATTAAGGAGCTGAAAAGTGGATGTGTTAAAATTTGCATTAGGTTATGTTTCCATATTTTATTTATCCCTAAGTCAGTATTTTGTGAATAATATTTTCAAAATCTTTTTTGCTTAGCTCAACTTTCTATTGCGAGACCACACTTTTGATGATTTCTCTTGACCAAGAGACAACCTCAAACAGTTTTGGTTTTTTTTTTGAAAGATTTATTTATTGATGCATACAAGAGCTGGGGTATAGGCCAGAGTTGAGGGAGGTGAGAGGATCCACTAGAGACAGAGTGGGGAGCAGAACAGGCAGACTGACTGAAACACACTGCTGAAGGGAGCAGTGGGTGAAGCAAGAGAGGTCTGCAAAGCCATGTGGGTCATCTCCCTGGCCTGTGGCAGGGATCAAACTCGTGCTGCAGTGGCTGCGGTTTGCTTCATAGTGCATTGCTTAACCCACTGCGCCACCAGGGAGGCCTCAAACAGTTTTTAAAAAAAGATTTATTTATTGGGCCCTCCCTGGTGGCACAGTGGGTTGGGCAGTGCACTGTGAAGCAGACCGCAGCCACTGCAGCACCAGTTCGATCCCTGCTGCCTGCTGGGGTGTGACCCACATGGCACAGGCGGACCTCTCCTGCCTGGCCCACTGCTCCCCTCAGCAGTGTGTTTCAGTCCACCTGCCTGTTCTGCCCCTACTGTCTCTCAACTCCCCACACCTCTGGCCTGTACCCCAGCGCTTGTATGCATAAATAAATAAATCTTTAAAAAAAAAGATTTATTTATTTATGGGCCTCCCTGGTGGCGCAATGGGTTAAGCACAGCACTATGAAGCAAACCACAGCCACCGCAGCAGGAGTTCAATAACGCAGCCACTGCAGCAGGAGTTTTGATCCCTGCCTCGGGCCAGGGCCAGGGAGGTGACCCACGTGGCATGGTGGTCCTCTCCTGTCATGCCCACTGCTCCCCTCAGCAGTGTGTTTTGATCGATCTGCCTGTTCTGTTCCTCACTCTGTCTCTGGTGGGTCCTCTCACCCCCCCGCACCTCTGGCCTATACCCAAGTTCTTGTATGCACAAATTATTTTTTCTCTTTTGTTCGCCTGAAAATATCTTCATTTTTTAAAGATATCTGTTTATTCATACAAGAGCTGGGGTACAGGCCAGAGTTGTGGGTGGTGAGAGGATTCACCAGAGACAAAGCAGGGAGCAGAACAGGCAGACTAACTGAAACACACTACTGAGGGAAACAGCGGGCCAGGCAGGAGAGGTCTGCTGCGCCATGTGGGTCCCCTCCCTGGCTGGCAGCAGGGATTGAACTCGTGCTGCAGTGGCTGCGGTTTGCTTCATAGTGCAGTGCTTAACCCACTGAGCCGCCAAGGAGGCCCCTCTTTCGTCATTTTTTTTTCCCTTCATTTTTAAAGAATATCCTCACTGTATAGAATTGAACGTGGTAGTTAATCCTACTATGTGTGGATTTCCATTATTTCTGTGGAAAACTCAATTGTCACTTTTATTGTTGTTCCTCAAGTTAATGTGATTTTAAAAAATATGCTTAAAAAAACTGCTTTTAAGATTCTCTTTTGTCTTTGGCATCTTGAAGTTTGAAGTGCCCAGTCTGGGGCTATTATGAACAGTGCTTCTATAAATAGTGCTTCTATAATTTCATATGCCTTTTGGGGAGCCTGTGTAAGGATTTCTATTGGATATATGCCTATTTCTGTTGGATATATGCCTGGGTTAAAATTGCTGAGTCATGGGATCTGCATTGACTATTAGTATTAACTTTTTATTAGCCATCATTTGTTATTATCATGTTATTTATTAGCTATTTTTATTAGTATTAACTTACTTATTTTTTTAAAGATTTATTTATTTATGCATACAAGCACTGGGGTATAGGCCAGAGGTGTGGGGGGATGAGAGGATTCACCACAGAGAGCTGGGAGCAGAACAGGCAGATCAACAGAAGTACACTGCTGAGGGGAGCAGCGGGCACAGCAGGAGAGGTCTGCTGCGTCATGTGGGTCCCCTCCCTGGCCGGCAGCAGGGATCGAACTCGTGCTGCAGCGGCTGCAGTTTGCTTCATAGTGTGTTGCTTAACCCACTGAGCCACCAGGGAGGCCCCAGTATTAACTTATTTTTAGTGCATACTTTTGCAGTTGTTATCATCAGTGACCTGGGGATAAGATAGGGTGGTTGTCTAAGTAATTTGTGTCTCTTGGGAGTGGGGAGATGAAGGCCCACATCCAGAGCAGTCCAGCTACTGGAGCCCCCTGGTCATTATGTGACCTGGTATTCTGGTCTCTACCCAAACAGGAACAAGGATCATTTGGACTCAGGCAGGATCTCTTCTTAGGAATCTGGACTAGAATTCCCCCAACAGTCCCCAGGTAGTGGTCAGTGGTCTAGATGTGGATTGAGGTGAGCTAGTCAGGAGGAACTCAGAATAGGGTTCACATTCCTTCAGCTGGAGTCACCCACTGTCTTCATCCAGTGTCGAGCCCAGTCACCGGGGTCTCCTCAGATTACTGCCAAAGGTCTTCATTGAATAACTGGTGACTGAACGCTGCAGTCTCCCACCAACCAACAGACCTCACCCCAGAGAAGGACACTCACACTTAGTTTTATGCCCAAAATATTTATTTTTGGGAAATATTTGTGATTGCACAACAGAAGAACTCCGTGTGGCACACAGAGCTGCCACAGTGACATCTGGCAGGATAACTGAATCACCAGAGCCACACAATGAGGACTGGAAAGGTGGCCATCACTGTGAGGCCTGGGGTCAGGTGAGGGGATTTTGAGAATGACCACTTAGATGACAACCTGGGTGTCTTGGTTATTTTCTGCTCTGGAACCAGGTACTGCCTCTGAGGCCGACTGGGGAGGATGGAGCGACAAGGGCTTTCTAGCTGTTCATCTGTCCAAGGGAATTCATCCTCTAAGGGGCTTTGCCCACTCTTTTCCTCCCGGACCTGCAGGCAACAATCGGTGGTCAGCAGCTCCATAGAACCCCCTCGCCAGATAGGGGGCTCTGAGCTACTTGAGCCCAGCCCAGCATACCTGTTCCACCTGTTTGAAGACTCTCAAGAGGTTTCCTCGGAGGACACCTTGAAGCTCTTCCTCACTCCAGCCACGCCTCAGCAACTCCTCTATCAGAACCGGGTACGTGGACACGTCCTCCAGCCCTTCTGGGAACCTGTGGCCAACAGTCTGTCAGGCTCTGGGTCTCACACCTGTTCACCTGTTCTCTGGTCCTGACTCAGAACCACAGTGCTGTATCTGTCCGGAGTCCACTGATACCCAGCCCAGGTCAAATAGCGGAAATGGAAACTTGGAGAAAGTAAATGACTCACCCTAGTTTGTTGTCCCTTAGAGAGCTCCCAAACTTACTGAATTGTATTAAGACCTATGCCTTTCACTGAGTGCAAATATTTCCTTCATTTAAAAAATGGAAAACCTGGGGCCTCCCTGGTGGCGCAGTGGGTTAAGCAAAGCACTATGAAGCAAACCGCAGCTACTGCAGCACGAGTTAGATCCTTGCTGCCGGCTGGGAAGGTGACCCACATGGTGAGGCAGACCTCTCCTGCCTGGCCCACTGCTCCCCTTAGCAGTGTACTTCAATGAATCTGCCTGTTCTGCTCCCCACTCTGTCTCTGGTGAATCACCGCACTCCCACACCTCTGGCCTGTACCCCAGTGCTTGTATGCATAAATAAATAAACCTTAAAAAAATAGAAAACCTTTTCAAGAACTGGGTTGACCTCCTGTGTGCACAGACCTAGCTGCAGTCAGAGAAGATGGTGAGCCCACACCAGATCTTGCTAAGAGTATGCCCAGAAGCAGTGGGTCTTTTAGCATTGCTCCTGCTGGGCAGATGATCTGTCTGGTGGCTTAGCTGACTATGATGACCGAGAGAGGGCTGCAGGAGACAGCAAAGCCCAGGAAACAGACCCTGGGAGGGGGGAGATGCTGTGTGGGCCAGCAGCTCTAAGGCTATGGTCAAGGCCTAGGGGACATGAGAAACATGGTGTGGTGGGCATTGTGCCTGTGAAAGCCCCATTGTTGCCCCAGTCCCAAATGAACCCCAGGAAACACTCACTTTCCGGCTCCATCATAATCTCCACCAATCCCGATGAATTTGGATCCAATGACTGCCCGGATGTGGTCAAAGTGATCTAGGATGAAGAGTCAGTAGTGAGGAAACTTCCAGGGTAGGAGTGGGCATGGGGACTGGATGTGCCCATTCCCCTCCTTGCAGCCTAAGGCCATGCAGGCCTGGCACCCAGTCAGTGTGCCAACTTGAGGGCCCTGAAGTTTGGCCAGAAGTGGTGTCAGCTGGCTCTGGATTGGACTTAGAGTTGAGCAAACTGCAGAGCCACCTGTTCAGGCCATTTCTCATGGAGGATTCACCTAGTCTCCAGTCCTTTTGAGAACTATGGGGGTTCCTTTCCATGGAAGTGGGGATTGAGAAGGACAAATATCACAGTCCCAGAAACTTAAAGAGCTCCCAATTCCTTGACTGGAGGCAAAGGCAAGACACTTTGAGAACCCCTACAATGGCACAGATGGTTGGCTTCTAACCTCTGTCTGATTGCTCCCCAATACCCAATTGATGGCTCCAGATCTACCTGGCACAAAGGGGCTGTGTACCACCCAACACTGGGTTTGGGGGAGCTGTGCCTACTGTTGGATCCAATCTAGGGGCTGTTCTGAGGCCTCTACAAAGCCCCCAGTTTAACTCAGAGCTGGTCAGAAACCCACAGTAGGGTTTACCTGCCACAGTGGACACGTTGGCTGACGGGTTGCACTGCAGCACCCCCACGGACAAGGACACCATCACGATGCCACCGTTCTTCTTCTGCAGGGATGAACACATGGACACTCAGAGCAGCCCCTCCCCCCAGCACAATCACCTGTCCATTCACCCTCTGGGCCTCCGTAAGGAGGGCATTCCTTTTGGATATGTGAATGGAGGGGTCTCAATCCTGATTTGGATGGAGGTGTCTTGGCCCTGGGCTTAAGGGGTACAAGAATATTTGCCACCTAGAACCCCTCCCCCTCTGTCCAAACATTTAGGGGTTGTAGGCTTGTGAAGTTGAAGATGTTCAACCTGAGGTGTGAGAAAATCGAGGTGGGGCTGGGGTTCAAGGGCTCCTGCTTTGAACCTCTCATTGTAGGTTTGAGGGCCAGGGCAGTATCTCACCAGAAGCTGCAGGATCTCATCAGGAACATTCCGGGAGTTCTCGCACACTGCCCGGGCAGCTGAGTGGGAGAAGATCACCGGTGCCTGTGACACTTCCAAGGCCCGTCGTGCCACCGCGTCTGACACGTGGGACAAGTCTACCATCATACCCAGGCGGTTCATTTCTGCCACAACCTTCTGCAGGTACAGGTTGGAGAGAGGGTATCAAGGGTGTGCATACTCAGGGCTGCGCACATACGTGCACTGACTTGGAGGGAACAGGTGAGGCATTCATGTGGGGCAGGGTATGGGACCAGGGTCCTCACCTCACCGAAGCTGGTCAGCCCACTGATATTGCTGTAGAAGGCGTGGATGCCCTTAGTTGAGCTCTCTGCCCTGCAGAATAACCGGGAGGCTATGACTTGTCCACAAGAGCCTAAGAGGTACTACTGAACCCCTTTATCCCTGCAACCCCAAAGCAAGAATGGGACTCAAGCTGGGCTGTACCTGGCAGTAGGAAGCTACCCCACTAGAGATCCAGTCTTGCTCTTCGTTTTTTATTTTTTAAGATTTATGCGTACAAGAGCTAGTCTTGCTCTGTGAACCCCAGCTCCCCTCCCCACTCCAGGGTCAGCACTAGATCCTAGTGATAAAGCGTGGTTTGGATCCTGTCTCATCTGGGGCCGATATCTGCCTTAGTGGGCCCATACTACCTGCACTGTGCTCACCACGGTGTGTTGCAGGTGTGAGTGAGTGTCAGGTAGCGCACACCCAACATATAGAAGGTCCGCAAGATGGAGAGGCTACTGTCCAGTGAGTGGCCGCCCTCCACACCAATGAGACAAGCCAGCTTCTGGGTGTTGTTCAGAGCTGGGGGCAAGTAGGTGAAGAAATCACTTTCAGAGGCTGGGGCAACTCAACCAAGTCCCTAACAACCCCCACCGGCCCACCCCCAACAGTCCACCTACCCTCAACCGAGGTCACAAGCTCCAGCTCAGAGTAGGAGGCACACATGCGATGAATGAGGTCGATCTGCTCCAGGGTGAGGAGCACGGCATCCCGGTCCTGCGTCAGGCATGGGACGTAGGCTGACCAGAACTGGGAAAAGTTGAGGGGTTGTGCAGGGCAGCTTTGGAGCTCCCTGGGCTTCTTAGAACCTCCACAGCTGACATAGGACCCAGTGGGCCCAGCTGTCACATGCAATGCCTTCTTATTCTGAGGCATCTGGATGCCCACCAAGCTGGTTTACTGTGGCCCCACAGCCCCCTTTGGGCACTTTTGGGATTGCTAAGGTAACTTGAGTTCCCATGAGACTAACTTGTGGTGTCTCTGGAGCCCCCACTTTCCCCAGCAGCCATGATGTGGCACCCTGTGCATCCCTGTAGTACCTGGGCACCCACAAGACCGTCTCTGAGTCTGTCCAGGTTGGTCTGGCCATCGCTGAAATTTCGCAGGTTCACATTCTGTAGCCGATTGTAGTAAAACTGCCGCAGGACCAGGGCAATGTCATTGTGGCTGGAAGGAGGTAAAGGCAGGATCAGTTCAGGGGCAAAGTGAAAGTTTTTTTTAAGGCCTCAAGATCAGGCAGGACAGGATGACTGACCTGGATGAGCCTGAGGATGGGAACCCCCATCCCACACAACCCCAATCAACCAGAACAGATCCCGAGAAACCTGAGTTGAGGAGTTACTACTAGAAAAGCGGTAATAAGGGGGAAAGGGCACCCCTGGATCATGGGAGAGGTCATTTAGGGGCAGTGTGAGGAAACCTCACTAACTGCGGGTTTGGGACCCCCGCCTTTGTCTAGGGGGGAGCTCAGGCTGCAAAGGGCCACAAACCACACTTCCGCACCCGTCCACGAGTGGGTAGTTCCTCATTAGAGTCCGCGCACGCTCCAGCAGACTGGAGGCACTGGGTCCGCCTGGTGTGATAGGGGTGCTCGGCGCCTTCGGTGTGGTCGAGGTGCTTGGTAAGCTGGGGTTATTCAGCGTGGTAGGGGTGCCGGAGGCCCCTGGCGTGGTCTGGGCGCTGGGGGCGTCCGACGTGCTCTGAGCGTGGGTTCCTGGCGGCGGCAGCAGCGACAGCAGGAGCAGCAGCAGCAGAGGCCGCCCGCCAAACGCGCTCGGACCGTCGAGGCCCGTGGGTCCCATGTTGGGGCGGTCACAGACGGGTAGAGGCCGGTCCCAGAGCCTGAGAGGGGCGAGCGAGGGCCAGATGGCGACGGTGGAGTCCCGACAGTCGGCTTCAGACACCGGGCGGCTCGCCTCACGAGGGGCCTGGCGTCTCTGGACGTGGAGACACGCGCAGAGTCCGTAACGCCCGCGCGACGCGGCCACCAGGGGGCGGCCCAGCCCTCCCGCCCAGCGCACACGGCGCCCCCGGCGGCCTGGCGGTGGCGCCTCAGCTGCACGCTCCCACGGCGTCGACCCTGCCCCCGCATCCCCATTGTTTCCAGTGGGCCTACTGAGGTACCTCTCCCACTGCCTCTAACCTTGCTCTATAGGAGAGACCGTCTGGAGAGCTTTTTCCAGAATGGCCATGGCCCCGATCCTCTCAGGCCAGGCTACCTGCGGACACTGCTACCTGCGGACTGCTCAGGCCTGCGGACTCTGTGGCCTCGGTGTTCTGGACTCCCAGTTTCCCACTGCTGGGCCATGCGTGGTAGGTGTGGGGGAAGCGATAGTCTCCGGAAATGAGTTAACTTGGTGGTCCTTGGATTCAGGAAGGGGCCCAGTCCCTCTGACCTGCTCCGCTGGGGACTTCAGCTGGGAACCAGGAACTGTTAGGAGCAGTTTTCCCATCTTAATCTTCCCCAATTAGGCTCAGGAAACAGCCGCCTCCTCTATTCCCCCCAACACCCCTCTCCTAAGGTGTAACTGGAGGGACATTAGGGTGTGAATTGAGCAAGCCTCTGGAGAAGATCAGGAAACCTTCCTCGGCAGAGCAGGAACCCAGACAGTAAGCTATTTCATTGGAAGGAAATGAAGCTATTTCCAGACCCCGAGCAACCTTCCACCCGAGCTGCTGGCTGACCTGCTGGCCAGGATCCCTCCTACCTCACTGTGGAGGCTCAGGCCTCACTGAGGTCAGAAGTCTGGGTCCTAAGGAAAGGCCTGGCATCTGGGGTCTGTGACTAGCACACCTTATCTTGTAGCTCCTGTGAGTCCAGCCCTCCCAGAAAAGTCCAGAGCTGATTTCCAGTCCTTAATCAGAAAGCTCCACCCATTCCCAGCCTGAGGCCCTCAAGAAGCTGCTACTTCAGGAATAAACAACCCTCCACCCCCACCCCAGCACATACATGGAATGCCTCTTTTTGCAGAAGCTCCTCCTCCCAGAGACTCCTGGGAGGAGTGGTGCCCAAACTCCTTCATCTCAAGGTTCATCTCTGAAGCTGCCCCACCTTTGGAAGCTTTCCCAGTTGGCTAGAGTCACCAGCACAGGGGCAACAACCTAAGTCTGAGAACTGGAAGCCCTACAAAACTTCCCCAAAAAGGAAATAAGTAAAACTCTGGCAGAACCACTAGAGGTCCTGGGTATGAGGGATTGGGCACGTGATAGGATCCTGCTGGCCAGGAGGAAGGACAAAGGCATGATGTTGTCCAGGTGGCGGGGCTCCTCTCTGCCACTGGGAGCTGGAAGTTTGCCTACCAGCCTGCTGCGGAGTGTGAGTGCCTAGGCCTCAGCTTTAGAGAGCATCCTTGCCCTGGGTGGCTCCACCCCCCACTCCCCACTGGTCAGCAGCCTCTACTCACATCCCCCATTCTCATAGCCAAGTGGACAGGAGGAGAAACTCTTGGATCTGCAGGTCTCCAAGCCAAAAAATGGGTTTGGGAAATAAGCAGTTTGTTTGTTTTATTTTCAGTCGCTTTCAGGGAAAGGGGGTTGTGCAAAATGGAGAAAAGATGGAGGAAGTTTAGACAAATAAAAACAGCTGATGACAGAGGAATGAGAGGAAGCATTAAGCTTCTTGAGTTTTTTTAAAAAAGATTTATTTATTTATGCATACAAGAACTCGGGTAGAGGCCAGGGCTGTGGCAGGGGAGATAAGAGGATTCACCAGAGACAGATCGGGGAGCAAAACAGGTGGATTTACTGAAATACACTGTTGAGGGGAGCAGTGAGTGAGACAAGAGAGGTCTGCTGTTCCATATGGGTCATCTCCCTGGCTGAGAACCAAACTCGTGCTGCAGTGGCTGTGGATAGCTTCATAGTGCTGTGTCTCAACCCCTTGCGCTACCAGGGAGGCCCCACTTTTTGAGTTTTGTTCCTATTTTTTTAAAGCTTTGCTCCGTGGATCAGGTGTTGAACATGCCAAGACTTGGGGAGAGTCTAGGCCAGCAGAGATAGACTTGTTGAGCCAGAGAGGGTGGGGACCATCTAGTGACTTAGGTGTGAAGATCTCACCTATGGTTCTTGTTCTGATATTGGTGCAAGAAGGAGGTTAGAGGAGTCTGGGGGACAGAAACTTGACCCAGCCCTTAGATGGCACCACCTAAATGGTGGTAGTTGCCTGGAGAAGTGGGCCCTCTTATGGAGAGCTCTTTAAATCAAGACTCTTTGGTGACTGACCCTCAACAAACAGGAACAGGAATGAAACTCTTGGATTGCTCAGGTTCAGGTTTTGCTGGGGTGTCCCCTTCTTCTCCCCTCCCACCAGCAGTGTGTGGTGCTGCCCCTGCTAAAACTGGCAAATGAACTCAGTGAGGCCACGGCCAGTTTCCTGGCACCTGGCACCGCCTCTGCACACACCAATATTTATTGAAGAGCCAGTTGGTTGGAGCTCAGGAGACTGCGTCTTCCTGTCCTCAAGGAACAAGAGTGGTGACAGCAGTGGTGACATGGCAGAGCAGCCAGACCTACCGTGAGCCCCGTACTGCTGTGCCAGCTTGATGGCCTTAATCCACCTGTCCTCGCAAAAGCACACAAGGTAGGTTCTTACTGGCCTCATTTTCTAGGTGAGAAAATTGAGGTTCAACCAGGTGAACTTAACTTTCATAAACAAGAGCTGGCATCTGGAGTTGGGATCTGAAACCAAACTTCCCTTGACCCCAGATTTTTCCAGCTTTGCTCCCCCTAGTTCTGTTCTCCCTCTGTGTCTGTTTCGGGTGTGAAGCAGTTGACCTCAAAGGACAGATGCTCCTTCCTGACCTCTGTACCTGTCTGTCTAGAGACCTCTCTGAGTCCAAATCCAGAATGCCGGGCCATGCAATTCCAGAATTGGACATAGCCCGTGAAGATGATAGAACAGATTGTGCAGGTAAAAAGTACTCAGCCTTCTGTTGTTTGGGGCTCTCTGGGAGCCTATCCAGAGACTATGGTTCTCCATGCCCTGAGGGCACAGAGCTGTGGCGAATACCTGTCAGCTGCTTGATCGGGTCTGCTCTGTCTGTGACTGAATATGTCCCCTCATCTCCTATTTTTCCTGCTGCCAGGCTTGCCAGGGTGGGCTGAACTGACCCCACTTTCAGTGAGGGTTCATGGGCCATGAGGCCACCTGGGGAAGCCAATGGCAGGGACAGTAGACCCTGAGAGAGAATCTTCCTTGAACCTGACTGAGGGGAAGTCAGGTGTGGGGAGACCAGCGGATGGGCAGGCACACGATGGCAGCGATGCCTTCCTGGCCAAGTCAGATGAACTTCCTCAGGCCTTCCACTTTAGCTGCTGCCTCTTTCATAGGAGAAGCCCTGGATTCTTTCCATCCCTCCATTTGTCCTGACAGCCTTTACCAATCACCCACTGGGCTGGGGCTGGCCTACTGGGGTGTGCAGTGAGGGTGATGGGCAGGACTGTAGTTATCTGTCTCACGTGCTGGTATAAACACACAGAAGGGTAGGCTGTGGGGCACCAGGGGCCACGAAGTAGCCCTGTTCAAACCAGCCTCTGTTGCGTGGCCTACATCATCTCTTTTAGCTTCAAGTTCAGACTTGCTGTCTTCTCTGCTCCACCCAGCCTGCTCCCTCCGCAGGCCACTGACCTCTCTTCACACACAACACATAGGTCATAGAACTCCCTTCCCTGGAGCCCTCTGTGCTTGCTGGTTTGACAAACTTTATCTTTTGTGGAAGACAGCTTCACGCCTCCAGTGTACCATGCTTCACTGTTCCTCCGCCAGAGCTCCTGGGCTACAACCATGTAACATGACCCATCTGTCCTATCCTCCCTCCCATCTGGTAATCACCACCTAGTTTACTGAGTCTAGAATTATTTTTGTTGTGTTTTGCCAGATTGTTTCTGTTGACTGTTTGTATTTCACAAATGAGTGAGGCGATCTGGTAACTGTCACTCACTTTCTAACTTATTTCACTTGGTATCATCACAAGAGCCATCCATATTGTCAGGCTCTGCATTTTTTTTTTATGCGTACAAGAGCTGGGGTACAGGCCAGAGGCGCGGGGGGTTGAGAGGATTCACCAGAGACAGGGTGGGGAGAAGAACAGGGGCTCTATTGAAATAACTGCTGAGGGGAGCAGTGCACAAAACAGGAGAGGTCTGCTGTGCCATATGTGGGTCCCCTCCCTGGCGGGGGACTGAACTCAGGTTGCAGCTGTAAATAGCATGGTAGTGCTGAGGCTTAACTCCTATACCACCAGGGAAGCCCCAGGCTCTGCATTTCTTAAAGAACCTGTCTGTCCTGCCCCAATTTGCAGAGGGGTCACTGGAAGAACCCCAGAGTTCGAAACTGTACCCAAAGGCTTTTTTTTGAGGACATAGAGGATCCCCAAAAGTTCATCTAGAAGGTCTAGAGGCCCAGCTACCCAATGTGCGAATGGACTTCAAGGGAACAGGCAGGTTTGGGATTGACCTTTAAGAAGCTACATTTCAAGTCAAATGCTGTTAAACAGAAAATAGTTTTATTAAGCACTAAGAGACCCCACTGGGGCCAGAAAGGACTGGGAAAAAGGGTACATGTGAGTCTCAGGTGGGGTGCTGCTTGACTCTCTCCATCTTGTTCCTTCTCCAGGAGGTCGTGCCAGATCTCTCTATTCTTCCTCCTCAGACTCCAGCCAGCAGGCTCCCTGGGAAGCCGCAGGAGCGACTTGGTAGGCTGGGCCCATGTGAAGGCCACTGTGCACCCTCTCTCTGCTCCCGGGCCCCCTAGGGCTGGCGGAGTGCAGACTTTTCTTCCTTTGGCCTGAGGAGGAACTCTTAGAGGATTGAGCCAAGCAGCATCCGGCTTTCTTCCAGGCCAGGCCAGCCCTGGGGTGTTCAGAACAGACTCTCACTTGATACCTCAGCTCCTGAGGCTCCTTTCCGTGGCCAGTTAGCATGGCAGGAGACTCCTGGCTGAGGAAGGCACTCACAGAATGTCCAGTGGTGGACAGTGGGGGGGTTACTGTGGGAAGAGGTGTTAGCTGTCGTAGGCAGGTAAACATTGGCCCTCTCAGCAGAGTGGCTCAGCCCGCGAGCTTCTGCGGGGTCGGCCTACTGCCATCATGTTGCAATCGCCGAATTTTGGGGCTGGAGCAACCAAGATCTTTATCTGACTCTGCCAAAGTCCGACGCCTCTTGGGAGCCCGGCTAGGGGCTGGCTTCTCTGCTTCCACCTTTGCTGGCGTGGCCACAGGAGCATCCCCATAGGCCCGGTAGCCTCCAACCAGGCAGTATGTCTCCCCGTGCCAGCCCACCTGGGTTTCTCCACACCCTCGGTAGAGCACGTGGTAGTGGCCAGGTGTAGGAGGAGAAGCCGGAGCCACCACTGCTAAAGAGAAAATCAAAAGGGCGCAGTCATTTTTATTGTGCATGGAGCCCTCCCAGCCCCTCCCTGTCTCATGTCTCTCTGTTTCGGGCTGAAGCCCTCCTTGGCATCCAGACCATCTAGGGGTCTCCTAGAGAAGGGATGTTGGCTGCAAAGCAAACGAACTGTGGATCCTTTCAGCTGCACCGCAGAAAATCTGTTTTCTATTCCCAGAGAAAACGATCCCCAAATAATTACAACCAGGATTCCCTCCATCTCCCCCATAACAGAGGGACACTATTTAAGGTCTGTGTGACTTCTGAGGTTGGAAATGCCTTTCAGTTTTTGGAAAAGACTCTAACCTAAATGGTTAAGCCCCCTTCCCATCTTGGGGACTTCTCTTGAGCCCCATTCATCCTGCCTGTTCCAGCCACACTGAACTCTGGGCCTTTCATACTCTGAGCTACACGGATGAGGGAAAAGCCAAGCACTGGAGAGAGTCTGGGAGGTGGGGAGTCAGATTCAGGCTACTAAGACTCATGGCAGCCCGACCTCCTGAGACACCATTACCCTAGACCTGCAGTCTCGCTTCCTCAATCCCTGTGCCTCTTCATACTTCCCATTGCTGTGACACCACCTTTCCCCACTGCTCAGCTTCTCACATGGACTTTTCTGCAGGGACTCAGGTGGATGGCTACCTGACACTGGGATAAAGGTGTTTGGGTTTGAAGATATGGTTCATGCATGGCTCGTGACAGTTCCTCCATTTGCTCTATTTATCACTTGCCAACAAAAATCCACTTGACATTTCCTAAGAGGTCCCTGAGAAAGGGTCTCAGTGGAAGCCTGGAGTAGCCGAAAGCAGAATGAGACATTTATAAGGATCAGAACCTTCCTGAACACTTGCCCAGAGGGCCATTTCACTTGCTCTTAGCAGTGAACAGCCCCTGTGGCCTGAGTCCGAAGCCATTGATGATAGCTGGGGAAGTTCAGAGGTGTGGTGGCCATATGAGGTAGTATATACATCGATGCCTCTTGTACAGATGTCTGGCCTAGGCCTACCTGCTGTGCTGCCCTCCCAGGGGACTGAGGACAAATTAGAGTGAATATAGAAGATCCGATCAGACATTCTCAGGCAACCAAACTGATTGGTATCTCGCAGAGAACTGAGGAAGCTTCCCCAGAGCACCACATTTGCGTAGTTACCCTGCCATGGAAACTGTGATGCGGCCTGTGAGGTCATCATCAATCAGTGAGCTCACATAAGGAACCTAAGGGGCAGGCTTCAGGTGTTCGAGGTTTTGTGGACAGCAGGGTGGAGGCAGAGGGGCACACTGCCTGGGCCCTCGCACCTCGCCACTCCCTGTAAAGCATGCCTGTGGGCTGGCACAACCCATGACCACAGGAAGGCAAGAGACACGCATATTCTGAGATTGGCTTTAGAGGCAGGATTAACCTGACACAACTAGGTTGTCAGGCACTAAGTATTAACAGTTGGAGAGGCGGAGTTCTGTGTGGACAGGAGGTGGGCAGAAAGCACAAGGAAGATTTGGACACATGGAGAGGAGGGAAAACATTCCAGTTGGGAAGGATATAAACAGACAAGCTCTTGGCTTATTGCAAATGCAAATTCATAAAATGCTCAGTATTTTATCATGTGGACTTGAAGATCCCAGGGGCTCAGGGGCCTACCTGAAGTTAGGCAGGCAGTGGGGAGGGGTTCTGCTCAATGGTAAGGCTTCCCAAGGGGGCTCTCGATTCGTGTGAGGGCCAGCGCGTCACATTTCAAAGGGACATTGGGAGAGATGTTAAAGGTGCACCAAGGCAAAATGAGGGTCACTTGTGACTTCACAAAGTGGGAATGGATTCCTTTCAATATGAAATTCAAAACAAATCCATGACAAAGCGACAATCTAAAATGACAACCTAATGCTACACTGACAGTTCCACCACCATGAAAGGATAGGATGTAGGCTCAGCAGCAGCCAGGTAAAGGTGAAAAACATGGTCTGTACTATGAAGAGGTGTTAGGAATGGGTGATTTGGTTCTACTCAGAGAAGAAAAAGACAAATCTGCCTTAGTCTGACCAAGAGGCAGCTGTTGGCCAGTGTGGTACCTGGTCATAAACCTCCATGGGTTATACTTGTTGCTGAAGACATTTGTTTACTGGGGCTATAGTGTCCCAGGGGATGTGTCCAGGAGAGACTGTCTGGGATACCATTTGAAGTTGGACAACCTTAGCACCTTCTCTTTACTCCCAAGTTGCTTGAATTAGTGCGGTGCATGTTAGGAAAGATGAAATCAGGCCTAATGAGAGTATACTGCTTTTGGGGGGGAAATAGGAGGTAAAATGTAAAGTGGAGGGCTCTGGAGAAAGTTCTGCCAGGTTCTTCCCCCAGTCCTCCGGAGAGATTGTCTGGGGACATCCTTCTGACCTGGAGGGGTACTGATGTCTCATGAAGACCTGGCTGGGACTCTTGGGAAGGCAGTATACCACAGACACATGCCTTGTCAGTCATGGGAGAGCTTGAGACTCACCTGGTGACGCCATAAAAGAACTAAAAGATACTTGTGTGTGGAGTCTTGGGTCACCCCAGAGAAAATGTACCCAGATCAGGGCTGGGGCCCAGGACTCTGCATTTAAAGAACACCAGGCATAGATGTAAACCAAGAATATTTAAGGAAAACTGATGTATTTATGAAAGAATCACATTTGTAAAAAGCTAGCAGGTAAGAACTCAACTGTTGGTACAGACAAACCAGATTCTGTCCTGTGTACCTGTGATGTCGAGCAAGTTCTTTCATCCCTCTGAACCTCTGTTTCTTCATATGGAAAAGAGAGCAATGATTTTACATTTAGTACAGGGTTCTTTTCTGGCAAAGGCAGCAGCCTTTGGGCCTATTTTTATTTTCTGTAACCCTATCCTTATCAGTGTGCAACTATCTTTTTTTTTTTTTTAAAGTTTTATTTACTTCTGCATACAAGAGCTGGGGTACAGGCCAGAGTTGCGGGAGGTGAGAGGAGTCACCAGAGTGGGGAGCGGAACAGGCAGACCGACTGAAATCCACTTCTGAGGGGAGCAGAGAGCGAGACAGGAGAGGTCTGCTGCACCATGTGGGTCCCCTCCCTGGCCGGGGATTGAACTCATGCTGCTGTGCTGCAGATGCTCCACAGCGCGGCTCTCAACGCGCTGCGCCTCCAGGGAGGCCCAGTGTGCAACTATCTTTAAACAAAACAATTTGATTCTCAAATGTTTGTTACTTTATGTAAAACTTATATAATGGTGCAGCGCATGGAACTAAAGAGATATTAAGTGGATGCTATATGCTTATTTTGCCAGTTTTGTAAAAAACAGTTTGCTTCCTCTTTTCTTCCTCCACCGAGAGGTGGAAAAGAAGGCAGAGGCTGGAAGTTGCACACCAGTACTTTGGAGTCACTTTGCCTTTTATTCTGACAGGAGAGTTCACCAAGAGTGTCCAAGCTTGCCATGGGTAAGCTCTACTGTTATTCCCATTCACTTTTCCTTCTGTGAGGGGCTTTGGGGCAAAAAAATCAAATCAAAATGTTAAGCTAAAACAGCAACTGAAAGAACCTTTGTCCTAGATGTGCTAGCTTAGCGTATGAATCTTCTCAATCCAGTGAATTCTACCCTTAGAGATTATTGTTGGGGCCTCCCTGATGGCGCAGTGGGTTAAGCAACGCACTGTGAGGCAAACCATGGCCACTGCAGCACGAGTTCGATCCCTGCTGCCGGCCAGGGAGGGGACCCACATGGCGCAGCAGACCTCTCCTGC
>JAGFMF010011458.1:1816804-1859852 GCA_019455555.1 Galemys pyrenaicus | reverse complement strand
GGAGCAGCGGGCACAGCAGGAGAGGTCTGCCGCGCCATGTGGGTCCCCTCCCTGGCCGGCAGCAGGGCTCGAACTCGTGCTGCAGTGGCTGCGGTTTGCCTCATAGTGCGTTGCTTAACCCACTGCGCCACCAGGGAGGCCCCAGAGTAGGAATTTTCATCCGTTTTGTTCTCTAGTGTATCCCAAGAGGGTCTAGCCCAGTGATTGGCATAGACTAGGCCTTTACTACATATCCGTGGATGAATGAATGAGCATGTGTCATTTTTATGATCAGGGGAAAAGAAACATACTACCATGTGCTGGAAGGAAGAAGGTAAATCTACCCTGGATAGCGGAAGAAAGGTTTTCTTTGCTTGAGTTTCTGACTCGTGTTTTCCCTTCCTTTAGGCTGTAGCCGAGGAGGAATGCTTGTGAACAATCTCTCACTGTGCTACCACAACAAACTCATCTTAGCCCCTATGGTTCGAGTAGGGACTCTGCCCATGCGGCTGCTGGCCCTGGACTATGGCGCGGACCTGGTGTACTGCGAGGTAAGGAGCTCCCAAGTGTAACCTCTCCTGCTGTGAGTGGGCATGTTCAGGAGTAGAGGGGACAGAGTGGGTACGGCTTCTCACATGCTCACTGAAAGCACCAGGAGGCAGACAAACAGGGCCCCATGACTTCTGTGAACCCTACCAAGACCCTGGGCCTGGCAGAGGTATTGTGGTACCTGGGCCAGGTTGATAAATAAGCATTGTGTCAGCTAACTTGCTGGCTCCTGCAGGAACTGATGCACATTCTGTACATGAATGAATGAACTCAAGGTTAGGAAGAAGAAGGAAGCCCAGATTCAGGCCAGGGAAGCTGGATGAAGCTGGTCTGGGAGCCAGAGGATATTGTAGCAGAAGCTGGTGGTCCAGCCACTTGCTGGCTACGCTGGAGAATGTTAGGGCTGTGGGCTCGGGTTTAGAAAGCATCTGCTAGCAAAAATAGAATGCTAATGTGGGAGTGTGGGCAGCAGTTCATAATTGGGCATGTATCATAATTATCTGGAGAACTCCCTGGATTCCATCCTGATAGGTCCCCCGTAGTGGGTGTGAGAAGTTTAAGAAGAAGCTGCCTGGTGCTTGCTTCTGATATTTCTGTCTTTAACAGTCACAGGTGAGGTGGGCACTGTAGGTATAAAGGGAAAACACAAGGGGGCCTCTGTGGTGGCGTAGGGGTTGAGCCCTGCACTGTGGGGCTTACACAGCCACTGCAGTATGAGTTCGATCCCCAGCCAGGGAGGGACCAACGTGGCGCAGTAGACCTCTCCTGCCTCGCCTGCTGCTCCCCTCAGCAGTATATTTCAGTCGATCTGCCTGTTCTGCTTTCCACTCTGTCTCTGGTAAATCTTCTCAACCTGCCTCCTGTGCTCCCATGCCTCTGGCCTGTACCCCAGCACTTATCTGCATAAATTAAAAAACAAAACATAAGGAAAACACAAAGAATACTTATGGTAAGGAAACTGTTCTGTGCCCCCACCCCCACCCCCACCCCAGTCCCTGGACCAAGGCAGGTAGGCCAGTAGGAGATGGGGTGGGCTCTGCTTGTCCTGGGCTGGTGGCTGGGGACTGGGCCACTGAGTATTGGACTTGACACAGTGTGGTTCCTGGTGCCCCCTGGTGGATCCAGATTTTATCTGCAGCCTGGCATTGGCATAACGACTACCTGGGTGATCTTAACTGGGTATACAAGAGTGGCCCATGGGCAGGATTAGATGTAGTCATACCACCTTACCCACCTCACAGCTGCCGGTATGGTAGTTAGGGTATTCCAGACTTGCAGGCACCGTCTTCTAGGTCCTCAAGAGCCCAGAAGCTGGAGGTGAAAAGATGAAACAGCTCAGCAGAAGTCAAGGGAGCAAAAGGCTGACTTCTCACCAAGGTCTGCCCTCCTGACAGAAGTATCCCAGAAACTTTCAGAAAAGGTGTTTCTATTCCATTTTATAGGAACAGTGGGACTCCAGTGACCCACATTTTGGGAATACTTGCCTGTTAAACTTGAACCTTTTAGTAAGTAGGATCAAGGGAGAAAATAGTGTTTTTAAGAGGTCTTGATTACCAGAACAGGTAAAAACATTTTTTTATCATTATGGTAAAAATGTAACATGAAATTTACCACCTGCTTTAAAACACACATTCATGTTTTTGTGGGACAGATCTTTAGAGCTTGTTCATCTTGCAAAACTGAAACTCTCTACTTGTTAAACTACATCTCCTATTTCCCCGACACTCCCCGCACCTGGTAACTGCCATTCTGCTGTTTCTATGTTTTTGACTACTTTTAGGTGCCTCACACAAATGAAAATGTGATATTTGTTTTTCTGTGACATATTACAGTAAGCATAATGTCCTAAAAAATCACCCATATTGTATAGTATGTTACAGAATTTTGTTCCTCTTATATGCTGAATAATATTCCATTTTATGTACCTACTGCATTTTATCCACTCATCTATCGATGGACATTTAGGTTACTTCTAATCTTGGCTTTTGTGAATAGTGTTTGCTGTAAATAGGGGTATACAAATATCTCTTTGAGACCCTGCTTTCACTTCTTTTGGATATATAGCCAGAAGTAGTATTGCTGAATCATAGGATGGTTCTATTTTTAATTTTTATTTATTTACATATTCCCATATGACAATGCAAAATCCCAGTGTCATTTGTTTTTTTTAAGATTTATTTATGCATACAAGAACTGGGGTACAGGCCAGAGGCACGGGTTAGGGGTGAGATGATTCTTCAGAGACAAAGTGGAGAGCAGAAAAGGCAGATCTACCAAAATACACTGGTCAGACGAGAAGTGGATGAAACAGGAGAGGTCTGTTATGCCTTGTGGGTCACCTCCCTGGCTGGGGATCGAACTTGTGGTGCAGTATCTGCAGATATCTTCATAGTGTTCAACTTTACCCCTTGTGCCACGAGGGAGGCCCCCAGTGTCATTTGTTAAGACTGTTCCTTCTCCTATAAATTGTCTTGTGCCCATGTCAGAATCAATTGATGTAGATGTTTTGGTTAGTATCTGGGCTTTCAGTTCTCTTCCATTGGTCTTTATTTCTAGTCTGAGCCACTACCACAGTCTTGATTATTGTAGCTGGGTAGTAGTTTTTTTTTTTTTTTTTTTTTTTTTGGGTAGTAGTTTTTAAGATTAGGAAATGTGAGTCCTCCAACTTTGTTCTCCTATCTTAAGATTGTTTTGGCAAGTCTTGGTTCTTTGCATTTCCATATGAATTTTAGGGTGAGTTTGTGAATTTCTACCAAAAAAAGGGCAGGATTTCAATGAGGTGTTTGTGGAATCTATAAATCATTTTGTATCTTTATGTTATATCTTCCAGTCCACTAGTTTGAGTACCAGTTATGGTTTGAGAACATTTACTTAGGTCTTCTTTAATTTCTTTCAATATTATTTGGTACTGTTCATTGTATAAATCTTTTGCCTGTTTTAGTTTCTCACCGATGTGGTGTCTCTTGAGAAATCAGTTGTTAATCTGACTGAAAATCCCTTGCACAGGATAAGTTACTTCTGTCTTATTGCCTTTGAGTTTCAGCAGTTTGTTTATGGTGTATGTGGGTGTGGATCTCTGAATTTATTCTACTTGGAGTTTGTTAAATTTCTTGGATGTATAGTTTAATGTTTTTCCTCAAATTTGGGACATTTTTTGCCAAAATTTCTTCAAGTGTTTTTTAAGCCCTTTTCTCCTTCCATTATTCATTTTGGCAGTGACTTCTCTTTTTTTAAAAAAAGTATTTTATTTATTTATGCTTACAAGAGCTGGGGTGCAGGCCAGAGGTATGTGGGGTAAGAGGCTTCACTTGAGACAGAGTGGTGAGCAGAACAGGCAGATCTACTGAAATACACTGCTAAGGGGAGCAGTGGGAAAGGCAGGAGAGGTCTGCTGCACCATGTGGGTCCCCTCCCTGGCCGGGATCAGATTCGTGCTGCAGTGGCTGCAAACGCTTCATAGTGCAGTGCTTCACCCCTTGTGCCACCAGGGAGGCCCACAGTGACTTTTCTTAAGGGGGAAATTCAGATTCTCAATGTGAGTGTGTTTGTGTTTCTAAAAGCAAGACATATCCCAAAGGTGCTTTAACTAAACCAGAGCATAAAAGGTACCTGGACACTGCTAATAAACTTATGATCGGCACAGGCAGGAAGCAGGCCAAATGAGTGGAGAAAAGTGAAGGTAGCAGAACACATTTTAGTTATTGGAACATAATCCATGACAGACAAGGAAGAGGAACTCCATACTCGATAAGGCACACTAACATTAAATGCTGTTGAAACATTGGCTAACTATATGAGGAAAGAGTAACCTATAAATGATCTTAATTTTCAGATAAGCTGAAAGATAGTTTTAAAAAAAAGAAAAAAAAAAACAATGTAAAACAAATGAAACCTATTTCTAGCTGCGTAATGGAGGTAGATTTTAGAAGTAGAGGTATTATTGGATAAAGTGGGGGTAATCTCTATAAAAACAATGTTGCATGTGATAAAAGTGTATGATTTGGGGCCTCCCTCATGGCTCAAGGGGTTAAGTCTCAGCACTATGAGGCTGTCCGCAGCTACTGCAGCACAAGTTCAGTCCCTGGCCGGGGAGGGGACCCACATGGCGCAGCAGACCTGTCCTCTTTTGCCCACTGCTTCCTTCAGCAGAGTGTTTCAGTCAGTCTGCCTGTTCTGCTCCCCACTCTGTCTCTGGTGAATCCTCTCACTCCCCTATGCCCCCGGCCTGTACCCCAGTTCTTGTATGCATAAATTAATAAAAAGAAATCTTTTTAAAAAAGTGTATGATTTGATATTGGCATAGGGAAAATGTTTGTGATAATCAAGACAGGAAAACTCAGTATTCATTCTGACAAAAATTTTTTTCCAACACAGAGTATATCGATGTAAAAGGCAACTTGCTGTGGAGATGCTTGGACGAGAAATTTGACCACATGGAAAAACAATGTTGTTTTCACTAATTAAGGGGAAAAAAAAGAGGTTCCAGTCTTTCTCCTTAGAACTAAAATGAATGAATTGGATAAGCAGCAGTGTTGGGGGTGTGCGTGAGCAGGCCCACTTGAGGTTTGAATGGTGATGATTTTGATTAATTTCTCCACTTGGACAACTGAACATCTGCTGTGTGTGGCAGGTGTGGAGGAAGCCGTGCGGATGCTCAGTGAGCACTGGCAATATGCCCAACGCCAGTGGTTCAGAGATACAAGAGGTAGTGCCTGGGTCCCAGAGACTTTTGTTGTAATGGGGAGACAGGGGAAAAAAAAGGCGTTTCAAAGACCATGTTTGCAGCGACACCTCTTGGGTCCGCTAAGGCTCGTTGTTTGTGTGGCAACAAGAGCTTCCTCTGGGAATGCACAGCGTGATGGTGCAGGTACAGCAGGTACAGCTGTAACTAGCACACATAGAGGTGAGGCGGTGAACTTGGCATGCGGCTTTGCAAATCCCACAGAGGATAAGTTACTGCTGCCAGGACTGGGGGCCCAGCGAGGACCTGCCCTGCTTTACGTTGCTCTTGGCCCAGCTGCCACAACCCGACTGCTGAGCTGCTGTTCATAAGCACAAACCACTCCGTCACTGATGCCCACGTAGCCGTGTGCCTTCTTGCTGCCTCTGAAACTGGGGTTACTGGCTGCAGAGGTTCTGTGTGGCGCTCTGCCCACCCTTGGGATGCCGCGTGGTTCTCGAGACTTGTGTGCCAACCATGTGTCCGCATGCTGCTTGCTGCTGATGGTGACCTGGTGGGCCTAGGCCACCAGATACTTGCTGACTTCAGTGTGACATGGAGCAAATAGCCACAGAAATAGCTTGAGCCTGTGTGCACTCACCCAGATGATGCAATATTGGCGGGAGTCCCGTGGGTAGCCCTAGCAGTCCTTTGACCACGTTAGCCTCGCACTTACCCACGGGTGAGCAGAGGCCCTTGTGTCCACCTGTTTGTGGGAGTCACTTGCTGAGGATCCTAAGGAGTCAGTGCGGGGCTGAACTCCAAGGCTGAGAATCTATTCCTGTCTCTTTCTGGACCCCTGGAATCCTTGGATGAGCTTCTGGGTTGGGTGACTAGGACCTGGCTCCTCTCGGTTGTCTTCCACGTCTGCTGAAATGATCCCTGATCAGTGTGGAACAGTCTAGTCTCCTACCAAGAGGCAGCCATCTCAATCCTTCCGGTTTCCCTTGATTTTCATTATGTCAGCTTTGAAGAAAGCCCCTTTCCTTTCTTTCCTGAGTCTGTTTGAATATCCTCAAAGCTGAGACGCTCATGTGACCCATGTTGGACAGGGGTTTTCAGCTTTTCCTTCCCACGTTGAGCTCTTCCTCCCTGGGCCTCTATTCACAGGTCCCAATTCTGTCCTTGGACATTTCCTGGGAACGTTTTACTGTTTTTTTTTTTTTTTTTTTTGTGCAGGGATGAGGTGGGAGGATCTCTGGGGCAAGGGCCTGGGACTGAGACCAACTGTGAGAAGAGGGTCCAGCTGTCCCTGTCCTGATCTAGTATCATCTCTCCACCCTTTCTAGGGCCCAAACATCTTCCAGGTCCCTGGAAACAGCAGCTGATTGAGGGCACGTAACTCAAGCCCCTGCTTACCATTTTTGGGTGGGGAGGACAGCACTGCGCTTCCCGAAAGCTGTGATTTGTTGTTGTTAGTGTGACAGGTCCTGCTCAGGTACACGAGGGAGGTCGTGCCCTGGGCTCAGGGCCGAGGAGCCCAGGACTGACAAATGCCCTCTGATTCCTCCACAGGAGCTGATAGACCTCAAGATGCTTCAGTGCAGGAGAGTTGTCAACGGTGAGTGCAGCTCTGGCTCCAGGACTGTGCGTGCACCCTTGCCTGGGGTGACTGTC
Organism: Galemys pyrenaicus; assembly: GCA_019455555.1. NCBI lineage: Eukaryota > Metazoa > Chordata > Mammalia > Eulipotyphla > Talpidae > Galemys > Galemys pyrenaicus. The sequence continues at coordinate 1,852,987 of JAGFMF010011458.1, read as the reverse complement.
CTGTCAGGTTGCTCCTGCCCTGGCTGAATAATTTTGTGTGTGCTGTCCTCCCTTGAGAACAGTCACTGCTGTCCAGCGGTCTTGACAGAGAGCTGACAGTGAAGCAGGTCCCTGGCCTAGGAATCACCAGGTGTCATGGTACGGGGTAGACCCTGAAAGCTTTGGGGTCAGAATGGCATTAGCAATGGTCCTGGCTCAGTCATTTCCTGGCTGTGTGACCTTGAGCCACACAACCTCTCTGCCTCAGTTTCTTTAGTTATTAAGTAAAAAGCATACCTGAATCATAGAGTTAGGATGAAAATCAAATAAGGTAATGTCAGGTTTTTTTTCTTTATAACATAGCTCAGGGAAGAACAGTTACTGATTTTTTTTTAAGATTTATTTTTATTTATTCATACAAGAATTGGGGTATAGGCCAGAGGTGGGGTGAAGGTGAGAAGATTCACCAGAGACAGTGGGAAGCAGAATAGGCAGATCAACCAAAATACACTGCTGAGGGGACCAGCAGGTGAGACAGGAGAGGTCTGCTGCGCCATGTGGGTTAGCTCCCTGGCCAGGGATTGAACTCAGGCCACAATGGCGGGTGATAGTTTGATATTGCTGAGACTTTAACCCCTGTGCCAACAGGGAGGCCCCATGGTAATGTCAATTCTTGCCAACGGAAATGGTTGTGCTAAATTGTGGTTTTGCTTATATAACTATCTTGATAGGGCTGATTTTACTTTGATAAGAATTGTGGTATAGTTCTTGAAATGTACATATGTTTACGAAATCACTGGAAGTTATGAGTCAGTCTTGTCTTTTTTTAGATTTACGTTTTCTTTGTGTTATGAAAAAAGTCAATATTATAGACCATAAAAACCATACAAAAATACCCATAATCCCATACTTGAAGAGGCACTCCCACATGGAATAATGTGTGCATATTTTTACAATTAACAAAGTGTCATTATAAAAATATGACATGTTTATACTCTCCCTCCCTGCCCCCTCATGATCACGCTACCCATGTTTTTCTGCCACCTACTGTTCCACTCGGACATTTTTCCGTCAGGAACTCTAGATGACGGTATCGGAATGCATTACCAGCGCTTTCATGGGAGTTTCCCGAATCTTTTGTTGTTATAAAGCTGTTGTATAAACACACCAGGTTTTTGTGGTTCTCCTGTGAGTTGTGAGCTGTCTCTGCTGTCGGAGATCATTTTGATGACCTCTCCCGACGCGTCATTGCTCCACCCCACCACTGTTAACCTTCTGGTCTGTTAGTGCTTGAATTATAATAACAACTTTATGGAGGTTCTTTAAAAATCTTGTTTCTTAAGTAAGCGCATGAGGTAGACATGTTCTTCCACCTGCCACGTGGGCTCTTTGACACGTTAGTGTTGATGCGGAGGATGGCGGTGCCGTTGACAGTGCCTTCCTTAGAGTCTTCTTTTTTTTTTCCTAGTCATGTTCTAGAGATTTGCTGTGAACACCAAGTCAGCAAATACTGACCATTGCCCGAGTTCCTTTTTTCCTTTTCAGGTAATACATTTGCTGTGTTTTCTTGCAGGCCCTAGGCTAGGTTGAAACTTACCCCTTCTCTGGGGGGGCCCTGTGTGTTTGTGTTTTCTCGCAGAGGTGCTCAGCACTGTGGACTTCATCGCCCCCGACGACCGTGTTGTTTTCCGCACCTGTGAGAGAGAACAGAACAGGGTCGTCTTCCAGATGGTACGAGATGTGGGACCCAGGTGCCTCCTGAGGCTCAGCCACACCCGGACTTCCCATCATGCCCTGCGTGGGGCCAGTGTTCAGTGCCTGGTGCCATCGTACAGCGGTGACTTCCTGAGGGCTGTGCTTCCGCATTTTTCAGAGAACTGCTTCTGAGTAATTACACTGTTGTGGACAGTTTTTGGAAATCAAGCTATGGCCCTCTGTCCCATGCCTCCAGTCCCAGCTGTAATTTCCTTAATTATAGGAAACGCCTGTTCAGCGTGACTTACCTATTTTCAGCCCTTAGCATTGCTTATACAGAGCATGGCATTTGTTTTTGTGTGGTCTGTATATAGTTCCCACTAAAAAAGTAGGCCTTCTCCAGGATCATTAGATTGATGTTAGGGTTGTAATGATTCTAGAGCGCTCTTCTCTCGCTTTAAATGTTTCTGGTGCTTTCTCACAAATAGCTCCCGTTTGGTATTTACCTCTAAGAAAAATAGATAACCATGAGTAGCAATATGCTAAAGCAGCTGTAGCAAAATGTTAGTTATAGACTGGAAGTAGTTGGTATATGATTGTGTACTTCATTTATTTTTCAACTTAATTCATTTTTTTGCCTTTTTTTTTTTCTGTGTTTGGAGTAATCCCAGCATTGATGGATCTTTTAGGCCCTCTGGTTTTACTTTTTGCCTCTGACAGTTGCTAGTCCAGTGGGCTGGCCATTTAAGAGAGCGCCTGCCTGACTCTACTTGCTGACACGTGTGTGCTTGCATGTTTATCTGTGTCAGGGTGGTGGTTGATAAAGCTCCTTGTGTTCCCAGGGAACTTCAGATGCCGAGCGGGCTCTTGCTGTGGCCAGACTTGTGTAAGTGTCTCCTTTGGGACTGTTTTTGTTTCTCCTGTGGGCAGTGAGGCCTTTCTAGTCCTGGTGGTCATCCTCCTGCTCCTCCACTCCCTTCTATTTCCAGGTTAAGAGTGTTTAGTTTCCTTCTCTATTTGTGGCACCTGAGGGCTGACCTAGGACTTGCTCGTGTACCCACTGTACCCAAGTCCCAGAGAACCTCTAGGGGAGGGGCCCTTCTCGATGTTTATTCACAAGGCTCCCTTTCCAAGAACTCATGACTCTGAGCCCTCAGGTTTTTGAATCTCGTAAAGCATAGGTAAGACTGATTGCTTCCGAAATGAACAAAGGCGGAGAGTTCTGTGCTTAAGGAGATGGGCTTTAGCGTTAGACTGGCCTGGGTTGGAGTTTAAATTTTGCTGCTTGCTAACTGTGTGCTGTTAGGTAAATTACTTAAACTCGCTGAGAACTTAGTTTCCTGAACTTAACCTCACTGAGACCCATAGTACTGCCTACTCCTGGTATTTCAGGGAAGGGTAAATGAAATAACGCATGTACATGTCTGCAAGATATGGCAAGGAGTGAGTACTTGGTAGGTCCTGGCTATTGTTACTAATAACAATCAGGGTGAGCAGGAACTCAGGCAGGGTTGCTGCTGACCACTGGCTGTTAACTGTATACATACCGGGGGATCAGGCAAGGGTCCTCTGTGCATGTGGGAGGTGTTTGGAATAAGCCAGCTGTGCAGCCCGGCACCAGAGGCAGTTTCGTTACTGCCACCACAAGCGTGCTTTGGGAGAGGACTCGTGCTCGTGTCGCCTCTCTGCACGGACAGATGGCTTGTACCGCACCAGCGAGGACTGCAAGTGCGGGACTGAGTTTAGTGTGGCTGTGACTAGGAATCTGAGTGATCTGATGCAAGTCCCAAGAAGCAAAGTCTTCTCCAAGGAGCCCTTTACATATGTGCGAGCACATTACGTTCTTCCTCTCGAGCTCTGTGGGGGGTGGGGTAGCCGCACATTTTAGAGACGGGTTATTTTCAGCTCTACAACTGAGGGTTGGTGTGTCTCATAGGGCCAGGGACACGGGAAGAGCACAGATGCATGCCTTCAGCTCTGTCTTCTTCCCTCATGTTGCATTTTTATTATCTCTGGTCCGTCGTGTTTTTCAGAGAAAATGATGTAGCTGGTATTGATGTCAACATGGGCTGTCCAAAAGAATATTCCACCAAGGTAAGTGGATTTTTAAATACTCTTCACAAGCACAAGGTGCAGAATAAAGGAGAATAATGAGATAAGAACAGGACCTCACTCTAAACTAGATCCTGCACTAAATGGGGGCAGTGCTCACACAGACAGATTACATCAGTTGGTATATTACAATAGGGAGCTTGATGGATCATCCAAAAACACTACCTCTGTGTGAAGTTATGAAGTTGATGGTTCTGTGGTTTTGTAAGAATATCCCTGTTCTTAGAAAATATGTACTGGAGTATTTAGGGGTAAAGAGCTATGATTATTTCGTTTTGCCTTAAATGGTTCAGGGGAAATTATACACACACAGTCTCACACACAAACACACACAGACACACACACAGACATACACACATAGATACAACTCGTAGAATACTTGTGCCCAAGCAATAAGACAAATGCTGTAAATATTAAAAAAAAAAAAAAGTGAACAAGGCTTTGTCTTTTTATGAGCAAAGCTGAGACATACATTATTAAAAAAAAAAAAAAGAGGACATAACAAGTGTCCCCACTGTCATCTCAGAAAGGTCGGACCTGTAGAGCACTCTGGTAGCTTAGAGAAAGGAGCAGGAAGATGGTCCCTAAATTCAGGGTCTTATGGGGAAATGTGGTCCTTGATGAGGTTTAGGACCCTGCAGGCAGAGGGTGGACACAAGCAGGAGACTGACTGGGTGCCCACATGAGGTAGACACTGAGAACCTTCATTTGACCAGAAGGCTGAGGACTGGGAGAAGGAGAGGAACAAAGGAGCACAGGATTGAAAATCTTGGCTGGGCCAGGTTAGGTGAGATTGGGCTTAGATGTCTTGGTCTTTTTTGAACAGAGAAGACATGATCAAAAACTTAGTTTCCATCCTTAGGGGAAACCAGATTACTACTTTCTTTTTTATTTTTTTAAAAGATTTTATTTCTTTATGCATACAAGAGCTGGGGTACAGGGGCCCTCCCTGGTGGCACAATGGGTTAAGCAACACATTATGAAGCAAACCACAGCTACAGCAGCACCAGTTCAATCCCTGCCCCGGGCCAGGGAGGTGACCCACGTTGCACTGCAGACCTCTCCTGCCTCGCCTGCTGCTCCCCTCAGCAGTGTGTTTCGGTCGATCTGCCTGCTCTGTTCCCTGCTCTGTCTCCGGTGAATCCTCCCACCTCCCATTTATCTGACCTGTACCCCAGTGCTTGTATGCACAAATAAATAAATCTTAAAAAAAAAAAGAAGAACTGGGGTACAGGCCAGAGGCAGAGGGTGAAAGGATTCACCAGAGACAGAGTGAGGAGCAGAGCAGACAGATCGACTGAAATACATTGCTGAGGGGAGCAATGGGCCAGGCAGGAGGGGTCTGCTGCACCATGTGGGTACCTTCCCTGGTGGGGGATCAAACTCGCACTGCAGTGGCTGCAGAAGCTCCACAGTGCAGTGCTCAACCCCTTGGCCATTGTAACAGGGTGATCCTCCAAAAAAGGGGAAGTTCCAGGATCCTGATCCTGCCCTAAATTGGGTAAAGCTAAACAACAATAAAAAAATGCTAAAAATTAAAAAAAGAACAGAAGGGAGAAAAAAAAGCAAGATAAAAAGCAGCATAAAAATCTAGAGGAGCCTTGTGGAGCAGAGGGATATGTAAAAAAATTTCTGCGCTTACTTTTTAATCCTAAACTAATTAAAACAAATGTGGGTAAAAAAACCCACAAAAACTTAATAATATCAAGTTTCACCTTAATTTTAATTTTACTCTTTTCCTCCCAAATTTATCTAACTCTTTCCAACCCTTTTCTATAAATCTTCACTAAAAGTCCTTCCAACTTATAGCAAGCTTTTAAGCCGTACTTTATTTTTTTTATTTTTTTAAAGATTAATTTATTCATGCATACAAGCACTGGGGTACAGGCCAGAGGTGTGGAGGGTGAGAGAATCCACCAGAGACAGAGCAGGGAGCAGAACAGGCAGATCAACTGAAGTACACTGCTGAGGGGAGCAGCGGGCACAGCAGGAGAGGTCTGTCGTGCCATGTGGGTCGTCCCCCCCCCCTCCCGCCCCGGCCGGCAGCAGGGATCGAACTCGTGCTGCAGTGGCTGCGGTCTGCTTCATAGTGCCTTGCTTAACCCACTGCGCCAACAGGGAGGCCCTTAAGCCGTACTTTAAACCAATCCTATTTAACTAAACTTTACCCTCAAAAAAATGAATAACTTTAAATGCTTAACTTAATAATTATATTCTTTCTTTTTTTAGATTGTTCCCTAATTACGTTAAAATTCCTTTCCATTTAAAAACCTTATATATTTGTCTTAATGCAGCGAATAACAAAACCCATTTAGAGAGAGCAAGTTTAGGAGTTCTAAAGTGCCCCTCTCTCCCTGCCCTGTAACACCACCAGGGAGGCCCAGATTATTACTTTGTTGTGTGTCTTTTCAAATATATTCCATGATGAGAAATACTTAGAAATGCTAATGAGGGAACCAAATGTTTGGTGATGTCAAGTAGAAAAAAGCTTGAGGTGGAGACGCAGATAGAGGAATTGAGTTGTTCTGGTTCCACAGGAGAGACTGGAGGTGGAGAGAGGAGAAACCTAACTAAAGCAGACTGGGCTGGCAAAGCTTGGACTGAGGGTGGGTGCTAGGGTGGGGCAGAGGGAGAAAAAAAAAAATCGCTGGCTCCAATGTGATAGGGGCTGGCGGATAGACCAGCGTGTTGGAGCAGACAAGGGCAACTTGAGGTTGGGTGGTGGGTGTGAGGCACCAGAGGCTCTCCTGAAGCTTATTCTTGGGAACTTTATCCCTTCCTTGGTCAAGGTCAGCAATTTAGACATAGCAGAACCCCTGGGCCTGCTGCCCAGCTTCAGCCCCCTTACTCTCAGAAGCTACAAAGCCTGGGGGCATTTGCTTTAGGCCAGGGGGCTGAAGACTGCAGGAAAGACCCCCTTGGGTGGTTTAAAACCTGGGAGCTTGCAGACAGCTCCTTTAAGGCACGTGATGGTTTGAAACTGAGCTGAAAACACTAGATTCTTTAATTTCTCTCATTATTCCCTTTGCACTCCAGTTATGTAAAGAGTGGAGTTGAAATTATTTGAATCATCTTGATATTTTGTGGAGTGAAAAAAAGGAGCAGCATTGTATATGGTCTGCCACCATTTATATGGGAGGGATGGGGAATGAGTGTATGGGTATACTTTTCTCCCCATAGAGTGTATTTGGACAAACATATAAGAAACTAGTAGCATTGGTTTTCATGGGGTGGAAAGTATGTTTTTTTTTTTTAAGCTTTTTATTTTTTTTTATTTATGCATACAAGAGCTGGGATACAGGCCAGAGGCGCAGGAGGTGAGAGGATTCACTAGAGACAGAGTGGGGAGCAGAACAGGCAGACTGACTGAAACACACTGCTGAGGGGAGCAGCGGGCGAGGCAGGAGAGGTCTTCTGTGCCATGTGGGTCCCCTCCCTGGCCGGGGCTCAAACTTACACTGCTGTGCCACGGATGCTTCACAGTGCAGCGCTCAACCCGCTGGGCTACCAGGGAGGCCCGAAAGTATGGTTTTGATTTTTTTGTAGAGAATCCTGCAATGATCTCATTGTAGGAAGGCTACCGATGATAGTAACTAAAAACTGGCTCTCACCAGTCAGAACAGATGCCCACCGGTGTGCCATACCAGTGCATACCAGCAGTACTGCTCTCTCCTGGTGGTTCATAAATGGAAACCATATTAAAAGTATAAGTGGAAAAGTTTCCCATTCCTCAGGGAGGGAGAGGTCTTACTCTTTACCCTTTTGAACCTTTATAAATTTTAATGTGTTACCTATTCAAAAAAAGCAAATAAGTAAGTTAAGCTAGAAAGGAAGGAAGGAAGGAAGGAAATACCATTCAGAAGGCCATTGTTATGCAAGGGGCAGCCAGGCTGGATTTTAGATCCTGTGATTCTATAAGGAAGGGCTGGATTGTGCATGAACTGAAGGTCAGATGGAGCCAAGGTGAGTGGCCAGAGCTTCCTTGGAAGCCTGGAGGTTTGTGTTTGTGGCCACGGTAGGCCTGGGCTAGTAGTTTCTCTGTCCTTATCATCTTCTGAAATGCAGGCTCAGACCGGCCAAGGCTGTGGTCTTCTCTCTGACTCTAATCTGGCACATTTAAACATGAAATTAAGCTGAAATAACTGAATTGACCTTCTGAGCACATCCTGTAAGCATTCATTAATGTACAGATCCTACACTGATAACCATAGAGTTATTGTTTTTGGATTTTCCTCCTTTACCTCACTTTTAATGGCTTCCAATTTTTAAATATGCCCTCTCTTTATTATTAAAGTAATTCACAAAATTTTCCAGAGCTTGGATAATGTAAAGTAGAAAAAGAGCAGGAAAATCACCAGTAATCCCATCATCAAGAGACAACTATTGTTGATGTCAAGATGTATGTGGCTTCTTGGGGGCTTTGATAGATCTATGATAGATCCATGGGTTTTGATAAGGGGACTAAAGTGATGACTTTTGGGGTTCACCAGACTCTGATCCCTGATATTGTGAGCACAGATGCTGCTACTTTCTTACTTGCTTGGGAGAAGTGCTGATTGTCGGTGGACTTGGTCCCTGGGTGGTGAGGGCTGGGGTGTTGCTAGGTCGCCATTTTGCCGTACCCTGAGAAGGAGCTCCCTCTTCCAGCTGTAAGAAGATCTCTGTGTGCTTTTCCTTAGGGAGGAATGGGAGCTGCTCTGTTGTCAGACCCTGACAAGATTGAAAAGGTGAGTCTCATATGAGGGAAAACAGAAGTCCCCATTCCTGCCTGTAAACTAGCGTTTCCTGGAATGCCTCCTCCCCCTGCCACCACCTGATTGACTGAATCAGTCTTGATATCTGGGGTCTAGACTTTTTTTTAAATAAGATTTTTTAATTTATGCATACAAGAACTGGGGTACAGGCCAGAGGTGCAGGGGGTAAGAGGATTTACCAGAGACAGAGTGGAGAGCAGAACAGGCAGATCAACTGAAATACACTGCTGAGGGGAGCAGTGGGCCAGACAGGAGAGGTCTGCTGTGCCATGTGGGTCAGCTCCCTGGCTGGGGATCGAACTTGCGCTGAAGTGGCTGTGGATGCCTCACAGTATTGTGACTTAACCCCTGTGCCACCAGGGAGGCCCCCTAAGGGGTCTGGACATTTTTTTGAAGGCTTCCCAATGATTTTGACAATGCAGCCAGGTTTGGCAACCCCAGAACTAGTTTACGGCCACCTTGGGGCTCCTTAAAAACCTAGTTCTAGGGATGTCGACTGAGAGCCAGGGGCCTGAGGCCTGAGAGCCGCCGCATTGGCTCACTCCCTCCAGAGAAGATCAGGAGAGCATAGGCCAGGCTTCCTGTGAGTGGCGGCTGTGTATGTGTGTATGTGGGGGTGTTGAGTCCCCTTATAAGGGCCACCTCCAGCTTTGAGAATAGACCAGACCAGGGGCACCTAAGGCAAGCTGATGTTGGTCCCCTCCCCTTGGAGATTCTGTACTGCAGGTTTCAGGGACCTTGGGGACAGACTGGTGTTCTCCACTCAGTGTTGTGATCTGCAGAGCACATGGGTGGAACTCTCTCCCACAGCATATACAGCTTTTGTTTTCCTCTCTCAGTCTATCAGCTCTCTCCCTGTTGCTCTTTTTGTCTTTTGTTTTTCCTTTTCACTCTCCATCTCTACTTCCCTTTCTGAGATTTAAGCCTCCTTGGGTGTCCCACAGGCTAGAGCCACTGGGGATAAGATACCACCTGTGAAAGTTGCCATTATTTATTGTGGTGATTGTGGCAGCAGCTCAACCTATGTATTCCTGCAGCGCATCTGGGATGTAGGAGCCAGGTGTGTTGTCTGTACCAGCTAGCTGCTCTTGTTCTGCCCATGTGCAGAGAGTGTCTCTGATGCTGGCTCTGTAGTAGGCCTGTAGTGCATCCTTAACTTCTGTAGGGCAATTTCCTTTTGGAAGTAGATTCCAGCTTTTGTTCCATTTGTTTCTCAAACCCCTTGAAGTAGACAGGGCAGGTGTTTGTTATCAGGCATTTGAGCAAGAAGAATAAAACTGAAGCACACACAGAGAAGAGCAGTTTGCTCAAGAGCACACAGCACATAAGTAGCAGGCAGACCTGAATCCTAGAGCCCTGGTCTCGACCCCTTCCACAGCAGTGCCCCTCCTGGCGGCGTCTCAGGGAAGGGTGTCTGGCTGTCCTTATTAGTATCTAACTGCAGCTCAGTAGGCACCCAGATTAGCAATCCCGTGGATGGAGTGGATGTGGACAACTGTGGAGGTGAACCTTCTCCCCACACTTAGGGGAGATACCCCAGTAGGGAGTGGTTTGCCTCCCAGCATGGGCACATGGGTACTTTTGTGATCCTCTGGCCGCCTGGCTTCTCCTGCCGTGCTGCTGGCTCTGTCTTCTCCCCCCTCTCTCTGATGAGGCTCGTTTCCCAGGAGGCATCGGAGATACACTCCACCTCAGAAGCTCAGTTCATTCTATTCCTTCTCTGGTAGTGTGGTTGGATTGGCCACACTCATGAACAGTGGAGGGGATTTGCTTCATGGAAGAGAGATTGCAGCCAAATTGAGAAAATGAGATTGTTGCACAGCAAAGCCAGACGGGGTCTAACACTGGTGCGCTGGATTGGATTCAGCCTCAAACCATGCTGGCAGACTGGGTGACCTGGATGAGAGCTCTGCGGGTCCTTCCAGGCTGGTGTTTTAGGCCCATGGTTTCATCTGTGGAAGCATTTCAGGACCTGCAGATTCTTTTCCAAAATAAGGATGCATGTTAGGAATGACGAGAGATTTTTGGAAATACATAGTAGTGACGTTACACAACATTGTGAATGAATACCATTGAATTATACACCAAAGTGATTAAAGTGGATATTTTATGTTACATGAAACCAAATGTTATAGTTTCATCACAAAAAAAAAAAAATAAAAAAGAGGATGTTCTCTGTGGAGAATTCTGCATACCCTTGGGGTAGGTAGGGGCCGGAAATGGGTATCAGTCTTTAGAAAAAGCTTTCCGGAGAACAGATGTGCTTTTCCTGGATAAGAACATCACTTGTAGACTGTAACTTATTAATATCCTTTCTCTTACCCCACCTTTTTTGGAGTCCCCAGAGCACCCCCTTAATACACAGTGCACTTGGTTAACAATTGGCAGGGTCAGGGATTGAACTGGTTCCCAAGCCTGTGTTCCCCCAGCCTACGCACCCCTCCCCTTATCCAAGGGACTGGAGTGTCTGCCTTCCCGAGTCCCTGGAGCCGTGACGAGCCTGCCTGCAGGTAGATGTGCTGTTGCTTGCTCACATGTGGGTCTCATTCAGGTCCTTTTCCTGCAGATATCACACTATGGGGAGGGGCTGTGTCCGGGTCTGGGGTGCCGAGGGCTCCGGGAGAGTTTCATGCCAGATCCTGGCCAGAGGGCCACCTCGGTTGCCCTTTCCCTTCATTATGACCCCCTCACAATTGGCCAGACCTCTTGGTTTCTAATTTTCTTTCTGGCCCTGAACACGCTCATGGTAAGAACAGAAGCACCGAGGAAAGCGCTTAGAGCTACTTGGATAAACTATACCAAAAGGAAGTCCTGCCAGGAGACTTGGATCAAACCAGCTGACTTTGCTTAAAGCACCAAATGTCAGATGATTCTAAGTCAGCACTTGAATGGAACCTTCCAGAGAGGGTGTTTCAGCCCGAGGGAAGGGCCAGAGTGAGCATTTTCACTGTGCATCTCCACGGACCTGTCAAGGGAAGGTGCCCTTGAACGCCTGCTGGACTGACCCTGGGTCCTCAGGCCAGGCTACCTCCTGGGGCTGCAACTGAGGACTGCCCCTGCCAGTCTCTCACAGTGGTGCCCGAGCCGACAGGCCCTTTCTTGCCCATGAACTGCCCATCTGTCAGCCCAGCCTCTGGATCTGATATCACCTATAGGGGGCCTGCCTCAACTTGTCCCCTGGTTCAGGCAACCTGACTCTCTGCTGCCCCCACCTGTCTAGACTCGCGGCAGCTGCTTGGGTGTCTGCTGCTTGACAGGGATCCAGTTCTTGGAAAAGGACTCTTGGGATCATCTTCCCTCTAGCTTGCCTGGCCTGTTATTTTTGACGAGGGAAGGAGATAGCAATGTCATGGACATGCAGCGTCATCTGCACCTCTTGATTTCTGACTCTTAATGTGGGCCGGCTTGCTGCCTTCCTGACACTTAGCTCTGTGAGTTCTTACTCCTTTTTTGAAGTCCTTTGCAATGTCTGTGCAACTAAACACACTTTAACATGTGAAATATGTTGTCTTTTCCTTTGCCGGTATTCCTTCTGTATATCTGACACCCCTGAAGGGTAGGGCGCAAGAGAGACAGGGCGCAGAACCTGTGGAAACTTCCTGCCCCCTCACTTGGCAGATCTTGGAATAGTGCTCTGGGAACATGGCCTTTAAGCAGGAAAGAAACTCAGCCATGTGCCCTCAGCCAGGGCTGGGTCGCAGTGTCATATTGAGGAGGGAGTGTGTTGGGCAGAGCCTACTGAAAATCACATATTCGTAAGTCCTGCCCCTAGAGACCCATTCAGGAAGTAATGGGTGGAATCTAAGGGTCTCTGTTCCTTAAGCTTTCAGGGGCTTCTGATATTTGCCCTGGCAAAGGATCGTTGTGTTCCACGCAGGCATGTGTGCAGATCCACCGGTTCACTTGTTCTTCTGCCCAGTATATGTGTACTGCTCCCGCCGGCAGGGGGGCACTATTGCTTGGGTCCCAAAGTAGAAAAAAGGGTGGAGTCCTTGCCTTGTGGACACATCCGTGAATGTGGGCATGTCCACACCATTGGGATGCAGGTCTGTGGCGGAGCTGACTATGTCTGAGCAGCTGTGGTGGTGTGTGCCGGAAGAGACAGGTGCTCTGTATTTTCTTCTCCTCAGATCCTGAGCACTCTTGTTAAGGGGACACGTAGACCTGTGACCTGCAAGATTCGCATCCTGCCATCGGTAAGGCTGGTGTGTTAACGTTTGAAGGCCCGTTCTCTCTGGGGGTGGTGATCGGGGCTGTGAGTGATTCTTGAGGCGCTGACTTAGGGGTGGAGCTGGGGCTGCTTCTGGAGCTGGCAGCTGCTCCCCCTGCCACTTCAGTAATCATGTATGCGCTACTCTTCCTCAGCTGGAAGACACCCTAAGCCTTGTGAAGCGGATTGAGAGGACTGGCATTGCTGCCATCACGGTTCACGGGCGGTGAGTAGTTGCCTGTCTTGGGACTGGCTGCAGGGAGGTCCTTTCACAGGACCCAGGTTCTTTCATTACATGTAGCCCACATCGACCTAGCTCTTTGACACCTGTGGGTCCCGAGGGCAGTCAGCCCTGCGTGGACTTGCATTTTTCTTTTGTTTGACACCCTGAGATCCAGAGACACAGACTGAGGGAAGGACGACTGCCCTACCTCGGGGCGTGTGAATGGGAGAGGTGAATGACTTGCTCAAAAGTTTATCATGCAGCCAGGAAGTGGTGGAGCTAGAATTCTGACTCTGAATCTCATTTTCTGCTACACAGAGCAGTAGCTTCTCTCTTGAAAGATCTCGGGCAGGTGGCTGTTCTTTTAAAGGCACTGCTTTTGCTTCTGCCCTTGTTGGACGGCCAGCTGTCACAATGACTAGAAACAGTTCTGGCGCCCGATCCTTTCACTGAGGAGAGTAGTAGAGAGGAGACTAGGAAGGGCGGGGTCTTCGGTAGTCCTTACATCTGTAATTAAAGGCCCTCTGCCAAGCGCTCAAGGCTCAAGGCTTGGTTTCCCAGTGTTGCTCAAGGCTCCCCTTGGCTTCCCAGTCAGACTTGTGCTCCCTGTTGATGTGCTTTTTTTTTTTTTTAAAGATTTATTTATTTACGCACACAAGCACTGGAATACAAGCCAGAGGTTTTGGGGAGGGGTGAGAGGATTCACCACAGACAGAGCGGGGAGCAGAGCAGGCAGATCAACAGAAGTACACTGCTGAGGGGAGCAGCGGGCAAGGCAGGAGAGGTCTGCTGCGCCATGTGGGTCCCCTCCCTGGCCGGCGGCAGGGATCGAACTCATGCTGCAGTGGCTGCGGTTTGCTTCATAGTGCGTTGCTTAATCCACTGTGCCACCAGGGAGGCCCTTGATGTGCTTTTGTACAGACACCCAGGTCAGGGCCTGCCCTGGTGGCGCAGTGGGTTAAGGAGGCACTATGAAGCAAACCGCAGCCACTGCAGCATGAGTTCGATCCCTGCTGCTGGCCAGGGAGGGGACCCACATGGCGCAGCTGACCTCTCCTGCCTTGCCCGCTGTGCTCCCCTCAGCAGTATGTTTCTGTCAATCTGCCTGTTCTGCGTCCTACTCTGTCTGGTGGATTCTCTCACCACCCCCCCACCTCTGGCCTGTACCCCAGTGCTTGTATGCATAAAATAAATAAATCTTTTAAAAAAAAAACAACCAAAACAGACACCCAGGTCAGCGGACTTGGGCTAGGTGCCCTGCCTTCTCTGAGCAGTGTTCTGGTTAGGTTCAGGGGTCTTGTGGGAACAACCTGTTTTTTTGCTGGTTGTTTGTACTGGCTGAACCAAAGCTCTCTGGTCAGCCTCCTCTGCTGTACCTGAAAACAGTTCAGGTCAGGCCTCACCTCAGCATCTCTTACACTCACTCATAGCCAAGACCTTCTTGCAGCTGACCTTGGAGGGAGGGACACTAGGTTGTGGTCCTGCCTCCATTGTGGCTTGTCATGACAGCTGGGGTCTGTGCTCTGCCCTGGCTGCTGGGCCCGCTCTGTACCAGGTGCCGAATTTGGCCTCAGTAGAGGCAGCTGTGTGGGAGTGGCCAGACTGAGCAGTGACAGCTGTTCCCAGGCCTGTGGGGAGGGCAGGACCCGGACAGAGGGGACAGCATTCTCGGGGCACTGTCCCTCCTCTCTGGTAGAGATGACAGCAGCCAGGGTGTGACTTTGGGATCTACCACCCACACTGGCCCCCTGTAACCATGCGTCACCTTCAGGCTTCAAAGAGAGTTGGACTTGCCTTCTTAGCATCGACCTCTGTTGCTCCTGCCCTTTATGATGGAGGTCAGGAATGCCATCTCATGCAGCCTAGACCCCTGTCCGTGACGACCACCTGATCGGCCCGAAGTCCAGCAGGGCAGACAGTAGGGTTTATGCAAGGTAACCCCGCACCTGGACATGGCCTAGGACACCCAGCCTCAGCTCCATTTCTTTTCTCTGTCTCCAAGGAAGCGGGAGGAGCGACCTCAGCATCCGGTCAGCTGCGAGACCATCAGGGCCATTGCTGAAACCCTCTCCATTCCTGTTATAGCTAAGTAAGCCGGCCTTTCCCATCCTTCACTTTCTTTATGCCAACACCTCACTCAAAAAGGATTTGAGCTGGCATACTAAAAAAAGTAGAACAAGATTAGTTTTAAAAACAAAACAATAAAAAGCCACTGTAAAGGAAAAGACAGAAAGGGTGGGATGAAAAATGAAGTTGAGAATGAGTCTGAAAAATGGCTGCCGTGTCCCTCGGTCTCTGGTGAGTGGCTGATGTAGGTGTGGAATAGGCAGGGAGTCAGGTCATCCTGAGGGAGGAGATGAGTGTTCAGGGCATGGGCAGAGTAGGAAGGTGGTGGCTGAAGCAGGCGCAGGGGTAGGTGATTGTCCACCAGTCTTAGGTGTGCTGGGGCCTACGATGAGGAGGCTTAAACCAGAGATTTGGGTCTGTGGCTCGGGGGCGTAAGGCAGGTCACAGTCCAAAGCCCGAGCAAGCATTCTGGGAGAGGACCAGGCACCTCGCCTGGCATGTGTGAGATACCGAGGACCAGCCCAAAGGCTCAATAGAAAGTGTCCAGTCACTGCTGGCCTGTGTAGCCCTCTTGGAATTTGGCTCAGTCCTGCACCTTGGCATGGCAGAGCCTGATGGCAGGATGGGAACAGGGAAGCTGCTCCAAAGCCCGAGGCTTTGACAGACATGCCCACCTAGTGGGTGAAGGGAGGGCGGTCGCGGAGGGAGGAGGTTGGTAGCCAGGCCTGACCTTTCCCAGGCCAAGCAGTTTCGGGGGTTGCTGGGAGAGCGGTAGGCTACCTTAGACATTATTGCTGCTGTCGCCATCTGAGGTCCTCTCCAGTCCTGCTGGCTGTCTCTGGACTGAGGTGACTGCCTAGACTGAGCAGTTTCTGAGGGGGCCCTCAGGACTTCAGGGTGGCAGGAAGGGAAATTTCGACCAGCCTGGGTTTCCTTCCTTCCTCTTATGATCACTGCTATGTCTGTTCCCTCTACAGGGTTTTTACAGAGCAATCAGTGTCCCAGCCCGGGGCTTTTCCTGTGAGCCCGGTGTCCACTCCAACCCCGTCATAACCTGTGGGCCAGCTTTAACCACTGTTTAGGATGAGGAGGAGGGAGGGCCAATCTCTGGAGCCTCGTAGGCACCAGACACAGTTCAGGCCTCTATTGTCTGACGTGGTGCTCCTGACCCCATGTGGGGTGTGAGTTATCATCCAGTCTCCCGAAGCTCTCACAGCTGAGGGACCTTGCCAGTGCCACACAGTTAATGAGGGGCCATTCTGGGGGGTTGCCTGTTTCTAAAAATGCTGGTACAGGGATGAGGACTCCCCTCACCTTCCTGTTGCTTTTCAGTGGAGGATCTCATGACCACATCCAAGACTACTTGGACATAGAGGACTTTCGGCAAGCCACGGCAGCCTCTTCAGTTATGGTGGCCCGAGCAGCCATGTGGAACCCGTCCATTTTCCTCAAGGAGGGCCTGCGGCCCCTGGAGGAGGTCATGCAGAAGTACATCAGATATGTACGTCTTAGCACTTTTTCAAAATGTTTGTATGTGACGTTCCTGCAGTTAGTGCTTGGGGAGAGCCCCGGCTGCCAGCCCAGCCCCACTGTTGTCCTCTTTTTCGCTTGTTCTTGTAGTGCAGCTTTGGGTCTCCCAGCTACAAGGTGAAGAGAGGGTGCTAGGGAGGGTGCCCTACTATTACCTCCTAAAGCTGCCAAGATGTGTGGGTTATAGCAAAAACCTCTGGATCCAATGCGCTGTTAGGACCCCAAGCACGTGCCATCATACCCCCAGTACACATACGTGTGCAGCGACAATGGGGCCGGTGTCACTGAAGATACCCAGGCCTGTGGAGCAGCCAGAGTGAGGAGGGGCCGTTGTAGCTGTTGTTGAGGACAGGGTATTTCCATGGAGACATCTCACTTAGTCATCAGTCCAGATCACTTCTAAAACTCTTCTCCTGCTCCTTCCCAGAATGCTTTGGCCTCTGACTTAGGGAGTAGCCTAACTTTAACCCTCTCCTCAGGAATAGCACTTTCTTCTCACTGGGAGCTGATGGTAGTGCTTGGGCATGTCCCTGTAAAGGAATGTTTTGACAAGTTCACTGCCTCATCCCTTTGGCATAACCCTGGACTCTGTGGGACTTTGATCAGCCGTGCATGTCTCCACGCAGAGACAGTAAGTGGTCCTCTGATTCTTCAGTGAGCTAGGCCTGAGTTCAGTTCAGGGACTCCCACCTGCCTGTGAGGTTGGGAGTTTCTCGGATGCGCAGGCTGCCTGCCTTGCTTTGAGCCACGGCCAGGCCTGGGCAGCTGTGGCTGTCACGGTGTGCCAGTGTCCCAGGGCTGTGTAAGGTGTGCATGTGGGAAGCCTGCGTCTGAGACTCTCCCTGCTCAGCGGTCTGTCCTTTCTCCCCATGGTTCTTGGGGTCCTGCTGGGTAGGTTGGTGACCACCAGGCTCACCAATGCCTGGGTCAACCTGAGGCATGGGGGTTTGCTTTAGCCCAGACGAGCTGTCCAGCTCTGACCTGCTGGCAAGACTGTGGCAGAGAAGACATGTTCAGTGGAACTGGGCTTGCTGACTGGGTGAAAGGTGATGTTATCATTCCTGCTTAGCCTCTCCTTTGGCAGCTCCTCAAGAGGGTGTATTGTCACGGAGAGAGGGAGCAGCTTTCAAGCATAGGCAGGGCTGTTTCTGGTCTCACCAGGTGCCTCTGTCCCAGACAAGCTGAATCAAGGCTTTGCCGCTGGCTGGGGCTTACCCACGTATTCCCTGCTTTGTCCTGAGGGTGCACTGTCCTGGCAGTGTCCCTGGCACTAAAGACACAGGCCTAGGTGGAGCTGTTGGAACAGTGTGAGGACAACGGGTTGGGGGGAGTGCTTAGTTCTTTCTTGCCCTGCCTCCAGCCAGCGGATTCCAATGGGTACCCCAGGGTAATCCCATCTTGCCTCCCTGAGCCTGCACTTCCCAGTCTGTGGAGTAACAGCTGCACTCCACGCTTGTCTAGATAAGTGAAGAGACAAGTGACATGTGTGAACACGCTCGTGGGTGGTGCCGTGCTTTACTCATGTTGGGGAAATTTGGAGACAGGCTATTTGAGATGTGGGAGGGGCAGTTACCCATCGGGATTTTCAGGAATAGAAAGTCTATCCTGGGGCTGGATCTGTGGCCCCAGCATTTGGCTTGTTCCCCTCCCCCGCCCTGGAAGGTGCTTGACAGCAGGTCCTCTGTGGCTGCCTATGGTGCTTGCAACTGCACATCAGCACCTCGGTCAGGCTATCCAGTAAGAGTGTGCTTTTGACTGTGGGCCCTGATGGTGACATTTACTTATTGTAAATTGCCTCCCTCTCCTTCCCTCCCCGTCCTTTTCTTATCCTCCCCACCCCCCCCCGCCCTGCTTCACTGGAGGAGGAGATGGCCAGCATGGAGGTGGATCTTGTGGAGTCACATTGCCTTGGCTGCAAGGATACCTCTGATGCCCCTGGTGCCCCCTTCCCTGCCATCGGGGCATGGCTCAGATCTCCAAGCCTGCCTGGCAGCAGGTGGGCTCACACTGGTTCTCCTCCCAGGCTGTGCAGTATGACAACCACTACACCAACACCAAGTACTGCCTGTGCCAGATGCTGCGAGAACAGCTGGAGTCGCCGCAGGGAAAGTTGTTGCACGCCGCCCAATCTAACCAGGAGATTTGGTGAGAGGGGCAGCAGGTTGTCCTTCGGTCCTTGCAGACATGCCCTGAACTCTGAGCTAACTACCAGGGCACCAGGGACACCTTCTTTGCGTGGACGTGTAGGAGTGGGTGGTGGTACTTTCAGAGCTTTGGAACTTTCCTTTCCTGGATTGATCTCAGCAGCAGAGTTTGGGAAACTAGGGCACCGGTAGGATGAAGGCATACAAGGGCTGGGCTTGGGGATTCCTGGGGAGGAAGGGGCTTTCCAGTAACAAATCTGTCCCTTAGTGCCACACCAAGACCTAGTGATCAGGACAGCTGGAGTATAGAATGGAGCCCTGGCCTGGGCCTGAACCACACCCATCACTGTGCAGCGAGAGGCCAGCCCGTGGGCTTTTCGATCTGGTATAGTTCCAGCTGAAGCAGTTGCCATTTAGGGCCCTTCACGACCTGGCCTTAGGCCTGTTCCCACAGCTTCCTATCTGCCTGTCTCCCCAACTCCACACCTGTGCTCGAACTGGATCTTCTTGAGTGCTCTTTCCTCATCATGTCTGTCTATACCCTCCCTCCAAAGGTGCCTTTCTGAACCACTCCCACCACATCTTTGTGAATGTGCATCGGCCCTGGCAAGCCTTTCCCCAAGGGAAAAGCTTCACTAGCACTTTCCCCCCATCCTGGGCATATGTTGGTGTCTCTACCCACAGAGCTTGACCAGTTTGACCCAGTTCTTACGGACGCAAGAGAAAGAGTAGAACGGGCTCTGGCCTAACTGCTTGTGGTTGGGGCGGGAAGTGGGAAGCATCTCGGTGGTCAGGCCTCCGTCTTTTCCCCCCAGAGGCCCCACGCAAGGAGGAGGCTCTGCTTACTCCAGGCACTTGATCAGGAGAGGTCGGATTGCTCTCTCCTGGCTGGGGATGAGTCCCTGTGTGCTTCTCCTTGGAAGAGACACTGGCCTTAGCTGGTAGGGGTCACTTTAGAGCCTTGTCTTCCCAGCCTAGGCTGCCTTCCAGTGTCTACCCTCAGGGACTAGTCTTCGCTCTCTATCTGCCAACCTGGGTGATCCCAGGTGTAGCTGGGAGGCACCTTCTGATGGCTTCATGCTGGGGAGGATTTGGTGTAAGTGGAGGGTGTGCTGCTGGCATTTCTCAGTGGTGGGGGCCTGCGCTCCTGCCCTAGCTCCCTGCATGCTGGCTCTACTAAGGGCTTGCCCTCTCTGCTTGTCCTTCCATAGCGAGGCCTTTGGACTTGGTGCCTTCTATGAGGAGACCACACAACAGCTGGATGCCCGGCGTGCCGAGTTCTTGGCCAAGACCCCAAAGGAAGCAGGGGAGCCAACTGAAGATACCTCTGGTGTTATTAAGATGGCGGTCAAGTTTGACCGGTAGGTCTCTAGTGTGGCCTCAGTTTGACCCATGGCCAGTGCCCTTGGGTGTGACTGTGCCAGCGCGTTGGCTGTATGTGTAAAGATTTATTTACACATACAAGAACTAGGATACAAGCCAGAGGTATGGGGTATATGTGAGAGGATTCATCGGAGACAGAGTAGAGAATAGGCTCATTGACTGAAATACCCTGCTGAGGGGAGCAGTGGATGAGGCAGGAGAGGTCTGCTGTGCCATGTGGGTCACCTTCCTGGCTGGGGATCGAACACATGCTGCAGCGGCTACCGACAGCTTCATAGTGGGGTGCTTAACCCCTTGTGCCACCAGGGAGGCCCCAATTCTTAGCATCCAAAGAAAACACTTTAGAGAAAATAGTTCCTGAAAGCCCAGGCAGGGTTTTGTATGTTGCCTCAAGGATAAGCAAACTCTGCCTTTTTCTTTGACACCCTCCCCCCTCCCCTCGCCCCCCAACAACTTGGCGTGTGAGGACTTGACTCCTGGTCATGAAAAGCCTGCACTTCTTTCCTGGCCCTGAGGAACTAGCTGCTTACATGGAGCTCCCCAATATCAGTGGGACCCCACTGTCATCTGGCTGTGCAACCTCTGCCCATACCTCACCAGCCTTGTGGTTTCCTCTTTAGACAGAAGTGGCTGCAGGTCAATTATTGCCTCAGACTGTGACTCAGCTCTGAATCTTCTTCTCATCTTCATATTCTGCCATTTGGGATCTGAGCCTTTCTCAGGTTCTCAGGCCTGGACCAGGCGCTAGTCCTGTCTGGCATGGGCTTGGGAGGAGGCTGTGGGCACAGCTGTCGGGCAGTCATATGCTGGGCAGAACTCCTGGCAGGGTGCTGGAGCAAGGCTTCTCCTGTCACCCTGTCACTGACTGACTCTGAAACTGGAGTCCACTGTGATCGGGGCAGCAGCAGGTCCCAATGCTCTGGGAACCTAGTCAGGGTGGGCACTGAGCTAGATCTGTGAGACCCCTGTGGGGTCATCTGCGTCCCCCACCCGGCCCATGCGTTCCTGATCCCGACCTGACAGCCACTGGATCTTCCTTTTTGATGGTTCAAAGCTGTTTTCCAGGCTGGGGTTCTGAGTGCTGGGTTCTTTCCTACCCTAATTCCATGAGCACGTTGAGGCCCATCTTCCCTTGAAGTAGAACCCAGGTCCCGAGCCACTGGTGGGACAGGAAGAGGAGACAGGGGAACAGGCTGGGGAGTCTTCAGGCAGCCCCTGCTATCTCAGGTCCTGCATCCTCTCTCAGGAACTGAGTAGAGCCCCTGCTGAGGGCTGGTGTGGTGATGGCGCGTGGACCCTGACTCCCTCCCCGCGTTTCCGCAGGAGAGCATACTCGCCTCAGCTCACTCCCAAGATGTGCCTGCTAGAGTGGTGCCGGAGGGAGAAGCTGGCACAGCCCGTGTATGAAACGGTGAGTTCCTGGCTGTGGCTGCCCTGCAGCACTCTTACTGGAGTGCCATCACCCCTGGGCACCACTGCTTGTTCCCTCAACTCAGGTGCTTTGCCCTCCGTGGGTGTGCAGGGCTGTAGTTGTTGATGGCCCCTTTCCGTGGAAGTGGGCCTGTTGTCTCATTCTGGCCAGTTTCATAACACTGAGCTGGGCACTGAGGCTTGGCCCAGTGGTGTTGCTGAGGTAGAGACTTCTCTGGAAAGAGCCAGTTGGCTTAGGAAGGATGCTCACATTTTAAAAATCGACAGATAGATACTTAAAAGTTAACCAGGTCTGCAACAGTGGGGTACAGCACTGGACCCCACGCGTGGGCCCCTGGGAGGAAACGGAGACGGTCTTCCCTCACCACCTCTGGTGGCCACGACCGTGTCTCGTTTAGGTTGCTCTTTCTCTTCTGCCCTACGAGCTTTTACTTTCTGTGTCCTCTGCCAGAGTGACTTTGCTAAAACGAAGCTGAACTCTACATAGTGCCCTTCTTCAAATCCTTGTCAGCTCCCTAGTGCCTTTGGGGTCAAGCCCTAGTACTTCAACACGGAGCACGAGATGCCGTGGCCCCCATGCCCCTGACACGCCTTCCTGCTTCAGGTCTCATCGGCTCAGCTCTCCATGCAGCCAGAGCACCTGCTCATTCGGCCAGGTGTCCCTTCTTTGCCCCATCCTTGCCACCCCTTTGCCATCTGGTGAACTCTTCCTCCTTTGGGAGACCTAGACCAGCCAGCTGTCACTAGGAGGAGAAGCTTCATAGTCACATGCAGCTAACTGCTTTGGTGGCGTAGGTCCACGACAGAACCCCTGCCACCTAGGGATGCCGCTGTGTGTGTCAGCCTTTCTTCCCTAGCAGGGACACCAGCACTTCCGCCAGGGAGGAGCGTGTGACACACAGGTAGCTTTCACTTGGTTAGGTGGGAACTGCCTCCCTTTATCTGCCTTCAACTTGACCCCGGCAGTGGGCCTCCAGGGCTCATCGCTCTTGCTGACACGCAGCCATCCCTGCTTCCTTTGCTCTCTCTGCACTAGGTTCAGCGCCCTCTGGATCGCTTCTTCTGCTCGGTTGTCACTGTTGCTCAGCAAAAATACCAGTCCACCTTGTGGTAAGTTTGCTCATCAGTGGGCTTGAGGCTTAGGATGGGGAGCCTGCATCAGTGTTTGCCTGGGGAGGTAGGGGGGTGTATATGGGCAGTTGCATCCCTGGTCTCTGATCCCTTCCTCAGTTTTATTAAAATCCCGCAGGGGTGTGTCGAGGCAGGCCTCCTAGTCTCTGGTTCTGCAACCAGCCTTCCTGCTGGCCAGCCTCACCACCCAATGCCTCCTCATCTGCCCAGGGACAAGTCCAAGAAACTGGCGGAACAGGCTGCGGCTATCGTCTGTCTGCGGAGCCAGGGCCTCCCTGAGGGTCGGCTGGGTGAGGAGAGCCCCTCTTTGCACAAGCGCAAGCGGGAGACTCCCGACCAAGACCCTGGGGGACCCCAGGCTCAGGAGTCAGCCGTGCCTGGGGAGCTGTGCAAGAAGCCCTTTGTGGCCTTGGGAAGTGGTGAAGAAAGCCCTCTGGAAGGCTGGTGACCACTGTCCCTTCCCTGGTCACCTCTTGCATGGGCTTGGCCCGTAGATGACTGTGGGTGCAGAGCATGAACCACTTGCCACCTGACATTTTGCTGGCCTCGCCTGGCAGGAGTAAAAAGGTCCTGGCCTCCGCCATCAGCCTGGAGCACAGGCCAGGGGTTGCCCAGGATGCCTGATTCCCTTGGTGGGTCTGGAGCAGGGCTACAGTCTCAGCTATCTCAGTATTTTCTTTGAAAATAGGATCTTTTCAGGTGCCACCTCTGAACCCTGACATTGGTACAGTGCAATAAAGATACCCCACCCTTGCCCTTGGCTGACTGCTCCAGCCTCGGGCATCTCCCACATGGACTGATATCCCTGCATAATTACTCTACTCTCACCCTTTGCGCAGAGCTGGAGCTTCCTGAGGCCCGTCCCCTACACAATCTTATGCATCTGGGTGGGAAAGTGGGGTTGGGGTGTCCTCATTGACATTCACTAGACTTGGGCTGACTCAGATGGCCCAGGAAAGCCCACTTCTACTCATGTAAACTAAGGAAGAGCTTACAAAATAGAGGCACTGACCATCAATTTGTTTTCCTGATAAGGAATCTGGGAAATGATTAGGATATATGGTGCCCCACTAAGGGACCAGCTCAGGTGAGTGGGAGGTCCTGGGGCTGCCCCCTTCTCCCTGGATCTCCCACCCAATGAGGTGCCTGATTCTGGAGGCTGCTGATGACAGCAATTTGTGGCCCTTGCAATTGCCTGCCCACACCACTGTCCCTCCCCTCACCCCCACCATCCTGCTTGGGCCGGAAGGAAGTGGCAGATTCTCTTTAATTTCCTCCTGGCAGTGAGAAGCAAACAAACGGCTACCACAGGCCACCACATCTCATGGGCCCCCCCCTCCTTACTGGGAGGGGCTGTCTGACCAAAGGTCCCTGCCCTGCACCACCGCCCCCGCTTCCTCCACAGTAAACATGCTGTTGCTCCTCCCCTTTCCAAGCTCTGTGGGGCGGGGGGATTCCCCTGTGGGCCAAGGCTGTGTTCCTCCCATCTCCCAGGTCAGGCCCCTGTGCCAGCCAGCAGCTCCTGGCCCTGTCAGTCTAAGTCAAGGGTTGGACAGGTGAAGTGACTCTCTGGGTCCTGGAATTGCCCCTTCCTGCATCTACACTTGCTTTTCTGTATGCAGTTAAGAATACCTATCACCACTGGCCTCCCAGATCCCATCACTGTCTGACCCTGGACAAGTCACTTCTGTCCTCTCTGCACACCAGGACCCGCCTTGAGTGGAATCGGCTGTTCTGCCTGCCTGGGTCTGGTGGGAGGATACATGAACTGCATCACATATGCCCCTGTGTGGCTGATGGAGTCACTCGGTGCTGAGGCTGCCCTAACATCCCAGACCAGTGCTTCCACAGAAGGGCCTCACCCAGGGACCAGACAGGCATGTTTCATTTGCTGCCACCAAGCTTCAGCCACAAATTACTGAGGTTTTCTTGAAACTATCTTATTCAAAACACCCCCTTTCCTTCCTACCCTGACTGGAACAAGGCAGTCTCCAGGGGCCCCCAGACATCCTGAGCCAGTCAGAGGGAGGGAGGACCTGTGGGGCCAGGCACCAAGTCTTGCGTCCACTTTCCTACTGGAACTGACCTCTGTCCTCAGGCTTTTTCTTTCACAAGTGTGGTTTCCCTTCTCTGGCAGGTCCCCTGGGTTGCGGGGAGGCAGTACTAGAGGTCTGCTGGTAAGCTGGGAGCTGGGGTGGGCATGGGATGTCAGAGGGCCCAGGAAAAGCACTGGGGAGAGCATCGCTTATGGGTCACAGGTGGGGAGGAGTGAGTAATATGCCCCATGACTGAGGTGGTCTGGCAAAGGTCCTGGTTGAATTTGATGTCCTTCAATGATTTCATTTTAGCATACTTCAGCAAAAACTCCCCTGGTCTCAGCATGACCTGCCCGAGACCTGGGGCTGACTGGGAGGGCCTAGTCGGATCTGAAAGCTCTGCTCACTGTTCTCCCCATGTCTGTCTGAAACTTGAATGCCCAAACTTCTGTCCAAGCTGGGAGTCACAATTCCTACCCATCCATTCCAGCCACCTTGATCGAGGTGCATCACATTTTGGGATCAAAATGGGGTTTGACATGCACACAGAGAGAGGGATGAATAAGGCAGACTGGCCTTCAGAAAATCACAGCAAGAAGCCTGGACATTGTGTGGAGGTGAGGGGGGATCTCTTAGCCTGTACTCTTAGTTTTTTCTAGGTGTTACCCCTGCTCAGAACACCTCCACGGCTCTCTCCTCTGGAGCAAGTCCAAAGTCCTCAGCCTAGCATCTGAGGACAAAGTGCTGACCCTGTCTTCTCAGCTCTCTGTGCTGACTTCAGCAACTAACTTCCGTTGTAGTTGGCTGGTCTTAGCATCTCTGCCCCTATTAGGATTCACTCAAGGGCAGTCCTTGTATTCCCTATGGCAAGCCTTTGTTGGGGGTGGGGCCAGTGGGGAAGATAGGCACAGAAGAATCAGACAAGGGCTTGTTGGAGTGAGGGATGTGTGTGGCATGGAGAGAAGAGCTTCTCTAAACTGTGACTTTCCTCCAAGGCTCCTGTTTCCCTCAATGTGGAGCAAGGGGGGCTGGGCTGGGCTGGGCTGAGCAGTATCATCCCAGAACTTAGAGGCCATAGGAAAGCCTTTAACAATGGAGCCTCGTGGGCAGGCTTAGGGCAACTGATGAAAGAGATGGCGATATTTAAGTCTCAGACCTGGCTGACATTTCCACAGAAGAGAGGGTGCACAGGGACCCACATAGTCCTTTCTAATAGCTTGGCCCACTTGAGGGTTCTGTCTGCTGCACTGGTCTCCTGTAACTTCTCAGAAAGCTACAGGTGGGCCAGGTGGCCTCCTGCCATCTAAGTGGCTTAAGAGCTGGCCTGAAGCAGAGCTCATGGAGGGGGGAGACTTGATCTTAGCCAAGGGTGTGTGAGGATGGAGCGTGTGTAGTGGGGTGTGTGTGTGTGTGTGTGTGTGTGTGTGTATGTGTGTATGTGGGCAGACCCCTCACAGCTTGCAGAGCTATCAGCCATTGCTGCTTTTCTTAGAGAGGTGGTGATACCTTTACTCCAGCTTTCATTACTCCCTATTATACTTCTCAATAAATATTTCTCCTTCTGAGTATTTTCCAGGTGCAAATGACTAGAAATAGATGCATTATGGAGCATTTGATGAATGGAGGAATTTTAAAGCAGTCTATAGCTTGTGTGGTTCCGCCCAGCAGCAGGTCAGCAGACCCAGGATCTACCTCTTGCCTTTGCCCTCGTCTGGCTGACTGAGCCCAGGCCTGGCTGAGATACATTTATTTCTGGGAGGCAGACAGGCTAGATGAAGGTTCATTTTCCCTTCCAGATAACTCTGGGAGGTATGTGTAGGGACAGGGTGATACTTCCTAAAACTTGTTTTATGGGGAGGAGGAAGTGAGCTGGCCAAACTTCTGGGACTTTTTATTATACCAGGGACATGTCACATGTGGTAATAATTGGCATGCCAGCCATTTGTCTGGGGCAGAAGACTGCAAAGTTGGGACCATTTGGTCTCTAAGTTCCACCTTGTGGCCATCACAGCTGGAGATCCTTTGAAGGCAGGGCAGCTTACTGGGAAGATGTACACCCACCTAACGCCCTGCTCTCCCTTTTCTTGGTGGCTTTTATCTTCTGCTTCAAACCTTCCCTTTCTAAATTCTGAGTATAGAAGTCTCTAGCTCTAAACTCTTCCATAGCTCCCTACTGCCCTCGGGATAAAGTCTTGAGCCTTGCTGTAGCCTGCAACAATGTGCCCTTCCTCTAGCCTTACCTTTGACTTCTACTTACTGCAGGTGCTTTCTGGTTTTCAGGTATGGAAGTCTTTCTCACCTCTAACCCATCTCTGCAATTCCTACTTAGTTTAGCCCTGTGGAGGTCCTGTAGCTAGAGGGATTTTGAAATCTGTCCAAATTCCTGGCATAGTCCTAATATCTGCAAAGTGATTATAGTTGTGTTAGCCTCCTCTTCCCTACT
Organism: Galemys pyrenaicus; assembly: GCA_019455555.1. Classification (NCBI taxonomy): domain Eukaryota; kingdom Metazoa; phylum Chordata; class Mammalia; order Eulipotyphla; family Talpidae; genus Galemys; species Galemys pyrenaicus. The sequence continues at coordinate 1,825,849 of JAGFMF010011458.1, read as the reverse complement.
TCTAATGGAAGACTAATTTACCTGTGTCCCAGGGTCTATTACAGGTCTGGGTACAGAGCACAGGGCAGGAAAAGTTTTCTGACCTCAGGATGCAGTCCTCCAGGATAGGATGGTCCTGGATGTTTCACTATCCTCTTGACCCAAGGCCTACTTGGATCTTCCCCTCTTTGCGTCCTCCCTGGGGGCTTTTTGTGGTTGGTGTGGGATGTGCTTGGGCCATTGCACATGCATCCAAGTCTCTGAGACAGCGCCCTGGGTTCCCCTGGCAACGCTTCTATGGATGCTATGTCCTGTGGGGCCTGGGGCTAGGGGAGTCTGTTACAGCTTCCTCGCCCAGCTCCCGGTCCACCCTGTGCCTTGGAGGAACCTTTAGTAAACAAGCTAGGCTCAGTGTCCCCGGGCATGAACTCCATTACAGGCCCCTGGAGGAGCTGTCTTGGGTGTCTCAGGGGAGGACGGGAGGGGTGGGGGATCGAGGAGAAGGCCTGCCAGGGAGAGGCCAGGAGCGAAAACGGTTCTTCATCACAGTGTCACTTCCTCCTCGATGCCAGCCATTCAGTTTGGGCAGCACGATCCCTCCCTATTTCATGGATATGCATAAGGATGCAGAGGTCACAGAGCCCCAAGTGACTCGAGTTCACGACAGTCTTTCACGTTTGGAGAATTCGATTTCCAAGTGGGAACAAACCTTGCCGGCTGAGCTTGCCGAGGTCTGCGACGCACCAGCTGTTCTCTAAGGAGCAGCTGGTGGACCGATCCGTAGGGGAGACAAAGGGGCTGCCACTAAGGTGGCTGGGTTGGGTCTGCAGCCTGGGAGAGCTCGGCCTCTACTCGCACCCGGCTCTGTCTCCTGCCCAATTTAAAGGGAGCTTCGGTACAGGCTCCGCCCTCAAGAGGCTCCTCTTTCAGGGTGGTGGTGCTGTTCAGGTAACCTTCCGGGGCCCTCACACCTTCCCCACTGTCAGGACTAACTCAGTGCAGATGCACGTCACCGAACTCTTAAAGCCCAGGTCGCGGGCGCACCTTCCTCGACCTGTGCTCCGCCCGGCTAAAAAAGAGATCTGCTCCGATTGGGCGGTAGTGGACGCCTTAATCCGTTTAGAGAGGGCGAGCGGCCCCCACATCCGGGTGCTGGCGCCTGGCTTAGAAAAAGTGGAAGGAATAGAGGCGAAACTACAACTCCCAAGAGGTAGCGGGGCTTGCCTGCGCTCTCAGTTAACGTGACTTCCTTCTCCGGGAGGGAGAGTCAAGCAATAAGCCGGTGAGGGGGCGGGGCCATTGGGCTAGCCCGCGGCGCCTGTGGCCTATGGGCGGCCTGGTCAGATGGGTGCGCGGCAGGGGGCGGGCCCGGGCGCGCGGCCCGGCGCGGGAGCGCGCCAGCGGTGGCGGCGGCGGCGGCGGCGGCAGAGGCGGCAGAGGCAGTTGGGGGGCGGGGAATATCGGATGAGGCGTCCGTGGCGGCTTTGGCAAGTAGCAGTTGGCAGTGGCGGCGGTTCTTAGTGTGGCTCGGCGTGTGGCCAACTCTCGAGCTCGGAACGAAACGCTCGGTGTCGCGGGTCCCCGCCCGGAAAGTTTGCAGCGAAGCCGCGACCTCCCGGCCGGCGCGGCCCGGCATGAAGCGCCGCTGAGGAGCCGCCGCCGCCGCTGCTGCAGCCGCCTGAGGAGTCGCAGACCCTGGGCCACGCCGATGACTACTGCAAACTGTAGCGCCCACGACGAGCTCGACTTCAAACTCGTCTTTGGCGAGGACGGGGCGCCGGCGCCGCCGCCCCCGGGCTCGCGGCCTGCAGGTGGGTGCCGGGCCGGGCGGGACCACGGAGCGTCGGCTCCTCTTCCCGCTCGCCCCCTCCCTGGCTCCTGGGTCGCCCGGGGTCTGGTAACCCGGTGTGTGATGAGCTGATTTAAAGTGCTGAGGAACTAAAGTTCCTCGGGGTCGCGGCGACGTGGACGTGGCCGCGGGCTTGGCTGGAAGCAAACTAGTGGGGAACTCGACTCCGGGACGCTGGCGGCCAGGGGACGCCCGGGGTTTGGAGGCCGAGGGTCGGGGCCGCTGCCCAAGTGGCGTCTGGTTGTCGCTGCTTTGCCAGCGAAGTGCGGAGAAAATGTCCCTGTGAAGTGTAACCGCACATGGTTTCTCATCTAGTCTAGGTTGTTTTTAAATCTTTATTTGAAAGAATCGCATTCTGAAATAGCACCTACGATTCTGCACTTGTCTGTTTAAATTTTCTTGGCCAGGAAAGTCAGGCTATCGTGTTAACTTGTGTGTGTTGTGCAAGTTTGTGGCCCACCTTTAATTCGAAGTGTAACTCTAACGGAACTTTTCCGAAAACTGGGTTTCTCTTCTTAAACAAATTGTTTCGGAAGGTTTAAAAAAAAAAAAAGGTGGAGTGCGTTGTTTTGTTTTTGCACAATTCTCCTGGAAAGTTCTGGAAGTCAGTATTTATTTTAAGAGAAAACTCATCCCCGAAGATGTTTTAAAGGAGATCGTGAATTGGGAAAGCTGGGCACCATGATACTTAGAGGTCAGACCAATCAGGAAATAGAAACAGAATGGCTGGGGACTTAGAGCTCTCCTGTGACCTGGTTTGGAATACTGTGGTTCATTAAGTTCATTTACCCTGTTACATATGCAGGCGAACTTCAGAAAGGAGATACGACTAATCCCTGTTTATTCGTTCTGGGTATTAAGTGAATTGCTTCATGCTCATATTGATGTTCGGTAGGCATCTGTGGAGTTGCATTGAAAAACTTCCCAACGTGAGGCATAAGGGTTCTCTCTAAAGTGTTTGTCTCCTCACTCCCTTTAGTCTTTATGTGTTAGACGTCTTTTTCAACCTAATAATTTACCACAGTTACCCGCTGGCTGCGTTTATTTCAGTTTCACTGACATCATTTAAGCACCTATGCTCATTTGAGGTACTCTTAGGTATTTTGTAGTGTTAAGATGGATACACAAAGGACTAATGACCCTCAGGTAGTTTGGGAAGTGAGGAGAGAGGAAGACATATAACCCAGATAACTATGCTCCTGAGCAGATTGAATGGTGGTGCATTCTGTAATTGAGATAAAAACGGTAAAAGGGGCATTTATGGTGAGGGTAGCATTGAATTGTACTTAAAATATTGAGACTTAAGGTAAAAACAACTTGTAATGAGTACTGTTTTACGGACCAAACAATTGATGATGTCAGCAAACTTATGTTGTGCACATGCTTGGTCAGAGCACGTTATATACCAAATCTATGATTTATGATTATAAAGGAGTGAGAAAAAAATCTCTTCCAACTTGGATAATTATTTAAGACTCTGGAACAGGTGATGTTTGAGTTAGGCCTTAAGGTAAGGTGCTGATGGAAGCAGAAGAGAAAGTTATATTAAGAATGGAATTTCTCTGATTGTATAAGCAGAGATAAAAATTTAAAATTGTGTGCTCAGTTATAAGGGAAAAAAAATCTACAGTCAATAAATATGTTAACCAGTATGGGTAATATAGGAGTATCATCATGATACTAAATTTAAAAGCACCTAAAATTTAAAAGCTATTAAAACATCTAAGAATTTTGCCACAACACCAAACAAAAATTCCATTTTGATGTTAAAATGTTTCTAGGAGTTAAGGCTTGAAACTTGATATATAACTGAAACTCCCCAAGTTAACAGTTTTGTGATTAAAAAAATCCACTTTAAAATACTCTAGTAGCTATTTTTTAAGCTTTTTTTAAAAAAATTATGGTGAAATACATATGGCAAGCCATTTTAAAGTAATGATTCAGTGCATTTACTGAATTTACAATGTTTTGCAACCACCACTTCTCTCTAGTTCATTTTCATCTCGCTGAAAGAAACCCATTAAGGGGTTGTTCTTTATTCTCCCTCACCCCCTTCCAATCCCTAGCAACCCTTTCCTTAATCTGGGATCTGTCTCTGTGGATTTACTATTCTGGATATTTCACAGAAATGGAATCATGTATTTTTGTGGTTCATTCATGTTGTAAAACATATCAGTAGTTCATTCCTTTCTTGATTGAATATTCTAGTGTATGTATCCCCCAATTTATCTGTTCATCCATTGATGGACATTTAACTATTTTAAATAGTGCTTCTGTGAGCATGTAGCAGCTAATCTTTAAATTCTTTTGAGAAAAGTACTCGAAACTAAGATTTCAAAATGATTTGTTCCCAAGTTTCATCTAAGTCTCAGAGTTACGAGTTTGCAGTTTGAATGAACAGAATAATTGACGTGCTTTTAGGATGATTCTTTTCAAAATGGGGTGGACTGTAGTGACGAAATTACTTGGTAGAATTCAGATCAGTGTTGGGTTTTATCAGTGTGTTTACTTGGTTTTGGATTCTCTTTCCTCACTGGAATGGAAGTTCTATGAGGGTTGAGAGAGTGTGTTGGTATGTTGTTTATAGTTGTATTGTTAGTGCTTAGCACAGTACCTTTAATAGATTAGGTACCCATATTTATTGAATTAATGAATACATACTGCTTAAGTTTTGGGCTAGAGGTTTTTTTTTTGTTTTTTTTTTTTTTTTTTTTTTGCGGGAGAGGNTTTTTTTTTTTTTTTTTTTTTTGCGGTAGAGGAAGTTGATGAGACTTGTTTCAGTTCTTTGGCTTTTACTGGTCGTTTCCATAAGACTGCAGATCTTGGTAAGTGTGTGCTGCAGTTGTTTTCCATTTCTCTAAAGGTTTGAGAGTATTTGAATCACATCAAAATTTCCTGTAGGAGAAGAATTTTGGAAAATGTTTAGATGTGTAACAGGGTGGTCCACAGGAAAAGGGGTGGTTCCAGGGAACTAATTGTATTAAAGTTCCCTTCCATTAAAGGTCTATATGTTTAGGTCTATATTAAAGGTCTATATGTTTAGTGGATGGCAGAACCTATTTAGAGCAGGCAGGTTTAGGGGCTCTGGGGTACCTCTCTCCCTCCCCTGTAACAGATGGAAGGATGTAGTGAATGGAGCCCGAGAATTTTAGGAGTTGAGTTTAGTGACTGTCCTACACAAGCTTCTTGAAGTACAAATTAGATGATTTGAGGTGAACTCCATAATATTACATATATTTGTGACTGAATTTTTAAGATTATTGTTTCATGAGGTGTTCATTTTGTCCATTAAAGAAAATTAAAGATGCTAATCTTTAGCTTTTTTTTTTTTAAGCGCTAGCTTTGATTTTTTCCAGTTGGAAATGAATCGAACTATTATGTCTAAGCTTTCTTTTACTTAATATCAAGCTTCAAAGTGAGGTTATATCTCAATTGTAAATAGAAAATTTTAAATTGGTGTTTAATATGTTTCATTAACATTATTTGACATTATGTAAGAGCAGCTTTTTGTGGGCCTCCCTGGATGGGCAAGGGGTTAAGGTTAAGTCTCATCTCTATGAAGCTATAGGCAGCCACTGTAGCACAAGTTCAATCCCCAGCCACAGAGCTGACCCACATGGTGCTGCTGACCTCTCCTGTCTCACCTGCTGCTCTCCTCAGCATTTCAGTCAGTATTTCAGTCAGTCCGCCTGTTCTGCTCCCCACTCTGTCTTTGGTGAATCCTTTCACCCCCCCAACACCTCTGGCCTACACTGCAGCTCTTATGTGCTTTAATAAATAAAATAAATCTTAAAAAAAAAAAGAGCACTTTTTGTGCTCTAGTGTATTGATTATATCATTTAATTTGATGTTAATAATCTCTGCTTTTCAAAGTCAGAAAAGTTTCATTTCTAGAATTTCTTTTGAAGATTATTTATGCATACAAGAATTGGATACAGCCCAGAAGTGGGGGAGGGGGATGAGGATCCACCAGAGACAGAGTGGGGAACAGAACAGGGAGATCAACTAAAATACACTGCTCAGGGGAGCAGTGGGCGAGGCAGGAGAGGTCTGCTGTGCCATGTGGGTCATTTCTCTGGCCGGGGATTGAACTCATGCTATGATGTCTGGGATAGCTTCATAGTGCTGCGTCTCAACCCCTTGTGCCACCAGGGAGGTCCCTCCTAGGATTTTTTTCATTACTAAATACTGACTTTCTAGTCCCAAATGAGAGTCATTGGGAGGGGAGTGTACTAATCTGTGTATGATATTTTTATCTATTGATTTTTAAAAAGGAAAAAAATCTAAAATATGTGTATTTTTTATGACATTTACTTCATGATATGTATAGTTTTGTCAAATATTATTTTAAAACACAACTTTTTTATATATAAAGTTACAAAACTTTTCTAGTTTATTTTCTTACTCTAATATTTTTACTTTTTATAATGTTTAAAGATCTGATTTATGTGTTATTTACAATTCACTGTCTCAGATTATTTCATTTTATCTTTTTTTCAGTTTTCATTGGTCATTTTTACTCAGTTTTTTTTGGTGGTTGTTAAATAAGATATTTAAAGCTCTTAGCACAGTCCTTAGTCAAGTGGTGCGCTCATAGTGATGGCATTCAACATTTCTTAACTACACCTAGAGAGACTGATGATAACTTTTTACTTCTTCCTAGACTCTTTCCCTATCATAAACTAAAACATTGAGGGAGAGGAGAGGCAGAGGGAGCTCCAGTCATTTAAACTTTATTTAGATAAGTTGGAATATTTGTTTCAGACTTTTTTATTTTATCCTCTTTATTCTACTATTCTTTTCAATGTTACCTTCTTTCTTATATTGTCACTAAATATAAATACTGAAGGTCATCGACTTTTAATTGTTTTTGTATTTTCTTGAATTGTCACTCAGTGTAGTGTAAAAGATGGTTGATTTGCTAACCATACTAAGTATAATTGGATATTTAAATCAGTATAAAAAAAGGGAAGTTGTTTGTTTTGTTTCCTGTAGAAATTTAATACTGTGTTTTGTATAGTTCCTTAGGGTACTGTAAAGGATTTGACTGCTGCTGAGCTTTTACTTTCATACCATACACCAGCTTTTACTTTAGGCTTGAATGCAGAGAGAATATGTATTAAACATTTGAATCAGTGGTAAGCATTTGACCTTTTCACTTGGAAAATAACTTCAGGTTCTGTTTCTTACTTTTCTTAATAGTTGTAGAGGATGCTCCTGGGAGTATTAGCAGAATTTTGTGATGGAGATTACTGAATTAATGTGTTTTAGTGACTGAAGAGGAAAATGGAGGGAAAAATATTTCAGTGTTTTGTTTTGTTAAAGCTTATCATTTATTAGAAACATTGCTTTGCTTGTGTTTTCTTAGGTTTTTTTAATTTGCCAATACAGAAGGATTATTTTGGCATATATTCTAAACTATTAGCAGAAGTCCTACTATAGTATTTTTGTTGTGGTATAAAAAATTAAAACCTGGGTATTATGTACATGACCAAGAATTTGTAGAGGGAGTATTAATTCAGGGTAAGTTGTAGAATCAACTTACTGTGACTTGCCTTTTTGTGGCAACCAGGACATTTTACCTAAAATCAGATGTATTTTTTTGAAGACCTATCTAAAGCTCTGTTTCTGAGTTTTGCTCTATATTTAATTTTTCTTTTTTTTAAAAAAATTTATTTATTTATGCATACAGGCCAGAGTCCAGGGAGGTGAGAGGATTCACCAAAGACAGAGTAGGGAACAGAACAGGCAGACTGACTGAAACACACTGCTGAGGGGAGTAGTGGCTGAGGCAGGAGAGGCCTGCTGCGCCATGTGGGTCCCCTCCTGGCTGGCGGCAGAGCTCAAACTCGTGCTGCAGTGGCTGTGGTTTGCTTCATAGTGCGTTGCTTAACCCACTGTGCCACCAGGGAGGCCCTATATTTAATTTTTCAATGACATTTGATAATAAGGACATTTTGGTAAGAAAAATCCATTTCTTTTTCTTTTTTTTCCAGAGGAGGTCATTATAAAATACTGATATATAAAATGGAAACCTTTTAGAAGATAATTTTGTTCCTGATTGTGAAGTTTAATGTGCATTTTCCTTATTTTTTGACTAGTAGATAATTCAATATGGTGGTCTTATTTTAAATAAGAGGTGGCGTTGAGGAAGCCTTAATACAGTGAAGTCAATCGAATTACTCTTGATAGGAAATCTGAGTAGCTGGAGCCTCATTTGATAGTAAGCTATAGTTCACAGAAGTAACATAAATTAGGGAGGTGTTGTCTAAAGTTGTCCTGGTGGGTCAGGGGAGTAGAAGAGACAACTTGGCAGTAGGCCTGGCTGCTAAAACAAAATCCAAGTCATCAAATTTGCCCAGGCATGCCATATGAGGTTCAGGTAACAGTGGAATTTAAGAGGAGTGAGTTTGTTTAGGGAGGCTTAGAGTCAAGCAAGATTTTTTAACAGCTATAATTTAACTCAAATAGCATGGGTCTGCATACATTTCAACTCTTCTGGTAATGTTTGTATAATTAAATTGCTTGACACTCACCAGTTGACCTGAATGTAGTAAAACTTAGAAGAGCAGAATAATTGGACTAGTAAGATTTGTGTAGTATGACCTATGAATTTATAGCTAAAACCCCGTTGTTGGGATCTAGTTATTCTATGAGTCTTCTTATGTTAAAGGAACTACATGTCTATCAAACCTGAAAAGTCTCAGATAACACTGAAGTTATTACTTGAAAGCTTTATTTTCCTACAAACTGTAGTTTTAGTGTGTCTAATATTACATTATTAGATGAGAATTTTAATATTTAAAATGTTTTCAATGTCTTAAATTGTTTTATTTCTTTTTTTGTTACTATTAATTTTGTGCTACCTTTTCAACAGCTTTACTATTTTATGTAGGATATAAGATTACATGAGTTCTGAAATCTGGTTAATTTCAGGTTAACCTTTTCTTGTATACTTTTAAAAAATAATGTTGATTTGTTTCACATGTAAAAATACATCTAAAATTTTTTTTCCCATCAATGTAATCATTGCCCAAAGCACTTTATGGAAAACTTATGAGTTATACGTAAATGCAAATACTTTTCCAATATTGCTTTAAAATATAAAAAGTTGTTTGTTTTTTTTAAAGATTTATTTATTATTTATGCATACAAGCACTGGGGGTACAGGTCAGAGGTGTGGGGGGTGAGAGGATTCACCACAGAGAGCAGGGAGC
>JAGFMF010011458.1:1765401-1801298 GCA_019455555.1 Galemys pyrenaicus | reverse complement strand
GGTAAAGTTCCCAGCCCCTACTAGAGGCAAAACAGAAAGGGATGGGGGCCTCCCAGGTGGCTCAAGGGGTTGAGACTCGGCACTATGAAGCTATCTGCAACCACTGTGACATGAATTCGATCCCTAGCCAGGGAGGTGACCCACATGGCGCAGCAGACCTCTCCTGTCTCACCCGCTGCTCCCCTCAGTGTGTTTCGGTCAGTCTACCTGTCCTGCAACCCACTCTGTCTCTGGTGAATCCTCTCACCCCTGTGCCTGTGCCTCTGGTCTCTACCCCAGTTCTTATATGCATAAATAAATAAATAAATAAATAAATAAATAAATAAATAAATAAATAAATAAATAAATAAATAAATAAATAAATCTTTAAAAAATAATAAAAAATAAAATGAGGTTTTAGCATACTGTCAATGCAGTTACAAGTGACTATTATCGCTCATTCTCCAATATGGTTATATTATAATTGTGGTTAGAATACTATTGTTTAAACTGTTATGACTATATATTGTACTGTTCATAACTATGCAGTATAGTATACAATTTGTTATTGTTTCTAGAGTTAATGATTGTTGTTGTTAGTGTTCTGTGTACTTAGGTTAATTAATGCCTAACAGTTCCAGATGCATAATTCTTTTTTTTTTTTTTAAAGATTTATTTATTTATGCATACAAGCACTGGGGTACAGGCCAGAGGTGGGGGGGTGAGAGGATTCACCACAGGGAGCGGGGAGCAGAACAGGCAGATCAACGGAATTACACTGCTGAGGGGAGCAGCGGGCCCAGTAGGAGAGGTCTGCTGCGCCATGTGGGTCCCCTCTCTGGCCGGCAGCAGGGATCGAACTCGTGCTGCAGTGGCTGCGGTTTGCTTCATAGTGCGTTGCTTAACCCACTGCGCCACCAGGGAGGCCCCAGGTGCATAATTCTAATCTCAACATTCTTAAATAAATACATCAGTTAGTCTGTTAATTTTATTTTCTTGGAGATTTCTCAGCCTTTTCAACAGCTCTGTACTGTTTGTTACCTAGGCTCCTGTGCAACTGTAATTGAGATCTTCATTCTCTCGTATTTTTTTAAAAAATTATTTATATTTTACATCATTGTTGATTTTTTTTTTTTTTTACCATGTTCACTTTCTTTTCTCAGGTGTAGTCACCATAGAATTTCCACCACCAATTCACCCGTGCACCATCACTATAGTCCCTTGTACTCTTCCCACCCTCATTTTGATCCCACTTCCTCTTCTCTCCCCTGCAGAATGTTTCCATATATAGTTGTCTGTTTATTTTTGTTTTGGTTCATTGTGTTTTTTATTATTTTTCCCCCTTGATCCCTTGTATGGTTTCCCTAAATACCTACTATAAGTTTCTTAAGGGATTTCTTTGACTTTCTATTTTGTTGAATCACTTGCTTCTTGGCTAACATATCGTCCTCTTGCTTGGTTGCTTTACACTCATTTTGATGGAGTACTTCCTCTAGTAGGTTACCTAAGGTAATAAGAGACAAATTTTTGAGACCTTAAAATGTTTTAAAATATCTCTATTCTGTTGTGTCTGGCAAACCAGTGGCAGGGTGGGCAGGTTTATTGTTAATTCCAGCAAACAGATAAGAATCTTGGAGCACCCCCTCCACCCTGCCCCAGACTTAACAGGCCTTTAATGCTGAAGCAGGGGACCAGATACAGCAGACTAACAAGCAGGGAAGCAGGCACAAGTGAGGCAAAGAGGCTGAGAGGAAGGGAGGCTGGCAGCAGTGGAGCCTCCCAGCAGCTCCTGTTCTCTCTAGCTACCCCCCCCCCCCGCCCCAAATCTCTGCACTATGTCCTTGGCTCCTCTCCCCTCTCAAAATGATCTCTGTCTTTTGGCCCAGGTGTCTGCATTATAGGTGCATCTATAGGGGAGCAGGCCCCATCCTCACATCCCAAGCGCACTCCCACAACACAGCCTTAACCATGTGTGAGCAATGAACCCTGGAAGAAAAGCAGGGCCACAGATGGTAGCAGTAGGGGCTGGCAGCTGGAGGCGAAAATGAACCTGAGCCACTCCCATTTCCCCTACATGCTGTGATAATGATTTTTAATAAGAAATGCATACTTGGTCATCATTTCCGTTTCTGACAGAGTTCCCAAAACCCTTAGAATTTCCTCATTGTTGAGAGCTTTGAGGGCAATTTTGTTATGTTAGGGGCTTTTGCCCCTAAAGATAGGAACTGGTTCCCAGTGAGCTACCCTATGGTTAGAGGGCTGGAACTTTCAGTCCCACTGCCCAACCAGTCACCAATGACTGAGTTTAAGCAGTCATGCCTGTATAATAGTGACTCTCCATAAAAACCCCTGGAAGTACTGAGTTCACAGAATTTGGAGGTTGGTGAACACATGGAAATTTGGGGGAGAGTTGTACTTGGAGATGGAACCTGTGTTTTTTCCCCAGAGTACTACTCCCTATGCATCTCTTCCATTTGACTGTTCTGAATTATATTCTTTCATAATAAACCAGTAATCTAAGTAAAATATTCTCTGAGTCTTATGAAGTGCTCCACTAAATTAATTGACTCCAAGTAGGAGGGGATTATGGGAACCTCTGATTTTATAGGTCAGAGATACTGGTAGCAACTTGTTCTTGTTGCCATCTGAAGTTGCAGTGATATGAGGGAGCATTCTTGTAGGACTGAGCCCTAATAGTACCTAATGCTATTTTCAGATAAGTAGTATCAGAATTTAATTAAATTGTAAAATGTCCAACTTGTGTGTGAAGAATTGGTTGGTGGTTTGCACCCCTCTCCACCCTCATACTCCCAGAATTTGATCATCAGTACACCAAAAGATCTTCCCTCACACTTAATTATGACTGGTTGTAGAGTTCTAGATTAGATATAATTTAAAAAAAATATTTATTTGTTCATACAAGAGCTAGGGTATAGGCCGGAGTCACAGGAGGTGAGAGGATTCACCAGAGAGAGTGGGGAGGAGAACAGGCAGACTGACTGAAACACACTGCTGAGGGGAGCAGCGGGCGAGGCAGGAGAGGTCTGCTACGCCATGTGGGTTCCTTCCTTGGTGGGCGGCAGGGATCAAACTCGTGCTGCAGTGGCTGCTGTTTGCTTCATAGTGCGTTGCTTAACCCACTGTGCCACCAGGGAGACCCCTAGATTAGATATAATTTAATAAAATCTTTGAAAGCATGTTCTCCATCATTATAATGTCTTGAGAAATCAGATGACTTTCTAATTTTCTGTTCTTTATGTATAACCTATCCTCTAATCCCAGTCTTTTAGGTTGTTTGTATTCTGAAATTTCATGTTGTTGCATTTGTATTCATGGTCTGTATTCATTCATTATACTGACCCTCAGTGACCTTTTATTTTTTCTTAATTTTTCTCTTCCTCTGGAACTCAAAGTTTAAACTTTGAGACCTGTTAATTCATTCTTGTTACAAAATACTTATTTCTTACTCTTTTATTTACTATTTAACATTACAGGTACTTTTGAAATTATTTATGCCATTATTTTAAAGAATCAAATAGTTCAGTAAAGCTCATTCTAATTTTCTTTCCCATTTTCTTTTCATGTTTTTACTAAAAATTTGAAAATTTCTTCAACTTGCTGGTTCAATTTTTCCTTGAGCCTTTCATCTGTACTTTTAAATTCTGGTGCTCATTCATCTTTTAAAATCACATATTCTTGGAGCATCCCTACTGGTGTAGGGGTTAAGTCTAAGCATTGTCATGCTTTTGCTGCTGGTGTGGCGTGAGTAATCCCAACCAGGGAGCTAACACACACAGTGCAGCAGACCTCTCTTCTCACCCGCTGCTCCTACTAGCAGTGTATTTCAGTAGATTTGCTTGTTCTGCTCTCCACTCTGTCTCTGGTGAATCTGCTCACCTCCCCCTTACCATCCTAGCCTACAGCCCAATTCTTCTATGCGTTTAAAAAAAAAGCCCTTAAAAATCTCATGTTCTTGTTCAAGTTTTTTATTTCACATTTCTCTAAGTCATTGAAGATAGGTTTTGTTTTACATCATACTGCATAGTCTTTTTCTTCTACTTCCTTTTTGCCTGTCTTTCATGTTGAAAACTTTTCTCAGTGTTTAATGATCTTTGGTTATCTGCTTATTTTTAAAATTGTTACACCAAGATCTTGTCGGCAGTTCTTCAGCCCCCACCCCCACCCCCACTCCCACCCCCACTTTTTAAATGGCCTTTCTGTGATCACAAGTGGCATTGATATAGGGCAGCAAGGGGCACTAAAACTGGCAAAAGACATGCCCAAATAGTTTATCGGTCACTGAGTGTGAGCACAATTGCAAGACTACTCAGGCTCAGAGAACAACAAAGGGATTTATTTAACAAACCAGGGAAAAACAAAGTTACTGAAGCCAGTAATGGCCTTTACCTCACCCAAAGCAGTGTCCTGTGTTTTCCAGTCCTAAACAAAAAGCAATTAAAATGGCATCTTCGTGCCACTGCGGACATGCAACAGCCAGGCTCTAGGCCAGGTCTAACTTATGAAGACAGCAGAAGATACAACAGGAGACTCTCCCAGAGCTGCCCCAGCACAGCACCAGGCAAGGGACACTCAAAATAGCAGCTGTAAAGTCAACATATTTTTTTAAAAAAGATTTATTTATGCATACAAGAACTGGGGTACAGCCCAGAGGTGGTGGGTAATGAGATGATTTTCCAGAGACAGAGTGGGGAGCAAAACAGGCAGATCTACTGAAATACACTGCTGAGGGGAGCAGTGGGCAAAACTGGAGAAGTCTGATGTGCCATATAGGTCAGCTGCCTGGGTGGGGATCGAAGCCATGCTGCAGTGGTTGTGGATAAGCTTCGTAGTGCAGCGCTTTAACCCCTTCTGCCACCGGGGAGGCCCATTAATTAACATTTTTCTCTAAGGTTGGCTGTTGAAAGTCTCCACCTTCAGAGACTCACAACAGTCTTCTGGAGGATCAGCACGGTGGAGACCAAAATCTACTGACCCCAAATGGTGAAGATCAGAAAACGGCTGAAATCTTGAAGACCGAAATTAAATCTGTGCCCTCTTCTGCAGTCACTTATATCTCTTATTGTGGCCCTGCCACAAAATGTGGTACTTTTTAGCATTTTCCCTGGGGCTCTGTATCCTAACCAGCAACCCCCTCCAGGGGGCACCACCTGTAACAGTGTATGGCTTTAGCCAGCAGTTATAGCAGTTACTAACTGCTGGCCTCATTGAAGTTTTACTAGGATACCCATGACATCATTAACTGTAGATCTTTGCTCTTACGCCAATCAGATCCCCCAGAGAATAAGCCCATTAAACTCTGGGTCAAGGGAGGGAGAAGTGCTTTAATATACAAGTTCCAGTTCTAGAGAGACTTTAATTTCATTCTGTTTTCAATATGATTACTCAGAATCCCAGTTGTCCTAGAAAATCTCTATTCTCTGCCTAGGGGGACAGTCATCTAGTAGTACAGGGTAAGGAGAAAGTGTGGGAAATTGGAAGGAGGCTAGATTTATTAAACAAACTTGGTGCCAGTCTTGTTTTCAGCTTTGCCCTCACCTTCATTTCCAAAATTTCCTGGTAGTGCATGTCCTTAGTTTGGTGTTGGAAATCAGTTTTCTTTTCACTGTTGGCTTAAGTTTTAGCTTTTTCAGGTGCTAAATCACTTATCACGTGTCTTGCATTCCAGCTTCTAAAAATTTTGTTGCCATGGTTTCATCTTCTGTTCTTTTTGATCTTGTGAGTTCACACCCTTTAAAAAATAATCCCTCTACTATCATTTAGTGAAGCTTCAGGAGTGGGCAAACTATGTCTTAAATCTTGTCTGGAAGTTCTTTGAATTTGGTGTGTTTTTTTTGGTGAGGTGAAATTTACATACCATACAATTAAGTAGTATTTAGTGTATTTACAATGTTGTACAACCACCAGCTCTTTCTCTAGTTTCAAAGAATTCTCATCACCTGTTACAAGTGTCCCATACATATTAAATAATCATTTCCTACTCTTCCTCCCATCCTCTACTGTGCTTTCTGGCTCTATGACTGTCTATTCTAAACATATCATTTAAAAAGCATCATAACAATATGTGATCTTTTTTATTCTGGTTTCTTTACCTTTTCATAATCTAGGTTCACAATTTGCAGCATCTGTCAATACTTTGTTCTTTTTATGGTTAAATAATATTCCATTGTATGCTTGCACCATAATTTGCTTCTCCATTCAGCTATTATGGTTACTTGAATAATATTGTTATAAATATTTGTGTACAAGTTTATGTGAGTATATACCCAGTGTTAGGCTTGATGGGTCCTAACATAATTCAGTGTTTAATTTTTTGAGGTACTGCCACAGTATTTTCTGCAGTGACTGCACCATTTTACTATACCACCATTAATGTATGAGGGTTTCTGCTTCTCCATATTTTGTCCAACATTTATATTCTAATTTTGTTGTTGTTGTTTTATTTAACACCATCCTACTGGTGTGAAGTGATACCTCTTTGTGATTTTGATTTGCATTTCCTTAATGATTTGCGATTTTGAATATCTCTGTGTACTTGTTGGCAGTTTATTTTCTTTGGAGAATGTTCTATTCAAATCCCCTGCCCATTTTTTTTTTTTTAAAGATTTATTTATTTATGCATACAAGCACTGGGGCACAGGCCAGAGGTGTGGGGGGTGAGAGGATTCACCACAGACAGAGTGGGGAGCAGATCAACAGGCAGATCAACAGAAGTACACTGCTGAGGGGAGCAGCGCCCTGCCCATTTTTTTTAAAAAAATATTTATTTATTTATACATATAAGAGCTGAGGTAGAGGCCAGAGTCCAGGGAGGTGAGAGGATTCACCAGACAGAGTAGGGAGCAGAACAGGCAGACTGAACGAAACACACTGCTGAGGGGAGCAGCGGGCGAGGCAGGAGAGGTCTGCTGTGCCATGTGGGTCCCCTCCCTGGCCGGCAACAGGAATCAAACTCGTGCTGCAGTGGCTGCTGTTTGCTTCATAGTGCGTTGCTTACCCCACTGCGCCACCAGGGAGGCCCACCCCTGCCCATTTTTAAGTTGGATTATTTGTCCTTTTGATTTGTAAGAGTTCTTCATATATTATGGATACTAAACTTTATCATATATATGATTTACAAATATTTTCTCCCATTTTGTGATTGTCTTCACTTTCTTGATGGCATTTTTTGATGCACAACAATTTTTAAGTTTTATGAACTCATTTTATTCAGCTACTCTTGTTGCTCATACTGCTAGTATCAAGTCTAAGACTCTATTGCCAAATCCAAGTCATGAAGTTGTATCTTTGTTTCCTTTTAAGAGTTTTGTGATTTTAACTTTTGTACTGAAATAGAGGATCAACTTCATTCTTTTGTATGTGGTTATTCAATTCTTCATTCACCATTTGTTGAAGGAACTATTCTTTCCCTGGATAATTATCTTAGTAGTCTTGTCAAAATTTAATTGTCCATAGATGCTTTTGGGGTTATTTCTGGAATCTCAATTTTTCTATTACTCTATGTCTATCCTTAAGTCAGTATCACACTGTTTTGACTACTGTTGATTTGTGTTGTTACACTAGTATTGTGCAATATATTTTGAATTGTGAAATTTGAGTTCTTTTGCTTTTCTTTTTTCTTTCTTTTAAAGATTATTCATTTATGCATGCAAGAACTGGATACAGGCCAGATGTGTAGGGGTGAGAGGATTCACCAGAGACGGGGAGGCAGAACAAGCAGATAGGCTGAAATACACTGTTGAGGGCAACAGTGGGCGAGATAGAAAGGTCTTCTCCACCATGTGGGTCACCTCCTTGGCCAGGGATTGAACTCGTGCTATGGACAGCTTCATAGTGCTGCAACTTAACCCCTTGTGCCACCAGGGAGGCCCTTGTTTTTCTTGGTTCTGGGCTCTTTGAAATTCCATATAAAGGTGAAGATATTTCTTTCATTTCTGTAGGAAAAAAACCACTAAACATTGGTAGAGATTGCATTGAATTTGTAGGTTGCTTTGTAGAGTGTGGCCATGTTAATATTAGTCTTCCAGTTCATAAACATGAGAAATCTTAACATTTATTTAGATCTTCTTTAATTTCTTTTATCAGTATTTTGTAGTTATTAGTATACACTTTTTTTTTAACCTCGGTGGCTAAATTTATTTCTAAGTATTCTTCTGGAGGCTACTATTAATCGTTTTTAAAATTTCCTTCTTGGGTTTTTCATTGCTGTTGTTTAAAATTTACAACTGAATTTTATATGTTGATCTGCTCTGCAACTTTCCTGAATTTGTCTATTAGTTTTAGTTATGTTTTGAGGGTAAATAGAGATGGTTTTACTTTTTTTAGGCTTTCTAGTATATTGTTGACTAGCAATGATGAGCAGGCATCCTGTGACTTGGTTTGTTTGGTTTTTTTTAAAGGTTTGTTTTTATTTATTTATGCATACAAGAACTGGGGTGTAGGCCAGAGGTGTGGTGGGGAGGGAAATGAGAGGATTCACCAGAAACGGGGTGAGGAGCAGAATAGGTGAATCTATTGAAACACACTGCTGAGGGGAGCAGTGGGCGAGACCGGAGAGGTCTGCTGCGCCCTGTGTGTTAGGTCCCTCGCTAGGGAATCGAACATGCTATAGTGGTTGGAGTTAGCTTGATACAACTGAGACTTGGACCCCTGCACCACTAGGGAGGCCCTTCTTTGACTTGTTTCTGATCTTAACAGGGACACTTTCAGTTTTTCCTTTGTTAAATATGATGTTAGCTGTGGGTTTTTCATAAATGCCCTTTGTCATTTTAAGGAAGTTGCACTCTGTTCCTAGTTTGCTGAGGTTTTGTTTCTAATCAAGAGTTGTGTCAAATGCTTTCTTTTTGTCAATTCAGATGTCCATATGATTTTTTTTAAGAAAAAATTATTTAATGTCTAGCTGAGAAACATTAGGGTTACATGGGATAGGAATATGCTTATTTAGTTTGCTTCTGTTTTTATCTTTTCACATTGTTGTTTATTTTTGTACAGTAGTTGATTTCTCCACTTTTGTGTAGTCCCCATAAATCTCCTATCATGACATCACCTGTGAGATCATGTGATTTTTATTTCTCATTCTAGTAATTTGGTAACTGACTTTCATATGTTAAACCACCCTTGTGTTCCCAGAATAAATCCCACTGGTTCATTTAATGTACTGTTAGATTTGCTTTGCTAGTTTTTATTGGGGGTTTTGTGTCTATATTCATGAGGTATTTAGTCTGTAGTTTTTTTGTGGCATCTTTATTTTCCTTTGGTGTTAGGGCAATTTTAGCCTCATAGAATGTGTTAGGAAGTATTCCCTACTTTTTATGTTTTGGAAGAGTTTGAGAAGGAAGCATTGCTCTTTGCTTGATAGAATTTGTGAGTAAAGCCAACTTGTCTTCAGAACTTTAATTGTTGAGAAACTTTTTGGTGACTGATTCAGTCTCTTTACTATGTATAAGTTTTGTTATTTTCTATTTCTTCTGAGTCATTTTTGGTAATTTGCGTGTTTATAAGAATTTGTAGGTTGTTCAATTGAATGGTATGCATTTCTTCATAGAATTCTTAATTTTTTAAAAAATATTTATATGGGGCCTCCCTGGCGGCGTAGTGGGCTAAGCAATGCACTATGAAGCAGACCACAGCCACTGCAGCAAGAGTTCGATCCCTGCTGCCAACCAGGGAGGGAACCCACATGGCGTGGCAGACCTCTCCTGCCTTGCCTGCTGCTCTCCTCAGCAGTGTGTTTCGGTCGGTCTGCCTGTTCTGCTCCCCACTCTGGTGAATCCTCTCACCTCCTGCGACTCTGGCCTGTACCCCAGCTCTTGTATGCATAAATAAATAAATCTTTAAAAAAATAAAATAAAAAAACATTTATATGTACAAGAACTGGGGTACATGCCAGAGGTGGGGGGAGTGAGAGAATTCACCAGATACAGAGTGGGGAGCAGAACAGGCAGACTAAATGAAACACACTGCTGAGGGGAGCAGTGGGCGAGACAGGAGAGGTCTGCCACACTGTGTGGGTCACCTCCCTGGCCAGGGATTGAAATTGTGCTGCAGTGACTGCGGATCCTTCATAGAGTAGTGCTTAACCCCTTACACCACCAAGGAGGCCCCCCTTTTTTTTTTTTTTGATAAATAATTGACATAAAAGTATACTGGTTTTGAGTATACAGAATGATTCTATATGTGTATACATTGAGAAATTATTAGCAGGGTAGTCCCCAGGGAAAGGGGAAGATTCCAGGTTCCCTGTCCCACCCAAGGAAAGGTGGAACTGAGCATGGGGAAGAGACTGGATGAAGGAAGGAAGTAGGATGGAAAGCCAGAAGGAGGCACATGGAACAGAGACTTTTACTTCTTGGTTTTGGACTGGTTGAAACAGATGTGGGTGGGAGACTCATGCAGAGGTTAGAAATGGCAGCTTTTATCTTGATTTTGCTCCTTTTGTCCCAGATGAGCTGGCCCTTCTGTCTCTGTCCTATGTGTCCTCACCAGGAAGTGCCTTAGATGTGTGACAGGCTTTTAGGCCTCGGTGGCCCTGATTTGGGCCAACCCTATTTGGCTAGACTTTTACCCATCAAGGGTTGAGTAACCTTGGGTGCTTGATTTGTTAACTGTTTTATCTATTCTTTCCCTTCTCTTCATTGCACCCTAACTGTATTAAAAGTTCCTTTCCATTAAAGGTCTTATGCACTAGAGTATGTTTTGTCTTGATTAGGCAAATGTCAGACCTATTTAGAACAGGCAGAATCTACTTGGCATCCTGGGATACCCCTCTTCCCTGTCCTGTAACAAAAAAATCAACATTGTGAGGTGATTGCCACAAAAATTTGCTACCATCCATCACTATACATGGTTAACCCTTGGGATTTGCTCTCTTGACTCTCTTTACCCATCTGATAGCCTCCATACTGTTCTCTGTATCTGTGAGCTTTATTTTGTTTTTGTTTTTTATTTTTTGGCTTCTACTTAAGAGAAACCGTACAGTATTTGTTTTTTCAAGGTTCATTTTTGTTGTCATAAATAGCAAAATCTCACCTTTTTATGGCTGAGTTATAGCCAGTTATGTGTATACACCACATCTCTTTTCATGCATCCATTTTAGGAGGATTTGTTTCCAAATCTTGACAGTTGGGTGCATGTATCTTTTTAAATTAGTGTTTTTGATCTCTTTGACTAAATACCAGAAGTGGAATTGCTGGATCATATGGTAGATCTATTGTTAAATCTGGGAGAACCTCCACAACTGTTTTTCATAGTGGCTGACAGTTTATATTCCCACCAACAGTGCATGAGTATTCTCTTTATCCATATTCTCTCCAAAGTTCTTTACTTTGGGGGATTTTTTTCACTAGTAATCGTTCTGATCTGTGTGAGATACTTCATCTTGGTTTTGATTCACATTTCATATGATGATAAGTCTTTGTTGGTATGTATAAATGCTACAGATATTTGTATATTGATTTTGTACCTTGCAATTTTATCTACTCATGTATTTATAACAGTTTTTTGATTGAGTCTTCATAGAGTTTTTGATACATAAAATGATGTCATCTGCAAATAGGGACAGTTTTGCTTTTTCCTTACCAATTTAGATACCTTCTATTCCTTTTTTCTTGCCTAATTGTTAGCTCCACCTTGGCTGTCTGCTACTACATTGTCTTTCCAGATTTTAGTATGATGTTAGCTGTGGGTTTGTCATTGTTATGTTGAGATATATCTTTTATACCCATTTAATTCAGAGTTTTTGATTTTTGGGTTTTTAAAAAACATTTTTAAAGGATAGGTTTATTAGAAGAAGGAGAAATAGAGGGACCTGCATAGTCACAGGCAGCAAGGACAGCTTTTTAAAATTTTTTTTTTGGGCCTCCCTGGTGGCGCAGTGGGTTAAGCAACGCACTATGAGGTAGGGCCTCCCCTGGTGGCGCAGTGGGTTAAGCAACGCACTACGAAGCAAATCGCAGCCACTGCAGCACAAGTTCGATCCCTGCTGCCGCCAGGGGGGGGACCCACATGGTGCAGCAGACCTCTCCTGCTGTGCCCGCTGCTCCCCTCAGCAGTGTACTTCTGTTGAGCTGCCTGTTGATCTGCTCCCCACTCTGTCTGTGGTGAATCCTCTCACCCCCCACACCTCTGGCCTGTACCCCAGTGCTTGTATGCATAAATAAATAAATAAAAATTAAAAAAAAATAAAAAATAATTTTTTTTTTTTACCTGGCTGTTCATTTTTGTACTATGTTTGGTTTTTTCCCCCACATGTGTATTCCCTCTTAAATTCCCACTCCCATATCACCCATGAACCATCACATAGTCTTTTGTGTTCTTTCCTTCCCTGTCTTGACCCCTTTTCCCTCACCCTTCCCTTCGGTGCTGCATGTCTCAGATTTTTAGTTTGTATGCTAGTTTTGTCTTTTATTTTCCTGATACCTTATTTGGTTTCCCTATATTACACCTATGAGTGAAACCATCGATACTTCTCTTTTCCCTTCTGACTGACTTCACTGAGCATAATCTCTTTCAGCTCCATCCAGATTGCTGCAAATGGCATGAATTTATCTTTTTGGGTTGCTGAATGGTATTCCATTACATATTCCATTATATACACACACGTGCGCACGCGCACACACCACATCTTCTTGATCTAGTCATCTGTTTTGGGGCATTTTAGGTTGTTTCCATATCTTAGCTATTGTACATTGTGCTGCAGTGAGCAGGAGGGTAGATTCCCTTTGGAATTAATGTTTTTTGTGTCCTTTAGGTAGAATCCTAGGAGTAGAATTGCTGGGTCATATGGAAGCTCCATTTTTAATAGTTTGAGGAACCTCTGCACAGCTTTCCATAGTGGTTGGACCAATTTGCATTCTCACCAGCAGTGTATGAGGGTTCTTTGTTGTCCACATCCTTGCCAGCATTTCTTGTTGCCAATTTTTGTTGTCGTTTTTTTTTTTTTAAATATGTGCCATTCTCACTGGTGTGAGATGGTATCTTATTGTGGTTTTGATTTGCATTTCCCTGATTATAAGTGATGTTGAGCATTTTTTCATATATCTTTGCGTTTCTTCTTTGGAAAGTGTCTTATAGGCTACTAGGTCCATTTTTTGACTGGATTGTTTGCTTTGTTTTTATTGAGTAATCGTGTGAGGAGAGCTCATAATTGAGAGTTTTTATTGCAGTATTCTGATTATAGTATCCTCACACATATTTTTACCAATAACAGTTATATACTAACACGTACTAAACTAGTATGTTCTTATTTCTTGGAATATTCTGGTCTGAAGTTGTTTCATGAACCCTATTCATAGAAGTCAATTAAACGCTGCATTAATTCTTCAAATAGTAACTGAGGAAAATCAGTAACATCTGGTAAAGCATTGGGAGTCAGCCAAAGAAAACCCTTGAAACAATTTGTGTTGTTTTGTAATTGCCTATTAATGTTGCTATCAGTATCAATTTTTCAAACAACCATTCTGATTATAAGAATTGTAATCTTAAGTTTATTTTCTCTGAACCAGTTTCTTCAATTGCTACAATCAGACACAATTTAAATAAATTACTGTTAATAATAGGCTTTCTTGGTAACACATGAGCCATTTAGGAACTTTGGTTGTTGCCTCATTTTTTTTATTTCTTTTGTGAATAATTCTTATTGTGATAAGGTATTCTGATTTCCCCCTGTTTTTCTTTTGTTTTCCTATGAGATAGGAATATTGTGATATATGCCTACTGTGGTCATTCTGATGTTTTGTCTGATAAACATAATGTTTTGCTATTTGATTTGATAATAAAATGACCCACAGTCTCCTGTACCTTAAAAGGGTGACATTCGATTCAAAGTTCATTTTTCTCTTTTGATGTGATAAGTATGCACAGGCAAATTTAAAAATTGTAACAAGGCTTCCCTGGTAGCACAAAGGGTTAAGTCACAGCACTGTGCCGCTCTCCACAGCCACTGCAAGCATGAGTTCAGTCCCAGGCCAGGAAGCTAACCCACATGGCACAGCAGAACCCTCATGTCTCACCTGCTGCTCCCCTCAGCAGTGTATTTCAGTGGATCTGCCTGTTTGCTCCCTACTTTGTCTCTGGTGCGTCCTTTCGCCCCCTATACCTCTGACCTGCATCCCAGCTCTTGTATGAATAAATACATCTCTTTAAATTGTTGCAACAGACCACTGTGCATTAAGCTCAAAATGCTGTTAAGTTGGAATTGGATCATGCTAGGTAGCAGTGGGAAGCATTGTCTGTCACAGCTTCTCAGCTCTATCCTTTTGTGAAAGTAACTATGTAATGCATAAATGAATGAGGGCATGGCTGTGTTCCAATAAAACTTTATTTACAGACACCAAGGTTGAATTTTACATCCCTTTGTATTATAAAACTATTATTTCAATTTTTCCAACTATTTAAAACCATACTTGGGGCATCCATGGTGGCAAAGGGGTTAAGTCTCACTGTTATCAAGGTATAGACAGTCACTGTGACATGAATTCAATCCCCAGCCTAGGAGCTGAATGACATGGTGCTGCGGACCTCTCTGGTCTTGCCTGCTGCTCCCCTCAGCAGTGCATTTCAGTAGATCCACCTATTCTGATCTCAACACTGTCTCTGGTGAATCCTCTCACTCTGCACCGCTCTCCTACACCCAGAGGTTGCATAAATAGGTAAAATAAATCTTAAAATAAAACCATTCTTAACTTGTAGTCTGTGCATAAACACGGTAGGTCATTTGACCAATGGGCTATATTTTGCCAATCTTTACATTGTAAGATATTCAGAGGCATCATTAAATATGTGTGCTTGTGTGGGGCCCCCTTGCGGCGATGGGTCACAGAGCAAGTCAGTCTTGAGATGTTTGCACTTCTGAAGAATCATGAATTTGAGAATTCTACAGTTGGAAACCTGGTCCTAGGACTCTTTATTATAGTGAGACTGTAGTAGCTGCTCATATAACTTCCACAGCATGAACTATATAATGACACTTGGGGAAAAGGTGAAGCAATGATTCCCCAAATTTTGTATTTATTTTTTGCAGTGATTTAAGATATCCTTTGATAAAGAATAATGTTTGCTTCATCTCCAGCTTATTTAAGTGGAGGTTGTAGATTTCAGCATTTGTCAACCACTGAGATGGCATTGATACAATAATTGCGTTTGAATAAAATTATAATGTCTTTCAGGGGTGACCTTTTTTCTCACCTTCCCCCTCTTTTTAGCTGAAAGTATTTGCAGTTTAATAAATCAAGATCTCTTGGAACTTTACCAAGTATATTCTTTTTTTTTAGATTTTTTTTTAACCAAGTATATTCTTAAGTAAAACTTAGGTTTTATCTTTTATCTTATAAGGGAGTGTGGTGATGAATTCAGTACTAATATAGCATTGCTGACTTACTTTGAACTAAGGTACTAGCAAGTTCTTTTTGTGTGTGATAAAATATAAATAATGTCAATATAAATTTACTGTCTGATCACTTTTCATTGTACACTTAAGTTGCCTTAAGTACAGTTGTGTTGTTTTGCAACCAGAAGGATGAGTTTTTTTAATCTGCCGTTTAATTTCATTTATTTTGGGGCTTTTCACCTTTTCCTTTTGTTTAAATAGCGTGTACCAAAATGGCTCAACAGATGAGGCACACGCCATGAATTTGACAGCTGCAGTTGTAGTAAACCCATCTAACCTAAGGGAGGTGAATTAGACTGAAGATGGTAATCATACTAATTTGAACAATCAGATAACATCATACCAAATAGACTTGCAGTATCAAACTGTCCATTTAAGTTTATTTTTCCTTTATCATTAGACATACCATTTTATCTCCACTCTTCATTGTATTTTGTGTGACATCCATCACAGAACAGCATTTTGTTTATTATTTTTTTTAAGATTTATTTATTTATGCATACAAGCACTGGGGTACAGGCCAGAGGTGTGGGGTGGGGGGTGAGAGGATTCACCACAGAGAACGGGGAGCAGAACAGGCAGATCAATGGAAGTACACTGCTGAGGGGAGCAGTGGGCACAGCAGGAGAGGTCTGCTGCACCATGTGGGTCCCCTCCCTGGCCGGTAGCAGGGATCGAACACGTGCTGTAGTGGCTGAGGTTTGCTTCATCGTGTGTTGCTTAACCCACTGCGCCACCAGGGAGGCCCTAAAGATTTATTTTTTTATGCATACAAGAACTGGGTACAGGCCAGAGGTGTTGGGGGTGAGAAGATTCACCAGAGACAGAGTAAGGAAAAGAACAGGCAGATTGACAAAGTACACTGCTGAGGGGGAGCAGTGGGTGAGGCAGGAGAGGTCTGCTGCGCCATGTGGGTCTCCTCCCTGGCTGCTGGTCAAAATGGCGCTGCAGTGGCTTTGAACAGCTTTACAGTGTGGAAACTAATCCCTTGTGCCACCAGGGAGACCCCAACAATGGCATTTTAGACCCCGCAATATTTTCTTTCCAAATCCTCTGTGTCAAAAGCTTGTACTATCTTGGGGTTGTCTATCTGTAGGTGAAAGTTGACCATAGATTTGTAGAAGTGATCACTATCATAAAATCTTTTTTTTAAAAGATTTATTTATTTATGCATACAAGCACTGGGGTACAGGCCAGAGTTGTGTGGGGAGGTGAGAGAATCCGCCAGACAGAGTGGGGAACAGAACAGGCAGATGGACTGAAAAACACTGCTGAGGGGAGCAGCGAGCAAGGCAGGAGAAGTCTGTATGCACCATGTGGGTCACCTCCCCAGCCGGCAGCAGGGATCAAACTCCTTCTACAGTGGCTGTAGTTTGCTTCATAGTGCATTGCTTAACCCACTGTGCCACCAGGGAGGGCCCACATAAAATCTTTTATAAGCTAGATAACATTTGTAGCTTTTACAGTAGCAATGGTAACTGCTGTGGTCCATTAAATTTGTGCACTGGAAGCCAGACTCCTGGCACCATTGTTTGCAAGGTGTGTGTATAGGACTCTTAAGCACAAATGCCTCCCACAGACAGCCTGAGTCAGTATGTGAGAGGTATCCTAAGAGCACTAACTTATAATTTACCATTTAAAATTTTTAATTTGGTGGCGCAGTGGGTTAAGCAATGCACTATGAAGCAAACCGCAGTCACTGCAGCACGAGTTCGATCCCTGCTGCCAGCCAGGGAGGGGACCCACATGGTGCAGCAGACCTGCTGTGCCCACTGCTCCCTTCAGCAGTGTACTTCCGTTGATCTGCCTGTTCTGCTCCCTGCTCTGTCTGTGGTGAATCCTCTCACCCCCACACACACACCTCTGGCCTGTACCCCAGTGCTTATATGCATAAATAAATCTTTTAAAAAAACCAAAAAAATAAAATTTTTATTTTGTGAATGGTATCTACTAAATAAAGTCCACCTGTCTGGTCTATCACAGATTTACTGTAGTATTTATATAATGGATGAAATAATGGATGAAATATGAAATAATGGATAAAAGGAGAAACAATTTGTAAAGAAACAATGCAATTAGGTGGACCTTTCCTAAAAAAGATTTATTTCTTTATGCATTCAGGAACTGGGGTGTAGACCAGAGATGGGGGAGGGAGCGAGAGGATTCACCAGAGACAGAGTGGGGAGCAGAACAGGCAGATGGACTGAAATACACAGCTGAGGAGAGCAATGGGCAAGACAGGAGAGTTCTGCTGTACCATGTGGATCAACTCCCAGGCCAGGGATCGAACTCATGCCATAGTGGCTGGAGATAGCTTCATAGTGCTGAGACTTAACCCCCTGTACCACCAGGGGAGGCCCGATTTTTTTTTTTTTTTGTAACATTTATTTTATTTATTTATGCTTACAAGAAGTAGGGTGTAGGCCAGAGGTACAAGGGGTGAGAGGATTCACTAGGGACACAGTGGGGAGCAGAACAGGTGGATCTACTGAAATACACTGCTGAAGGGAGCAATGGGCAAGGCAGAAAGGTCTGCTGGGCCATGTGGGTCAACTCCTAGGCCAGGGATTGAACTCATGCCACAGTGGCTGTTAATAGCTTGATAGTGCTGAGACTTTAAGCACTAGGGAGACCCCAGGTTGAATTTTTAAACAAGTTGTGGATGAATCTAAGATACTGTACCTATGGGCTGTTTGCTTGTTTTCTTTCTGTTTCGTTGCAACCATCTTCTCTATTCTGACTCCTAATTCTCATCAGTGGATTAGATGTACATAAAATATTAAGGAGCACTCAAATTGTGTATAGGGTGTCTGAATGCGCTTCCAACAAATTTCTGTGAGTTAAACATATCAACTTTTATACTGTGTATGTTGGATTGTTCAAAGAGTTGTCTTACTACTTTTATTTCACTGCTGTCTGCTCAGCCAGGTGACATTGTCCACTAAGTTGTAGAAAGTTCTAGACTCTTATCCCAATTCAGACACACTGACAGCACTGGCAAGAAATACATGGCTCAAAAATTCCTAATTGATCTATCAAAGAATATGAAATCATCAACTGGAGGAGTTACACATTCCACAATGTTTATTGCATCATTGTGTGCAATGGCTAAAATATTAGAAGCAGCATAAGTCCTCACAGATAATTAAAGAAGATGCAGTATAGATACACAAAGGAAAACTATTTGGCTATAAGGAAAGATGAAATTTTGACATTTGTAGCAAAATGGAAAGAACTATAGGGGATTAGAATGTGAAGCGAAATTAGTAAGAAAAATAAAGACAAATATTGAATGCTTTCAGCTATATGTGCAATATAAAGAAATTAAGCAGATAAACGGGAAGAAAACCAAAATGAGGTTACCAGAAGTAAAGGGGATTAGGGAAATGAGGTCAAAGGTGGAGGGAGTATTATTTTATATTTGTTTTCTTTAAAAAATAAAAATGGGGGGCCTCTCTGGCGCAAAGGGGTTTGGCGCCGCACTGTGGGGCTCCACAGCCACTGCGTGTGAGTTTGATCCGCAGCCACTGAGGTGACCACCCACATGGTGCAGCAGACTCTTCCTGCCTTACCCGCTGCTCCCCTCAGCAGTGTATTTCAGTTGATCTGCCTGTTCTACTCCCCGCTCTGTCACTGGTGAATCCTCCCACCCCACCACCCCCCCCAACCTAGCCTCTGGCCTATACCCCAGTTTTTGTATGCATAAATACAAAAAAGAATCTTTAAACAAAAAAAAGTGGGCCTCCCTGGTGGCAAAAGAGGTTAAATCCAAACTATCAGCGGCCACTGCAGCATGAGTTAGATCTCCAGCCAGGGAAGTGACCCACATGGCACAGCAGACCTCACCTGTCTTGCCAGCTGCTCCCCTCAGCAGTGTATTTCAGTCTACCAGCCTGTTCTGTACCCCATTCTGTCTCTTGTGAATCTTTTCACCCCCTGCACCTCTGGCCTGTACCCCGTTCTTGTATGCATAAATAAATGAATCTTTAAAATAAAAGTCTGAAAATTAAAGTAAAAATATAAAGAACTGTTTAGGGGGGAAAAAACCTAATTGAGATTTTGCTCACATAAGGGAACATAATTCCAGCAAGTTTAACAAATACATTATTATATACCTAATAAACTTCAGTGACATGCTAGGTACTAGATTCACAGCAAAGTGCTCCTTAAATGTAACAAAGACTCCCTTTTAAAATTTCTTTGGGGACCTCCCTGGTGGTATAAGGGGGTTAAACATTGCACTATGAAGCCACTGCAGCACAAGTTCAATCCCCAGCCAGGGAGGTGACCCACATGGTGCAGCAGACCTCTCCTTTCTCGCCCACTGCTCCCCTCAGCCAGTGTATTCAGTCTGCCTGTTCTGTTCCCCACTCTCTCTGGTGAATCCTCTCTCCCTGCCGCCACATCTCTGGCCTGTACCCCAGTTCTTGTATGCATAAATAAGTAAATATTTTAAATAAAAAAAAGTTGTTTAATCTTGCCAAATGTTTTTTCTGTGTCTGTTGAGATGATCAGATGACGATGTCCTTCCTTGTGTTGCTGTGGCATATCATGTTTATTGATTTACTATGTCGAGTCATCCTTGCATCCCTGGAAGTCATCCTTGCATCCCTGGAGTAAATTACATTTGATCATGTGTTACAACTCTTTATGTATTGCTGCATGAAGTTTGCTTTTCATATTTTTATAGCAGTCTTATTGAGATACAATTCATATACTATTTAAATAATGCAATTTAGTGGTCTTTAGTATATCACAGAATAATGCAAACATTACCATAATTGATGTTAGAATATTTTTGTCATTTCAAGAAGAAACTTAGTACTTACTAGCAATAACTTCTGCTTTTCCCCCAAAGTCTTCTTTTTTCTGATGTTATTTATTTTTAATATTTTCTAACTTTTTACCTCAGTCAAATACAGGTTTTCTTCTTTGGGGTTTTGACTTAGCACTTCTTATTTCAATAAGTAGAGTGAGAGAATGAGCGTTAGCACTTTTTATTTCAATAAGTAGAGTGAGAGAATGAGCGAGTAGTATACTTTAAAAGGTGTTTCAGTTTATTAGGAAATATTTCAAAGTTAAAAAAATAGTATAATAGAATATGCTCATGTTACATTTTAAAATAGGAAATGCAAAGTAACTGACATATATTGAGTTCTTGCTAAACATTAATCATGATAGATTGCTTGTCTTGAAATGATCCTGTGTGTTTTAGGTGATACTGTCTTCACTCCCTGCCAGTTTTAGAGGAACAAATTGCCATAGAAAATTAAAGTTCAAGTAGGTAAATAACTTGTCCAAATTTGTACAGTTGTGGAATGGCAGAGCCAGGGTTAAACCTGGGGGATTTTGTTTTGTTTTGATTCATGTATGAATAGGTTCACTAGCCACAGAATATCTTGAAATTTCCAAAATCTAGGAGTTAGAGAGATAGTTAAATTTTAGGACCTTTGCTAGTGATAGCAATTCTGGGCATCTAAAGGTATATGTTATTTTTCTAGGGGTACTAATGTAATGAAATAATGTGACCTCCTTCAGTGATGTGGCAAAATACACTTTTTGCTGCAGACACACTTGAGTAGGTAATTTATCGGGATTTGTTTGGTGTTAAGTACTATAGAAGTGGTACATTTTAACAGTTCTGTCTTCATTAGGATTGGTTCAACAATTATAAATGGAAATTCCTGATGAGTTATTTTCTTGTTAAGTAAAGGATTCCAGTGGAATTGTGTGACATTTTTAACCTGTTTGCTGAGATCAAAGATACAAAATTTGGTGGTATGAGCATGAAGAGAAAAACTGTTAGTGTTAATCACAAAAATTTTCCTTAAAGAAAAGTTTTGAAATTTACTTCAAGGAAACTGAGACCTTAGAGAGGTCTTCAGATATGTGGCCAGGAGCTCACAGTTAATGGCAGAGGTAAACTAAATCTTCATCTCCTTAGTTTAGAGTCTATAATCTTTTTAAGGTAAATTTAGTGTGTATACTTACAATAAGAAACTATTCAAAAACTTTTATCTCTTACTCTATTTTAAGCCTGCATGCCCCAAATGAGGCAGAATTTATGATTATATCATTCTAGAATTTTGTGAATGTTTTTTAAGATTGTGGCTATGATTTCTTTTATAAAAGCATTTATTGTTTTCAGGCTCTCATTTCAGGAAAATGTTGAAGGGGAAAAATTACACTTACAATTAAAATTACATTATAATTCAGTATATTTGCAGAAATAACCAGATACATATTTTTGAAAAACACATCACCTCTTTAGTAAAGCTAATAATGTACATCTTATGTCTCTCTTTCTCTCAAGATTATTGTTTGCTTTCTCAGATCATCTAGTAATTTATACATCTAACTTTTCTAAATTCTTGTTTTGTTGATTTTTTTTTTTTTGCTTTCCCCCTCATAGATCTTGAGCCAGATGATCGTGCATCCATTTGCATCTTTAATGTAGATCCACCTCCATCTACTTTAAATTCACCACTTTGCTTACCACATCATGGATTACCGTCTCACTCTTCTGTTTTATCACCATCGTTTCAGCTCCAAGGTCACAAAAACTATGAAGGAAATTGTGAGATTCCTGAATCTAAATATAGCCCACTAGGTGGTCCCAAACCATTTGAGTGCCCAAGTATTCAAATTACATCAATCTCCCCTAACTGTCATCATGAAATAGATGCTCAAGAAGATGACCTACACATAAATGATCCAGAAAGGGAATATTTGGAAAGGCCTTCTAGAGATCATCTCTATCTTCCTCTTGAGCCATCCTACCGGGATTCTTCCCTTAGTCCTAGTCCTGCCAGCAGCATCTCTTCGAGGAGTTGGTTCTCAGATGCATCTTCTTGTGAATCTCTTTCACATGTTTATGATGATGTGGATTCAGAGTTGAATGAAGCTGCTGCTCGATTTAATCTTGGATCCCCTTTGACTTCTCCTGGTGGCTCTCCAGGAGGCTGCCCTGGAGAAGAATCCTGGCATCAGCAGTATGGACTTGGACACTCCTTGTCACCTAGACAATCTCCTTGCCACTCTCCTAGATCTAGTGTTACTGATGAGAATTGGCTGAGCCCCAGGCCAGCCTCAGGACCTTCATCGAGGCCTACTTCCCCCTGTGGGAAGAGGCGGCACTCTAGTGCTGAGGTTTGTTACGCTGGTTCCCTTTCACCCCATCACTCACCTGTTCCTTCTCCTGGTCATTCCCCCAGGGGAAGTATAACAGAAGATACATGGCTCAGTACTTCTGTCCAGGGTGGATCAGGCCTTGGTCCTGCACTTTTTCCATTTCAGTACTGTGTGGAGACTGATATCCCTCTGAAAACAAGGAAGACTTCTGAAGATCAAGCTACTGTACTCCCAGGAAAAATAGAGCTCTGTTCAGATGACCAAGGGAATTTATCACCATCCCGGGAAACTTCAATAGATGATGGCCTTGGATCTCAGTATCCTTTAAAGAAAGATTCATGTGGTGACCAATTTCTTTCAGTTCCTTCACCCTTTACGTGGAGCAAACCAAAGCCTGGTCACACCCCTATATTTCGGTGAGTTGATAGAATGATTGCTAGTCGTTTTTCATGTTTATAGGTTATTAGTGGCATTTAATAACACTATCTATATAGAATAGTTTGATTGTTTCTTCCTCCTCCTTTTTTGTTTTAGTTTCTTCCATACAAATAAAGTATATATTTTCCTTTGAGTCTTAAAAGTTTCTTTAGCTAGGGTAATGTTAAAGTTTTAAGAGTATATATATATAAAATGAAGTATAGATAACAATAAATTACTTTTAAGGATAGCTAGAAGAAATTTTCTTACCTAAAAAACTTTCCTATCCAGGGCCTCCCTAGTAGCTTATTAATAGCTCCTACAGCTCTAGTCAGGGAGCTAACCCACAAATGGTGTAGCAGACAGACCTCTTCTGTCTCACCTGCTGCTCTCCCTTAGTGTATTTAAGTTAGCCTGCCTGTGCTACTCCCCACTCTGTGTTTGGTGAATCTTCTCACCCCCTGCATCTCTGGCCTATACATTCTTCAACCTTCTGTGCAAGGTTAATTATAGTATGAATTACTAATAAAACTAATTAAGGGCTAGTCCTTTTATTTTTAATAATAGCTTAATATACAAATGAAATTTGCCTTTTCCTATTTATGGCAAGAGGATCTTTTACATAATTTATTTCTTCTTTTGACTTTAAGTTTGTGATTTTTTTTTGTTATAGAGGAATTTTAAAATTTTATGTATTCATTTTGTCTTCTCCTTTATGACTTGGGTTTTATGTCATATTGGAAAGGCTTCTCTTAGTTAATTAAAACTAAACAAAAACCTAATCTTCACCTGTATTTTTAATAATGTTTTAAGATATTTTATAGTGTATGTATAATACATTCATAGGATGACCACTTATATATATGTATGTGCAACTGTATTTGTGTATATATGTATTTGAATCCCAAGTCCAGCTAAGCAGTTAAGTGAAGAATAGTATGATTACGTTATTTTCCAAATGGCTTATCAATTATCACAGTGCCTTTCATAGACTCAATTTAGTATATAACTGATTAGAAAAGATGACTTTAATCATGTATTAAAACCCTATGTGGAGTTGGGTTTATTTATTTTTCTTTAATGCTTTTTCATTGCTGTGAATGATTATTTCTGGATCCAGATCTTAGAAAACTATAATGTGTAATTATGGTATAGAAGACATCTTTGATGGAGTGAAAAGTTCTTTGTAGGAGTCATCTGCTACTTTGGTCAGTGTGTCAAGAAAAGAGGTCTATTTAATGTTGACCTCTGGGAAGAAAATCATTGAATGTTTTGAAGAAATGAATGTTTTTGTATAATGGCCTTAAACTTTTCTGGAAGCATTTCAAATAAATTACATTAAAATGTTAAAAAAAAAAAAAGACATCTTTGAGCCTGTCATCAGCTCTGAAAATTATCTTACTCTCTTCATTGGTTTGTGTAATGCCAGCAAAAAAATGTACAGAAACAAGCTAAGCCTGAAGATGTTGAGTTGTTTCAGACTAATAAAAATTAATACCCTTGAACTTTACAGTAATAGCTAGTTAAGTTAGACTGAGGACATTCAAGGAAGCATTGAAACAATTTAGAAATTTGCTGTAGCAATGATAGCATTTAGAGGTTTGGTACAAAAGACCTTAGATTACCATTTTACCAAACAGTAGGAAGATTTTTTTTTAAATAGAAATCATTCTTGCTTTGAAGCCGTTAAATTTTGATTTGTAGGTATATACTTTAAACATTTTACAAAATGTTAGAATGTGTCCATTTTGAATAAGTACAGGAAGCCAAAAATTAGATAAAATAAATTTTATCTTTCAGATTAAAATTATGTATTAAACACCCCCCATATCCAAGTGAATTTTTATTTTTCAGTGAATTGATAGAAATAGTTACTGGTCATTTTTTATGCTTATGGTTGTTATTCACTTAACAAATTACTGTGTAAATTTTTATTTTGAGATGTTTTGCTTGAAGAGCTTAGGAAGAAATGTTGCTGCTGGCAAAGAAGTGATTTGAATTGCTGCGTGGGAATAAATAGCATGGTGAAATCCATCTTTGTGTGTTTTGTTTATAGCACATCTTCATTACCTCCACTAGACTGGCCTTTACCAACTCACTTTGGACAATGTGAACTAAAAATAGAAGTGCAACCTAAAACTCATCATCGAGCCCACTATGAAACTGAGGGTAGCCGAGGAGCAGTAAAAGCATCTACTGGGGGACATCCTGTTGTGAAGGTATGACATTTGGGGGGGTTGTGTTGCAGATACCACACTGAACAATAGTGCCCATTCAGCTAGGTACTACTCAGACCAAAAAAAGAAAACTCAGAACTAGAAAGTTGCTGTTGAGGTTTTGTTACCTTGTCGATAATGGCAAAGCTTCCTTATTGAACTTTCTTTAAGCTGATAATTCTTCTTGTACTAATGCACTAGCTGGAGAAATAATGGGGAGAGATGATATAGTGCTCAAACAGTTGTTTTTCTGATTGAAGAAAAAAATAGCAACATGAAAATGACTATTATGTTTATAAACTAGCACATGGTCATTTGAAATCTAATATAGAAAAGTAAAAAGAATGAAGCAATAAATTACCCCAAATATAAACCCTTTAGAATAAAAAGTATTAACATCCGTTTAACATTCCAGTTAGCTCTGTGTATATTAGTAGAAGACTGGGTAGATGGCTAGAAAAATTAATGAGTTTTTTAAGGTTAGATTACAAAGATAATTTAGACCCTTGCAATTCAAATAAAAAGATGAATAAAATTAAAATGAAATTGTAAAAATTATATAATATTTGAGCATATGAAATATATTTGATATATAAAATTTGAGTTATAACAGTGTAATATTAACTTTTACTTGACCTTTTAAAATGTAAACTAAAGTAAAACTAAAATTACTGAATCTTAGATACTGTTCTTAATTCTAAGAGGCCCTAAAAGATTTTTTTTTTCTTTGCATTCTATATGCCTGCATTTATTTCAAGTTACAGATTTTGTTTCTGGGACTTTTTTTTTTTTTAATGCCCCCAATTTTTAAAAAATTAGATTTATTTAATTGTATTTGACATCATTTGTAGTCCCCAGGGAGTTCCCACCACCATTCCACCTGTGCACCATCACCTCTGACCCTTGTGTTCTTTCTGCCCTCATCCCCATCTTTGGCCTCGCCTCCCACCCCCCCAATGATCCCTTTGGTTTATCTTTGACCTTTTGATCTTGTTGAGTTTTTTTGTTTGTTTTGATTGTAATTGCCCATTTCCTTAAGCTTTCTCTTCTTTTTTTTTTTTTGTTGTGTTTGTTGTTCTTTCACATTCCTCCTAAAAGTGAAGCCATCTGATATTTTCCTCTTGCCTTCTGACTTGTTTCTAACTCCATCCATGTTCCTATAAATGGCCCATGTTTATAATTTTTGATTGCTGAATAGTATTCCATCTTGTGTATGTACCACATCTTCTTGATCCAGTCACTGCTTTTGGGCATTTGGGTTGTTTCCAGGTCTTACCAGTTACAAATAGTGCTGTAATAAAGATGGGGATACAGGTGCTCTTTTAGATCAGTGTTTTTGTGTCCTTTGGTAGATCCCTAGGAGTGGGATTACCAGGTCATGTGGTAGTTCTATTTTTAGTAGAACTACTAATGGTTGGATTAACTTGCATTTCCCCCAGCAGGGTTCCTAAAAGATCTTTTTAAGGTCAAAGATACTAAATAAATCATTGTTTCAGATTGAGATAATATGAATTTGACTCCCTGGTCTAAAAAATGAAGTAATTATCTCTTTTGAACTTTTCCCCCCTATTCTAGTCTCTACTTCCTAATTTTTGTTACATATATTATTTTGCCTTTCAAATGTACAGCCATCCTTCCTAACCCCTCTATTACTTAGCCCTATAGTTTCTAGTTGGATTCTTTAAGGAGGTCTTTGGAGTTTACATATTCCTTGGATTCTTTCATGTTTGAGAATGTTACCTTTATTTACTCAAACAATTGAATGGATAGTTTTCAATCATCCATTTTCTCTCTTGGGACTTAACTTATGGCATCTTTTTGTAGTGGAGAAATTAATTATATCTGAAGTGATTTTCAACAAATAAAATCTATGCGCTATCATCTCTTATGCCAGCTACCAGCTAGGCTTTATGATTTATCATTATTATTTAAGTACCTGTCATAGTTCTTGACAGATATTTACATTTCAAATAGATTTTTTTCATGTGTAATTTTTTTAAGATTTATTTACTTATACAAGACCTGGGGTACAGGTCAGAAGTCCAGGGGTGAGCGGATTCACCAGAGACAGTGGGGAGCAGAACAGGTGGATCTACTGAAATACATTGCTTAAGGGAGCAGCCTGCAAGACAGGAGAGATTTGCTGTGCCATGTAGGTTAGTGCCCTGGCTGGGGATATAACTCATGCTACAGTGTCTACCCATAGCTTCATGGTGCTGCAACTTAACTCCTTGTGCCACCAGGGAG
The DNA here is from genome assembly GCA_019455555.1 of Galemys pyrenaicus. Lineage (NCBI taxonomy): Eukaryota > Metazoa > Chordata > Mammalia > Eulipotyphla > Talpidae > Galemys > Galemys pyrenaicus. Next base: position 1,773,905 of record JAGFMF010011458.1, on the reverse strand, counting down.
GCCCTCAAGTAGATTTTAAAATTACTTGTGCAGGGGCCTCCCTGGTGGCGCAGCAGGTTTAGCACCACACTGTGAAACATCTGGTGCACAGCAGCGCAAGTTTGATCCCTGGCCAGGGAAGGGACCCACATGGCACAGCAGACCTCTCCTGCTTCACCTGCTGCTCCCCTCAGCAGTGTGTTTGGTAGATCTGCCTGTTCTGTTCCCCACTCTGTCTCTGGTGAATCCTCTTGTCCCCTGCACCTCTGGGTGCCCCCTGTACCTCAACTCTTAGATGCATAAATACATAAATCTTAAGAAACAAAAACGAAAAAACTGATTCCCTGCAGAAGGGAGACTATCATTTTATGTTTTTCTTGTGATTGACATACTTTTCTTCTGATTTATTCCTTGAAGAATTTATTGTACAAAACTTGAAATAACTGACTGCGTCATACTATGCCTAGATGTTGGAGTTTGGTCTTTTCCCATCCCTCTGATGCTCCCTTTTAATCTGAGATTCTTTCTTCCTTGGTGCAAGAATTTTCTTTATTATGTATCTTACATACATTTCTTATTCTATTTGTTTTGACTTTTTCTTAGGGACTCTAGTTGCTATTCAAATGTTTACTTGTCTATCAAAAAATGACCTGTCTACTTTGTTTATCCTACATATCAGTGTTCTTTTTTCTGGATGCTTTGTTTTTTCTTATCATTTACTGTGACTTTTTTTTTTAAGACGACCTCCTTATTTTCTTTTTGACATGTTTGGCACTCTGCTTCTAATTTAACTTTTAAATCTACAATTGTGTTTTTAATTAGGTTCCCTAGCTCCATTTTCTACTCATTTGGTATTTTATTACATTTGTCTCATAATTTATTGTATACATATTCGTAAATTTTTTAGTGTGGTGCGTTCACCAGGATTCTGGTTGTGTGTGTGTGTGTGTTTTAGATGGTTTAATATGTTATAGAGTCTGTGTATCTTTTAAGATAATGTTTAGGTTTTAGAAAAAAAATAATTTAAAAAGAACTTGCTTTAATGTAGGCATTAGAAAATGCTAGAAGACAAGTGACATTTTGCAGGTTTGTGTTGCTGTTAGTTACAAGAATTGACATTTTTGTAGTGCTTTGTAGTTTACAAATGTTTTATGAGTTTATATTTAATACTCACAGAAGTTACTTGAAAATGGGAAGGTATATTATACCGATGATTTAAATTTACACATAGTGTGATTGGCAGAAATCTTAAACCCAGGTCTTTTAATTCTACTGTTCCTCTACTATTGTACTATGTTTCATCTTACTCTATAGTTACCTCATCATTTCAAAGTGCTTTTCATTCATAAGCCTTTTAGAAACCCTGGGCTTTGTCTGTTTTGTTTAGTCCCTGAGAAAAATCTTAGACCTTTACCATTTTTGTGGTTTAATCTTAACTAAGTATGGTAAGCTTATTACTATGACTAATAATATTTAGTTTTCATGATAAGACAATAAAAAGGAAGTTTATTTTTTGACTTTCAGATTGTTATTCATGAATAAAAGGACTTTCCATTTTATGGTGCCATCATCTTGAATACACTGCCTCCCTGTTCCTTGAGAAGAGGGAGAAGAGTATAGGAGGGCATATACAAGTGCCTGGAAAAGTACAGTGATTGGCATGTACAGTCGCTCTGGCCAGGAGAAGTAGTTACATGCCTTACTTATGTGCAAGAAGACTAGGAAATGTAATCCCTACTGGACTACCCTTTCAGTATCAACTCTATATTCTGTGCTATCCAATTCTACACATAAATCTTTGGTGTCGGTATGCCTTCTTTGCCACATTGCTATGTAGAATTTGTCTTTAATAACTTTCAGGAGTTAATAGTAGCTAAGTGACTAATAAGGTCTCTGCAGCTTTAGTATTTGAATCCTGGACTGCACTCTGTCTTTTCTTAATCTTTTATTGAACCATTTATTCTTTAATTCATCAACCTATCCATTCATACAATAAGTAATTTTTGTTTGCTCACAATACATAGATGATACTATAGATGCTGGGAATCCAGAGAAAAACAAGACAAATAAGGTCCTTACTCTCAAGGGCTTTCTTGTCAGTATACTGAAAGGGAAAATGAAAAAGTGAACAAACAGAATAATATTAGAATATATTAAGTATTGAAAATTCTTTTTTTAAATTATTTTTTATATAAATTTTTCTAACTTACATATATTTGACATCAATTGTAATCCCCATGTATTCCCCATCACCGTAACACCAGTGTACCATCACCTCAGTCCCCCGTGCTCCCGTCTGCCCTCCACCCTTCCGCTCTTCCCTCCCCACCAAGTGTCCCCAGTTTGTCTTTGTCTTTTCATTTTTGGTTTTTGTTTCGTTCTTGTTTAAGTATTGAAAATTCTTTTTTTTTTTTTTAAAGATTTATTTATTTATTTATGCATACAAGCACTGGGGTACAGGCCAGAGGTGTGGGGGTGGTGGTGAGAGGATTCACCACAGAGAGTGGGGAGCAGAACAGGCAGATCAACTGAAGTACATTGCTGAGGGGAGCAGCGGGCACAGCAGGAGAGGTCTGCTGCGCTATGTGGGTCCCCTCCTTGGCCATGTGGGTCCCCTCCCTGGCTGGGAGCAGGGATCAAACTTGTGCTGCGGTAGCTGCAGTTTGCTTCATAGTGCGTTGCTTAACCCACTGAGCCACCAGGGAGGCCGAAGTATTGAAAATTCTAATGTGATATGAGAGAGGCTAATTATGGGACGGAAGTTTACCACTTTTTTTTTTTTTTGTAAAATGGGGATAATAATATCTAGGCACACACATACACACAAAGCCTTAGATAATAAGCAACTATAAGAACAAAAGTTAATTTAAAGGTGACTGGATTTAAATATAAATTATAAAACTTTTATGAGAAAATATATGAAAAAAACTTTAGAACCTCAAGCTAAGTGTAAAGTTCTAGGACATTATGCTAAACCCATGATATCTAGAAGAAAAAAAATTGATGAATTGATTTTTGTTATGATTAAGACCTTACTCCTATGCAAGATCTTATTAAGAGAATTCAAAATACAGTCTATAAATAGTAAGAAAACTTTGCAAACCACATATCTGACAAAGATCTTCTATCCGAAATATAAAGAACTTTCAAAACTCAGCAATAAGAAGCAGTTAATAAGTGGGCAAAACATAAAAGCAGATATTTTGCCAATGAGATAAGATGGCAGCTAAACCTGTAAAAAATGGTCCACATCATTAACCACTATTAGAACATAGTGACAGGGCCTTCCTGGTGGCGCAGTGGGTTAAGCAACGCACTATGAAGCAAACTGCAGCCACTGCAGCACGAGTTCAATCCCTGCTGCCGGCCAGGGAGGGGACCCACATGGTGCAGCAGACCTCTCCTGCTGTGCCCGCTGCTCCCCTCAGCAGTGTACTCCCGTTGATCTGCCTGTTCTGCTCCCCGCTCTTTCTGTGGTGAATCCTGTCACCCCCCTACACCTCTGGCCTGTATGCATAAATAAATAAATCTTTAAAAAAAAATAAAAAGAACATAGTGACAGTTTTAAATCCTGGCAGAGATGTCAAGAAACTGGGTCCCTTATAAATTGCAGTTGGGAATATAGAATGGTACAGCCACTTCGGGAAATAGTTTGTTAGATTCTTAAAAAACTAAACCTGCACTTATCACATGACCTAGCGGTTGCATTATTGGACATTTATCACTAGCAAATAAAAACATATTCATACAAGGACCTGTATAATGTTGATAGCAGCTTCATTTTTCATAGCCAAAAATTTGGAAACAATCCAAATAGACGAGTAGTTAAATTCTGGTATGTTATATAATGTACCACTCAGCAGTAAAAAGAAACCAAACTTAATAAATGCAGCAAGTTGGATGGTTCTCCATAGAATTATGCCAAGTGAAAAAAAGTATTTCAAATATTTACAAAGCTTGGTTTCATGTATTTGTGTGTGTGCACACTCACATATTTATACACACACAAATACATTTTCAAAATGACACAGGTGTGGAGATAGAGATGAGATTTGTGATTGTCAGGGAACAGAGTCAGGTTGAAAGTTACAAGGGTTCTGTGGTGATGGAACAGTTCTGTATCTTGATTGTGATGGTGGTTGCTTGAATCTACACACAGGATAAAATTACATTAAACTACACATATAGTTATACAGTGAATGTTTTTTTAAGGTAAAATATTTTGTGTCTTACCCCAAGAATTACAGAAATTTTTTAAATGGAGATTGTAGTATTTATATTTAAGTTTTGTATTTCATCATACACCAACATTTATTTTCAGGTGATTTTTTTTTTATGTAATGTTATATGTACATTTGAAGCAATTTGTATTATAAAGATTGAACTTTGTATTTTTAGTATCTCTAGTGTGTTGTTTTTAATATAGTCATGTAAAGTGTTTAATATGTGATGTCATAAAACACATGTTTAATATATTTACATCTCTTCACATCAAGTAATTTAGCAGAACTGATACTAGAACTCTTAACTAAGCTGCTGCAATCTGTCCATAGGCTTTTGGGCTTTAACCCTCAAACTTTAGTTAAATTAAGCAGGCACATAGATCTTTGCTAGGGAAACAGTACAGGAACATAATAAACAATATGGCTAACTTTCTTTTACAAAGTAGAAGGCCTGAAGAGATGTATAGTAATGGTAAGTAAAAGTTTTTGAAGAGTAGTTTAATAGTAGGGCCTTCCTGGTGGGCTAGGGATTAAGTCTCAGCTCTACCACTGTGATGGCCTGAGTTAAGTCCTGCCAGGGAGCTAACCCACATGGCACAGCAGACCTCTCCTTTTCCGCCCACTGCTCCTCACTCTGTCTTTGGTGAGTCTTCTCAGACCCTGCATCTCTGGCCTCCACGCCAGTTCTACACAAAAATAAGTAAATAAAATCTTTAATAAATCAATCAGTCGTTTAATAATAGCAGTAATTTGTATATTGCCTACAACATAATGCTCCTTTGGAAATGCTATGGGATGATAGTCCAATTTATTTGACATTCTTTTTAAATTCCTGATATGCTGAGCAGAAGCCCTACTTTTATTATTCTATAGTGTAGACATTTGGAGCAGTTGTTGGCCAAAATATTTGTGATGAAATATATTCCCTTTGAAATCTTATATGCATGATTACCTCCCCCCATTACTAGTTTACTATTGAAATATAAAGGACAGGTGGCTTATGTCTTTGCCAAGCTCATATTAATGTAAGTCATCTAATATGGCTAGGATGCTTTGGCATATAGCACTTACTGGTATGTTATATGATATTTGGGTAACAATAGATAGTAATAAACATTTTTATTTGTATTTTCTATTTTAGACTTATCTACAACATTTTAAACAGCTACTTTGTGGCTATAATTCTTATTTAACTAATTCTATTAATATCATGAATTATTTTGCTCCACCACATAATGTTCTCTTTTTCAGAAATTCATTCAACAATGATTAAATGCCTGTAATGTACCAAGTAGTGTAGTAGGTTCTGGAGATAACTAAGATGAACAGTACTAGAGGTGAATGGTAATGTTGTTGCTCTCTCCACTAAATAAACAATTGATTCCATCAAATAATTTGATAAATTTAAGATTAAAATAAATGCAACAGATATAGCAGAAAGAAATAGCTTATCACTTTTTAGCCATGAGCTGGGAAGTTCCCTATTCTTTCTTAACTTCAGATTCTTCATCTGTAAACTTGTTTAAAAAAAAATGCCATGTGCTCCACAGAGGGTTTTAGGATTAAATGAACTGATTTAGTTAAAGCAGAATGTATCACCATTTGCCTTTACTTTTTCACCTCTGTACAAATATGGTTGAATTGCCCTTTGAATTATTACTTTATGCCATCTGCCTCTGTACAAGCCACAAGAGAAAAATGAATGAACTTTCTTTTGTGTTCCTATGCACATATATGCCTGCACTTTTGCAATTTCTTCTTTAGTTATTAATATCTTTAGGGTATGTGTGTGTGGTTTTTTTTAAGATTTTTTTTTAATTTATGCACACAAGAACTGGAGTATAGGCCAGAGGTGGGGGAGGGTAGGGGGATGAGAGGATTCACCACATAGAGCAGGGAGCAGAACAGGCAGACTGACTGAAATACACTGCTGAGGGGAACAGCAGGTGAGGCAGGAGAGATCTGCGCCATGTGGGTCACCTCCCTGGCTGGGGATTGAACTTGTGCTGCAGTGGCTGCGGATGCTTCATAGTGGGGTGTTTGACGCCTTACATCACCAGGGAGTCCCCTAAATCCTTATCTTCATAAATAAAAATTAACTCAAAATGAATCAAAGACCTAAAACTATAAAACTCTAAAAGAAAACACTAAGAAAAATACACTTGATGTTGGCAGCAGTTTCTTAAAAGTATGATAGAGATAACAAAAGGAAAAATAATAGATAACTTGAACTTTATTAAAACTAAAATTTTGTGCATCAAAGGATACTACCAACAAAGTGAAACGATAACCTACAGAATGGAAGATAAATATTTTCAAATTGTATCTGCAAAGGATTAATATTAAGAATTTATAAAGAATTCCTACAGTTCAACAACAGCCAAACAAGTCTACATACACACTAATTCTCATAAAGAATGTTGATTTTTGTTTGTTTGTTTAGTTGGTACTTTTTTTTAAGATTTATTTATCTATGCATACAACAGTTGGGGTGCAGGCTAGAGGTGTGGGGGTGAGAGGACTCACCACAGAGAGTGGGGAGCAGAACAGGCAGATCAACTGAAGTACACTGCTGAGGGGAGCAGCAGGCACAGCAGGAGAGGTCTGCCATGCCATGTGGGTCCCCTCCCTGGCCAGGGATCGAATTCTTGCTGCAGTGGGTGCGGATGCTTCATAGTGCAGTCCTTAACCCCTTGCATCACCAGGTAGGCCCTGTTTAGGTGGTACTTAACTTGGTGGTTGTCAACCTGCAAAATCTCTTTCTGTGATTGGTGTCAGTTGATAATCACATTTCGGTTATTTTAGATTTGGTTATCTTTTTTAAAAAACATTTTATGCGTGCATAATGTATACTGTAGCTAAAATAAACAGTAAGTCTGCAATTTATTTATTGTGAAATGCATGGATAATGAATTGTATTTTTCTGTTTTTTTTCTTCCTAACTAGCTCCTGGGCTATAGTGAAAAACCAATAAATCTACAGATGTTTATTGGAACAGCAGATGATCGGTATTTGCGACCTCATGCATTTTACCAGGTGCATCGAATCACTGGGAAAACAGTTGCTACTGCAAGCCAAGAGATAATAATTGCCAGCACAAAGGTCTTGGAAATTCCACTTCTTCCTGAAAACAATATGTCAGCCAGGTATCTTGAAACATATCCAAAAAGAACATAACTAATTCTTTCTTTTCCTAAAATCAGTTTTGGAAAAAACATACTGCTTTTCATAGTACAAAAATAAAGTATTTATTGTTCTAAATTACCTAAATACATTATATAAAGTGCACTTGCTAAGGCTGGTAACAAATTTCCAAAAGGAAAATTCAGCAAAAGTTCATAAACCACTTAGTACAAGTAAAGCATCATGCTAAGTGACAGAGATAAAAATATAGGTGGCTTTTCATATGCCCTACTGGCTTCAAAATTATGGCTGGCAGGCTACCAGAGTCACCAAGATTAATTTAGAGGTTGCCAAGGACTTGTTTTAAAGTGTTTTCAGGTCTGACCGAGAACTCTAACATTTAGAAATAAGTAATAAATGAATATTTAAAATCTGGTTTTCTTCTCAGAAATAAAAAATGTGTGTTTGTATACTTTTTAAAAAATAGCTCATAGTCTAATAGGGTAGGCTGTAAATAAGCAATAACAGTATAATTATGAAGGTTGAGGTTCCTTAAGGAAAACTCTGCTGCCAGTTTTCTGTTAGACCTATTTCCAAATAAAAGAAAATGGCCAACTTTTGAATGAGAATATTCTAGAGTGGGAAGAAGGGTGAGAGAAAACTTCAATCGAAATCAGGCCCCTTGAAAGAACTTTTCCCAGAAACCTACCCAACATAATAAAATTTAATACATTTCACTGATCATCTTATGTAAAGGGAAAATATGGGTATGTTTTTCTGCTTGAGTATGTTGCCATTTCTAACAATGTAGAGGCATACATATTACCAAGGAAAAGGTGAAGAAAAGATATTTAGTAGGTAAATTACTAATCTGCCACAAAGAGGTATGTGAATTTATAGTGAACAGACATTGCTTCAAACTGTACCATAGACCTTTCTTAGAATGGCAGTAGCATCTCAGGCTGTTGTGAAAACAGTTCTATAAAACCTATTCCAGGGCCTCCCTGGTGGTATAAGGGCTTAAGTCTTGGCTCTGTCATCACGATGGCCTGAGTTCGAGCGAATAAAAAAATTTATTTATGGGCCTCCCTGGTGGCGCAGTGGGTTAAGCAACGCACTATGAAGCAAAACGCAGCCACTGCAGCACGAGTTCGATCCCTGCTGCCGGCCAGGGAGGGG
>JAGFMF010011458.1:1678468-1757237 GCA_019455555.1 Galemys pyrenaicus | reverse complement strand
AGATCAACAGAAGTACACTGCTGAGGGGAGCAGCGGGCACAGCAGGAGAGGTCTGCTATGCCATGTGGGTCCCCGCCCTGGCCGGCAGCAGGGATCGAACTCGTGCTGCAGTGGCTGCGGTTTGCTTCATGGTGTGTTGCTTAACCCACTGCGCCACCAGGGAGGCCCTCTATTTGCCTTTTATCCACAGACTGAAGGTAGGATATCCTTTCTCCATAATTACAATAACCCAAAGTATCTGACCCTGTGGAACCTAGCAAATGATAGCTGAACTGAGCTGCAATCCCTTGTAGACACTGCATTTGTGTGTAATGTCTCTGTATACATGTTATCCATTGTCTAGTTATTGGGCAGGAAAATAATAGTTATAATCTGGAGGTGCTTGAGTCTTTTTTTTTTTTTTTTCAGTCTCTCATTATCTTTGCAGACCAGTTGAACAGGTCATGCTAACTGTGAAGATACTTGTATGAGTTGTCACTGGGTGAATACTCATGACATGAAAAGAATGCTTTAGAATAACTGTACATCATATTGGAATGAGAGCTTTAGTAGTAGGTGGGTGCACTTGGAATGATAGAAAATGTGCTAGCCAGAGCCTCCCTGGTGGCAAAGGAGTTAAAGTGTCAGTGCTATCAAGCTGTTGCCAGCTCCTGCTGCATGGGTTCAATCTCTGGCCAGGGTGCTAACCTACATGGCGCAGCAGACCTCTGCTGTCTTGCCCTCTGTTCCCCTCAGCAATGTACTCAGTAGATCCACCTGTTCTGCTCCCCACTTTGTCTCTGGTGAATCCTCTCACCTCCCAGCACCTCTGGCCTATACCCTCGTTCTTGTATGCATAAATAAAATGAGCCTTTAAAAAAGAAAATGCTGGCCAGATCTTCATGTGACGTATATTGAAAAGCCTAGCAAATATTTTCAAAGACCATAGTGTCTAAAAAGATCTTGACAAGCCAGTTGATCCTAGAAAATGAAGTCTAGTAGGAAGAAATTAACGTAATAAGGGTTGAGGGGCAAAAGCCCCAGCTGTATAAATGCATAGTGTGGGAGCTTGAACTTGGCAGTAGGAAATGGGGCCTACGTCGGGCCACTTTATGGTTCCACACTATGTGTAAGAGTCAGCATAATGCAGCTACCCAAAAAAACTTATTAGCAGAAACAGCATCTCCACAAAAGGTGGCAAGAGTCTTCATTGTTCTCTACCATGCTGGGTCATTTTTGCTTGGGCTATTCAGTCCCCAGACCTGGTAAATTTGGAGGGAGATGGTCCCATTGGAGGACTATTCAAAGAAGAGTGTTCAGGAGGGTGAAACATTGTATAAAGAATAGGCACAGTGGCCCTCCCTTGTGGTGTAGAGGTTAAGTCTCGGTGCTATCACTGTGAGGGTGCACCAAAGCCTCTGTTCGATCCCCCACCAGGGAGCTGACCCGCGTATGGCACAGCAGACCTTTCCTGTCTCACCCTCTGCTTCCCTTAGCAGTGTATTTCAGCGGATCCTCATGTTCTGCTCCCCACTCTGTCTCTGGTAAAAACTCTCGCCTCCCACACCTGTGGCCTACACCCCAGTCCTTCTCTTCTAAATAAATAAATAAATGAATCTTAAAAACAAAAAGAGGTACAGCGCTGAAGTTGCTAGCCAAAAGAAGAGACACAGACAAGCATAGCTGCTTCTAAACTTAAAATACTGTCTCACAGAGATTATTGGAATTTTTTTTGCAGTAGCTTTAAGTGGTAGTACTCAGACCAGTGGTTGGATACTGTAAGGAGACAAATTTCATCCACTGACCAAGGAAGAAATGGGTTATTTGGTGAGAGAGTGAGTTTCCCATTCCTTAATGTATATAAGCAGAAATTGGTGGGGATGCTAGCAGAATATATTTTTTTTTCTTTTTCAAAGATTTATTTTTATTTATCTGTGTACACAAGAATTGGGGTGCAGGCCAGAGGCATGAGGGAGTGAGAGGATTCACCAGTGGTTAGCAGAACAGGCAGATCTACTGACATACACTGCTGAAGGGAGCATCAGGGAAGACTAGGAGGTCTGCTGCACCATGTGGGCCAGCTCCCTGGGTGGGATCGAACCTATGCTGCAGTGACTGCCCACACCCTGACAGTGCTGAGACTTAACCCCTTGCACCACGGGGAAGCCCAGTGCTTGCAAAAATATTTTCAAACAGACAACCCAAGATCTTTCTTCCCAATTTCCCCATTGTTTTCATAATGGAGGTCAGTAAGAAAAAGGTTCCCTTTGTCAATAAATTTGTGATACTGTGTGTTTTGGATTTTGTTAAGTGCTTTCTGACTCTAAAAGTGTAATTTTTTTTTTTTAACAGATGGAAAACCTCACTGGGAGGTAGAAGGGAAAATAATCAGGGAAAAATGTCAAGGGGTAAGATATTTACCTTATTTCTTCAGAAATTAATATTTCTGTTAAGACTGAATATTAGATATTGCTGGCAAGTTTTCAAATTTGGACTTGAAATACTTTCCTAATACTAAAATTAAAGTTTAGGAATGAAAACCAGTGTCTGTCCCCTTTTTTGTGTATGTGAAAGGAGAGATTAGAATTGAAAGATTACCAGAACATTTTTCTGATACTATCATTAAGTTAATTCTCTTGAGTTCAGTGAAGCAATTCAACAAATCCAGAAAAGAACAGTATTGTGGACAAAAGATAGGAGGACAAGCCCTCAGTACATATAAGACACCTTCCCCAAATTCATTAAGCTTTCCAGGATGCTTAAACATTTGCAAAAATATTTTTCAAACAGACAATCCAAGATCTTTCTTCTCAATTTCCCCATTGATATGTATTTTGTTTTCGTAATGGAAGTCAGTAAGAAAAAGATTCCCTTTGTCAATAAATTTGTGATACTATATGTGTTGGAGACTGTGAAAACTGGTCTCTTTATCCTGATAGGAATGGAAAAGAATCTTCTCTGGGGTAGAAAATACTACTGTTACAGGGCAGGGAGAGGAGCACCCCAGAACCCCCAAGCTTGTTTTTTTTGAATAGGTTTTGCTATTTGCTGTATTAAGATAAACATATAAAATTTTTAATAGAAAGAAACTTTAATATAATTAGGGTATAATAAAGAAAGAATAAAGAATATAGTTATTAAGTTAAGCATTTAAAGTTATTTATTTTTTTGAGGGTAAAAGTTTAGCTAAATAGAATTGGCTTAAAGCAAGGCTTAAAAACTTGGCACATATTTAAAGGACTTTTTAGTAGAGATTTATAGAAAAGGGTTAGAGTTAGATAAATTTGGGAAGAAAAGAGCAAAATTAAAATTAAGATGATAGCTGCTATTGTTAACCTCCCCAAGGGTTTTTTATTTATATTTGTTTTAACTAGTTTAAGATTAAAAAGCAAATGCAGTTTTTTTATATGTCCCTCTGCGCCACGTGTTTTTTTTTAGGTTTTTTTTCTGTTTTTTATTTTTATTTTTATTTTTTTTGCAGAATTTTTTTTTTTTTTTAGCTTTACTTTTTTAGGGAGAAACCAGGATTTTTGGAACTTCCCCTTTTCCTGGGACCACCCTGTTACACTACTTTCCACAGTACTCTTCAAAGACCTGGAGAAATTAGTTTAAAAATTGCAGTGGAGGTTTGGGGTAAAGATTTTCTTTCTGCTTATGTTAAATTATTTTTGAAACATATATACATTTTACATATTACTAATTTAGAATATTTTGAACATAAAATTTAAGAATTCTAACACCATTTGGGAAATACTAAACATATTTGAAAACCAGAGCAGACTTTTAGTTAAGATGTGTAGTAACATGTAGTTTTTAATAAAGTATCTTACTACATAGTATATTAAACTTTTGTATTTTTGCTCTAATCAGAAGCTCAACTTGTTAGGTAAAAAGCAGTTTCTCCTTTAATGGTTTATTTTAAATATCTTATCTCTTTTAAGACTGAAATGTCTGTGGAGTAAAACTTAACTTGACCAGTTGATTGTGTATGATCTATGACAGGAGAGGCTGAATAGTTAATACTCATGAGATGTGCTGAATTTAGCAGGTGCATTTCATTTTTAGTTCTGAGTGTAACACAATCTTGCTTTCTATGCTCCTTAGGCTCACATTGTCCTTGAAGTTCCTCCATATCATAACCCAGCAGTTACAGCTGCAGTGCAGGTGCACTTTTATCTTTGCAATGGCAAGAGGAAAAAAAGCCAGTCTCAACGTTTTACTTACACACCAGGTATGAGGAGTTGTGGTGGTTTACTATAGAGCATAATGGATAAAGTTATGTGGTGAATCCTAGATTAAAATGTTTAAGGTACGGTACTGCTCATAATCAGCAAAAATCCTAACATATGCCTAACCTATAAAGTTTGTGTTGATTTTATATATTTTTTAAGAGATTTATTTATTTATGAATGCAAGAGCTGGGGTACAGGCCAGAGGTGCGGAGTAAGAGGATTCACCAGAGACAAAGTGGGGAGCAGAATAAGCAGATCTACTGAAATGCACTGCTGAGGGCAGCAGCGGGTGAGACAGGAGAGGTCTGCTGTACCATCTACGTCACCCCTGGCCAGGGAACAAATTTGTGCTACAGTGGCTGCAGATAGCTTCACAGTGCTGCAGCTTACTCCCTTACACCACCAGGGAGGCCCCCAATTTTGTGTTGATTTTAAATATTAGACTGACTTCTAGCATCTGAGCTACTAATTGTTAGGCTAGACTACATCTCAGCATATTTATTTAGCAAACAGTGATAACAGATATTTTGTAACAAATATATAAAGCGTTTAGTGTGTGCCACTTGCTATTCTAAGTAGTTTATGCATAATAACTCATTTATCCTCCTAGAACCCTGTAGACTAGGTATTTATTGCCATCCCCACTTTGCAGATAAATAAATTGGGGTCACACAGTAAATATGGCAGAGGCAAGATTTGAATCCAGGCACTCTGACTGTATTCTTAACTATTCAATTACTATGTTAGATAAAGTGAGAGAGAACAGTCCACATACAGCTGTAACATATGCAAAGTTCTTGTGGTTGATGGGATCATGGAGAATTAAGAGCTGTAAGAAGTGAACTAACAGGGAGGTGATGTAACCCAATAAATGCAAGATATCAATGACCAGTTGAGTGTTCTCTAAAATTATTAACTGGAGAGTGAAATTTATATGGGAGAGGCCCAAGAAGGTTAAAAAAGTGAGTCAGACATCTAGAGTATTTTGAATATACGCACAGAGAGCATCGGTGATGGTAAAGAAAGGTGAAAGGGGATAGGAATTAAAATACAGACATGGGAGTAAACTTTAGATGGGAGAAACAGGATGGAAGGTAAAAAAGGATTAATAAGATGGTCAGGTTATAGACTTAGTACTGGAGAGTGGTGAAATTTCCATAAGCTAGTGTCTGTCCTTTTTCTGTAAATAATGAATTGAAGTTTCCTGGTGTGAGCAGAGAGGAATATGGATGGTTTGGCAATTAAGGATAGTATGGAGAAGTTTGAAATAGTTGTTATAAAGAGAGAGGTGGTAAGTTACAATAGAAACCTAATAAGAGTCTAGGCATGATTTAAGGGAACTTGGATGTTGATATTCTTGAATTTATGGACACTCATTAGTCTTTCTGTGTGATTTTCCTAAGCAGCACTCAGATTCTTAAGGGCAGGTGGAAAATATGGATAATAGGGCTCCTTCAGGGTGAGATTTACTAAAGACATACTGTCCAAGAGTGTCTTCAAATACTGTTGAGAATTGGCCACCATAGAATCTAACCTGAATAAGAAGGGAAACAGCTTTGGGATTGCTTTTTTAAAAAAAATAAATTGGGTCAACATGTTAGAAGTTCTAATTAGAGGCTACCCTTATAGTGGTAGCAGTTGAACAGGTGAACAGGAAGAAGAGAATATGATGTCTCTACAGTATCAAGCTTGTGAATTGGGAGGACAGTATAAAAGCCAGAGTCCTGAAGGGCAATACATATGAGAATGGAAATAAATCAGTGGGGGACCCAAGAATGCAGAGAGAATATTGGATCAGACTACAGCTGTCATCGCTGTGTCGTGTGGCACATAGTAACAGAAGGAACAATGAACATGGGAGCGTGTAGTCCTTGTCTACTGTCTTTTCTCTGTGGCATTTGACTTTTTTTCATTTCTTCTAAAATAAGGAACCAGTTTAAAATATCTAAATTATCTTCCACTCTGAAATTATCTTTCTATACTTTCAGATCCTTTGATCCATATATAGAGAAAGCTTTTTAAAAATAAAAATGGGGACCTCCCTGGTGGCGCAGTGGGTTGAGTGCCACACTGTGAAGCATCTGCGGCACAGCAGCGCGAGTTTGATCCCCGGCCAGGGAGGGGACGCACTCGGCATGGTAGATCTCTCCTGCCTTGCCTGCTGCTCCCCTCAGCTGTGTATTTCATTCAGTCTGCCTATTCTGTTCCCCACTCTGAATCTGGTGAATCCTCTCACCTCCTGCAACTCAGGCCTGTACCCCAGCTCTTGTATGCATAAATAAATAAATATTTAAATAAAATTAAATTAAAAAATAAAAATGAGGGCCCGCCCTGGTGGCGCAGTGGGTTGAGCGACGCACTATGAAGCAAAACCGCAGCCACTACAGCACAAGTTCGATCCCTGCCGCCGGCTAGGGAGGAGACCCACATGGCGTAGCAGACCTCTCCTGCCTCGCCCGCTGCTCCCCTCAGCAGTGTGTTTCTGTCAATCTGCCTGTTCTGCATCCTGCTCTGTCTGGTGGATTCTCTCACCAGCCCCACACCTCTGGCCTGTACCCTGTGCTTGTATGCATAAATAAATAAATCTTTAAAAAAAAATAAAAATAAAAATGAGAACATACTATAAAGGCTGATTTTGTAAACTGAACATTTTATTTTCCTCATCAGTGGATAGAGTTTCAAAGAATTTCAATATCTTTTTAGTAATTTATGAGCCTCTCTTTATGTTATTTTGTTTGGCTTATTTGCATGAATTTATATTAAAAATTTTAACCTTTAATTTTTGGGTCAAATAATTTCCTTTTACAATTATAAACATATTAGTTACTCATAAGTTGCTTTTGTTTTAATGAAAATATTTGTCAATGTGTTTGGTAATTCTCTACCAACTAATGGTCTTCTGATGGGGTGCCTCTATGGTGGCCTAAGGTTTAAGTCTCGGAGCTATAACCCCTAAAGCCTGAGTTCAATCCCTGACCAGGGAGCTAACCCTGGCACATATGATGCAGCAGACCTCTCCTGTCTCACCCATTGCTCACTTTAGCAGTGTATTTCAGTAAATCCACCTGTTTTGCTCTCCACTCCGTCTCTGGTGAATCCTCTCACCCCCTGTACTTCTGACCTACATCCCAGTTCTTTTATGCAAAAATAGATATATATATTTTAAAATCTGCTGGCAGAATAATCACTAATTGCAGGTTGTTTATTCTTTTATAATTTTTAAATTAGAAATTATATTTAGTATTATTTGTCTCTAAATTAAAATTTTTTGATAGTTCCCAGCATATGTACATTTCACAAATTGTTTTAACCATAGATGGTAATAGAACAGTTAGATGGTAATAGAACACTTACCTTGTCATTGGTATTGTAAGGGCTAGTTGTGCTGCCTGAACTTCTGCCCAGACATTAATTTCAGACAGAGCTTCTGATATGGGAACCTTTACCTCTACCCATTTAAGTTATTGAGGGAATGTACTTCTCTCTGAGTCCCAACAGGAGTTATTTTACTAGAGGTACCATTTAAGGTGATATTGGAATAATGGGACTCTAAGGCACAGCATTAGCCCCAAACTCTTATGTGTAACATTTTATCTGTGGGAAATTATTTTCTAAATCCTCAATAGTTAACTGGACATGCTGACATTTGAATTGTTGTTCTGATTGAGAGAAAAAAGACAGCCTTAGAGTCAGGAGATTAGGTCTCAGCTCTGCCACAGTCTAATTACCTCAATGAAATGAAGATAGAAGACTATAGCAGTGGTTTTCAAGTTGTTTAAATTGGTTTTTCTTCAAATAAAATCTTACAGAAAAAAAGCTAATATGTTACAAAGAGTAACACTTGCTAAAGTACTATGTTTGCACAAGAGGAAATCCAGAATGCCTACTCTTTGGATCTTGTTCTTCCATACTCACTAGTTAAAGAAAAGTATGATGCTTCTCATTGTTGACATTAAATCAGTTGATTTTTCTTTTCTGGATTCGTCCATGCATCAACATTCTAAATTTGAAAATGAGCATATATAGGGCCTCCCTGGTGGCAGTGGGTTAAGCAACACACTATGAAGCAAACCGCAGCCACTGCAGCACGAGTTCGATCCCTGCTGCCGGCCAGGTGGGGGACCCACATGGCATGGCAGACCTCTCCTGCTGTGCCCGCTGCTTCCCTCAGCAGTGTACTTCCGTTGATCTGCCTGTTCTGCTCCTGGCTCTCTGTGGTGAATCCTCTCACCCCCCCCCCCCATACCTCTGGCCTGTACCCCAGTGCTTGTACGCATAAATAAATAAATTTTTTTAAAAAATGAGCATATATAACACAAAAGATAGAAGTAATCTATTTCTGAAACCTACCTTGTGCTAGATATTGTAAGGGCTTTTTATATTTCCCTCCAAACAAGAATAAATTACTATAGTCAAGTAGTGAGGATGTCATATGGTTTGATCAGTTTGGAGTCTGAATCCCTTATAGACAAAAAGAGTGATATTTGATTTGACAGAATGGAAATATACTTGATTTAGCAGAACAGAACTCTCAATTTGGGTACCCAAAGATGGGTCAGGAAGACAAAAATAAGTATCAGATCATACAAAAAACTACAAAAATAAAAAAAAGGTTTTGCTATAGTTTTCAGTCCCTTTGTTTCCTTTTTAGTTCAGGATAACCAAGGACCTACCTGCTCTATTCATGATTAATTAAGGGATGTGAGTGTGCTTTCTTGGATATTTTCCCTCTTTATATAGAAATGTAGCTCTGGGCGTAGGATTCACTGTGATGTACCTAGGACCAACCAGAGTAGCAATGAAGTGGGAGAAAAAAAACAAACAAGAATTGATAGATCCAGAGAGAAAGTTGTAGTTCTGCCAGAGGAGTTGTAAAGTAAGCAAAGTAAGTCTATCAAGACATTAGATAGGTTAGGAGCCAAAAGACACAATGGACTATTCTTGAACTCTGAGAGAGGCCTGGATAAGGAACTTGAATGTGCACTGTGGTAGAAGAAAAACAAGGTTGGTGATAACCTTTCCTGGTCCTTGGGGTTCTCATTGTTAGCTCTGACAGGTTTCTTGTGGATGCTAGTGCTTCTTTTATTTTTATTTATTTATTTTTTTTGCTAGTGCTTCTTTTAATCCCCCATAAGGGGTTAAAATTCTCTTGTGATATGGATCTGATGGTGATTTAAGATCAAATGAAATGTGAAGTAAGGTACATGTAAAAACCTTTGTAAACAAGAAACTCTATGAATGTCAGATTTATGAATTCTGGTATATGATGTAACATACAAAACCGCATGACTAGTATGTTTCAGATTAGAGATCCCAAATAGAGGACTAAGGTTTGGGGGTGGGGGAGTGGGGTGTTTCAGGTTAATTTTTAAATAGGTAATTTATATATGTGGTAAAGAATAATCAAAAGGTACAAAAGCTTACACAGTAAAAGTTAGGTCTCCCTTCTGCTTCTATCCCATAGGTTAGTCACCTTGTTTCCCTTCTCAGCAGTAAACCCAGCACAGACATCTGTCTAGAGCTATCCATACGTATGTTTTTGCTATACATATATAAGCAAAAATATGTGCATGTATGCTTTTATATATACACACACAATACATGAATTGTAACATACCACATTTTTGTGAACCTTTTTGTCACTTAGCAACATAGCTATCATTTTACATCATTTCAGAGTTCTATGCAGTATTATTCCTTTTTAACTTGAATATCTCTTAAAAGCAAGGATCATTCCTTGTCTTATACTTGCTGATTTCATTTATTTTATATTATCTGCCTTTCCTGAAGACATTTGAGTTTTAAACCCCTCGCTTGGATACATGCTACAGTCATGCAGTCTAGAATAAAGAACTTCCAAAATTATTTTACATGTTTTGCAACAGCATTGCTTTTGAACCATTTTTTTTTGTCTTCAGTTTTGATGAAGCAAGAACACAGAGAAGAAATGGACTTGTCTTCAGTTCCATCATTGCCTGTGCCTCATCCTACCCAGAGCCAGAGGCCTTCCTCAGATACAGAACACCCATGTGACAGTGTACTGTCTGTACAGAGAAGCTTGGTTTGTCCCATCCAGCAAACATACACGTCCATGGTAACCTCATCCCATCTGCAACAGTTGCAGTGTAGGGATGAGACTTCTGGTAAAGAACAGCATATGATACCTTCTTCAGTCATACACCAGCCTTTTCAAGTCACACCAACACCTCCTGTGGGGTCTTCCTATCAGCCTATGCAAACTAATGTTATATACAATGGACCATCTTGTCTTCCTATTAATGCTCCCTCTAGTCAAGAATTTGATCCAGTTTTGTTTCAGCAGGATGCAGCTCTTCCTAATTTAATAAATCTTGGCTGTCAACCATCGTCATCCATACCATTTCATTCTTCAAATTCAGGCTCAACAGGACATCTCTTAGCCCATACACCTCATTCTGTGCAGACCCTGCCTCATTTGCAGTCAATGGGATACCACTGTTCGAACACAGGACAAAGATCTCTTTCTTCTCCAGTGGCTGACCAGTTAACAGGCCAGCCTTCCCCTCAGTTACAGCCCATAACATATAGTCCTTCACATTCAGGGTCTGCTACAACAGCCTCCCCTGCAGCCTCTCGTCCCCTCGCCACTTCACCACTTTCTGGGCCACCATCTCCT
The DNA here is from genome assembly GCA_019455555.1 of Galemys pyrenaicus. Taxonomy (NCBI): domain Eukaryota; kingdom Metazoa; phylum Chordata; class Mammalia; order Eulipotyphla; family Talpidae; genus Galemys; species Galemys pyrenaicus. Next base: position 1,746,371 of record JAGFMF010011458.1, on the reverse strand, counting down.
CAGCTGCAACCAATGCCTTACCAGTCTCCTAGCTCAGGAACTGCCTCACCATCTTTAGCCACCAGAATGCATTCTGGACAGCACTCAACTCAAGCACAAAGTACAGGCCAGGGAGGTCTTTCTGTACCTTCATCCTTAATATGTCACAGTTTGTGTGATCCAGCTTCATTTCCACCTGACGAGGCAGCTGTGAACATTAAACCTGAACCTGAAGAGCAGGAACCTAACTTCTCGACAATTGGTCTACAGGACATCACTTTAGATGATGGTAAGTTCATCTCTATGTTCTTGAAGCTTTGAAGATCTAAGAACTTCCTTTAAGAGTCATGAAAAAATGACCACAGATTGCTTATTGGCATATGGTTGGGCTTATAAGTAAGTTGTTACTAGAAATATGTTCGTATATGGCTTTGAGAATAGATACGTGAATCTATGCTTTAAAGCCTTACTTTAATACCTTTTACAAAGAGTAAAACCTTGAGTAATATCCTACCACCCACCTGTGATGGAACTAAAGACACAGGATTTATTGGGCATCTGTTCTAGAACACACAGAGAGGTCACATTGTCTAGAGAATGGAATTCAGGTCATTAATTCAGTACACACTACTGAATGCCAGCCATTTGCAGGACAGAGCTAGATGCTGGGATTACTAGGAGTGTATTAAGATAGAGTTCCTGTCCTTAAGGAAATTTACACAAGAATCTGTTCTCCTTTGGCCCTGCCAGCTTGCTAGGTCAGGTAGTCCTGGTGGTACAGTTGTAGGTGCAGGGATAAAAAAGCAATTTATGTAAAATAACAAGTTTGGTATATAGACCTCTGTTTTTATGAAATCAACAAATTGAAGAACAAACTCTGGAATATTATTTCAATAATTGAAAACTTTCCAAGGTCGTCTTTTCAGGTAACGATTTCAGCATTTGTTCTTGATCATTTGTATCGTTGACAGCCACAGCACAGCTGGTGTGTCACTGTCTGATGAATGATGAACTCCAAGTAGAGGGATTACTACCCTTCTGTGATACAAAATAGATTTGGAATGAAGTCTTTAACAAATACATGTAGGCTTTTAATATGTTAACTTTGTCTAAATAGGAATTGGTGAAAATTGCCTGTGGTTATTGACCAGTATGGATATTCTGAAGCATGGATACAGAATTTAAATTTTCTCTCTGATTCTGTATTAATCGCTAGAAAATAATTATAGGTTAACCATCTTTTTATTCATGTGGAGTGACTGAGTTTAATATTTAGTTACAAAGCCGGTATGAAATCTCAGATTCCAAGCATAAGGGGAAAAGAAGTTATATAACGTGTATCCCCTTTCCTGGGGCTTTACTATCAAGACCAACACACCACTGTTTTATACAGTACAGTGGGTCTCAGTCATTTATAACCAAGATATAAAAGAAGCACATTAGGAGTTCAGCAGATATAGAAGAAGGATTCGGCAATACTCCTGTGGAGACAACACTTAAGCCTTGAGTCTTGGAGGTAAATATTTTCAATAAACGAAAATTAGAAGACAAATCAGATGACACAAGTAGACATTTGGAAAAGTCTCTGGGATGCAAAATGGATTTGAAATAAAGTCTTTTCCAAATATATATAGGCCTTTAATATGTTACCTATTCATTCTTTTGGCAATGTTAGACTACTCAAAGTACTTTTCAGGTTTATATTTAGAATTTTAATCCCTGAAACAAAGGGTGAGAGACCTTGCGTGAAAGCCTGCCTGTCACTCAAGGTGATGCAGCTGAAGACATGACATTTATTGAGCAGGTTTCACAGGATATTCTGATTCATTTTCTTTCCAAATGTAGACATTTTATTCTCCTAACAAGAGACCAAGATGGAACCTGCTCTTATTTACCACAGATAGAGTGGCCTTGGTTGGCAACAAATTGGAAAGTTTTTTGTAAAACTTCTAGAAAGTTGTGAAAATTAAATTTCACCTTGGATATACAAAGATGTATTGCAAAAACAGAGGATCAGAAGACATGAAGTCTGTAATGATAACTATAGAAGCAATTTCATTTTTGCTCCAAAAAAAGTGATCAAGAGAATGATCAGATTTAAGCCCCACAAAGAACAATGACTGGCTGTTAAATTCCCTCATTGTCACCTTTCAGAAGACTTGATAAAAGCTCAGCAGTGCTTGGCAGTAATTAGGAGGAAAAAACTAAAATGCACTCCTGTGTACCTCCAATTATTGGATATATAATTTTTGCAAATTGGAAAAAACATTTTTGATGTTTCACTTGAACTCTAAAACAAATTTTTGATATTTGCCTACTGACTGCTTATGTTATTTGGATTTGCCTTTGAAGGTAAAATTTCTAGGTCCTTAGGAAATCCTGTAGTACAGGGCCTCCCTGGAGGCACAATGGGTTAAGCAGTGCACTATGAGGCAGAACACAGCCACTGCAGCACGAGTTCGATCCCAGCTGCCAGCCAGGGAGGGGACCCAAATAGCATAGCAGACCTCTCCTGCCTCACCCACTGCTCCCCTTAGCAGTGTGTTTCAGTCAGTCTGCCTGTTCTGTTCCCCCACTCTGTCTCTGGTGAATCCTTTAATCTCCAGCACCTCTTGCCTGTACCCTAGTTCTTGTGTGCATAAATAAAATCTTAAAAGAAAATCCTACAGTACAGTACAGCAAAATTTTAATATAAATTGATTTTTATTTTTTGAATTATTTCTTTATTTAGATATATTTTACACCAGGTGTAGTCTCCATAGAATTTTCACCACCAATAAAGGCAACATAGCTTATAGGCCTTGAACTTCATAACTTTTGATTGTCCTCTTTCTCATTAGTTTTAAACGTAAGCAGAAAAATAATTTTAAAAGCCCAAAAGGATTAGAGGCACTTAAAATGAACTTTGCAGCTACTAACCCCAAACTCAGGTGTTATTTTAACTTTTCTATATTAAGTAATATGCACTCTTTCTTTAAAAAAAAAAGTAATATGTACTCAATAAGCAGAGGGTATACTTTTTTTTAATTTGTACTATTCTGGTTAAATACACTTATGTAATTCCTAATGACTAAAAATGCTGTTTATGGGGCCTCCCTGGTGGCGCAGTGTGTTGAGCACTGCACCATGAAGCATCCACAGCACGATGGTGCGAGTTCTATCCCTGGCCAGGGAGGGGACCCACATGGTGCAACAGACCTCTTCTGCCTCCCCCACTGTTCCCCTCTGCAGTATATTTCAGTCAATCTGCCTATTTTGCTCCCCATTCTGTTTCTGGTGAATCCTCTCACCTCCTGTGACTCTGGCCTGTACCCCAGCTCTTGTATGCATAAATAAATCTTAAAAAAAAAAAGCTATTTGTTTTGTCTGTTTACCCCCTTTTTTCTTTAAACCTCTTAAAGATTTAAACACAAATAAAATAACCTTTTATTTTTGCAGTTTTTAAGTAAAATGGAGTCTGTTAGTAATCAGTTAAGTATTACTTGACTGTTACTTTTAGAAATATGGACATTAGGGCCTCCCTGGTGGCAGGGTTAGTTAACTCGCAGCACTTTGAAGCTTTTGGCAACCTCTACAGCAAGAATTCAATCCCCAGGCAGGGAACTGACCCATGTGGCACAGCAGATCTCTCCTGTGTTACCCACTGCTCCCCTCAGCAGTGTATTTCAGTGGATCTGCCTGTTCTGCTCCCCACTTAGTCTCTAGTGAATCCCCTTACTCGCCTCCTCTGGCCTGCACCCCAGCTCTTGTATGCATAAATAAATTAAATAACTTTTTTTAATTAAATGTAGACATTAACAACTTTGTGTGTGTGTATAAATTCAATGCTAATTAGAGAAGACAATATACCTCAATTCCGAAATTTAAGACCTCTAGGGCTGGAGACATTCTAATATAGCTTACACATTTTATAGATAAAGAATCTGAGTTTCATAGAGCCTAAGGTAGTCAGCAGATTAACACTTTTGAATTAATAGCAAAATAAAGACTAAAATGCGAATCTCCTGACTCCTATTCAGTACTCTAAATTTGCCAGTATCGCTACTCATGTTTCTAATTAGTCTGTGGGTTGTAAGTGCCAGTGTAGAACAAGCAAAATAGGTGAACGAAAATGCCATTTTCTCCCCATAGAGGCTTGGTTTGTGAGAGGGACCAGGTGATTATCATTTCTCCATAGTATTAAATGAATTTTAAAGATGCTCTACTCCATCCTTCTCTTTCATACTGGAGTTATTCACATTTTGATATCCCTAGTGATATCATAATCCTATGTGCCTCTTCCTCTCAGGCTTCTTTGGAACATCTCAGGACCTTTTTGAGTTCCAGTTACCTGTATTTTGTGTATTCTGATACCTCTGGAATCCTTCCTGTAATATCCCTTTACTTGTGGGAAATCTTGATCTCTTTCCCAGTATAGGATCCACGTCAGCAACTTCACCCTTCCCACACCCTCACAGTATGTTAGTTCCTTTCTGCTTGAACTCCATTGTTTTAGTTTCTTTTCATATTGCAGTGTCCAGAAGGTAACACTCCCTAACCAGCTCAGAGTGGATTGGGACTGTCACATTTCTTGTTCGCAAGACTTTCTTTTGCCACTATAGCCTGAGATCAGGGGCCTTTCATAGCTCTGTCTTGTTATTGATTTATTGAGTCATAAATACTGCTAAATCATATCCTACCCCACCACCTTGGTTTTTTGTGTATGTTGTTTTTAGAACCTAACACTTAACTTTATAATTATCTGTGTTCAGTTTCATTGAGATGATTTTGGCCCCTCATAAAATTTCCAAGGTCAAAAAAGTCCTAGAAGCATTTCTTCTTTTCAGGGTAGTGTGAAATTCAGAGTAGCAGTGACTTTATCCTCCAGGGGTATTCTTTGGGCTATGACAATGGTAGAACAGCCGTTGCCAGCTAATGTTGTATTTCAAACAGTTCCCTTAGAAGACTGTAATATGCTTTGTTCAGCCAATGAGGGCATTGTTTGAAATTATTTTGCTACTTTATTTTTTCCCTGCTATCTAGATATACCATTGCGTCTGCTTTAAAAATGTGTATAAATTTATCGCTGAGTTTTCATTCATATGTTATCATTTGTATGCTTGGAGCTGTAATTTTTCGTAAATATTACTGTGCATTATAGTATGTATGCCCTAGGGTTTGGACCAGATGATATACATTAAAACAGTGTGGAAACAGAAACTGTCAGAGCTGTGTTTTATACATTTTAATTAAGGTATAGTATTATGAAGCTAGACTGTCTTATACCTTTAAATACAGACCCATTTAATTTGTGATTGAGCTAACTGAATCTCCTATCAGCTTTCCTTCCTTTGTCCACAAACTTAACTGCAGCTCAACAGAGAAGAGGGTACATGTTATATATAGCCTGACCTGCTGTTGTGGTGAAAACTGACACTACCACTTGCAGACTCGTGCAGTAACATGCTGATGCTGAATGTAGGGCAATTGCTAATTCAACTGTAAACAGGGACTCTAGATGTGATCTCAACTGCTTCAGTTCTATATGTAGGTGAGGAGCAGAAAAACCTGCTTTTCTGCCAAAGGAATGGTAAACACAAGATTCAGGTGGTCACCTTTGCTCAGGGAAGCAGAAGATTGGTATGGAGGAGGAGAGAGAGGTGTAAATATTGTCAGTGTTCTTTTCCACCTGTTAGGAGATTGGTTTTATTGGTGTTTATTATATTTAAATAAATAAAAGAAGGCCATGCATAGTTAATAGTGACAATGTGTCATGAAAGAGGTACCAAAATTAATCATCTTTGAAACACTAGGCTAGAGGAAGGTAGATAATCCTGAATTTTCTCTTAAAATTGGGGCTCTGAGTAACTCATGAGCCCTTTTCTGGGAAGTATACCTATTTCATCCAGTCACAAAAATATGATTGAAGATCCTATGAACAGTACCTATGTAGACTTGGATCATAGCTCATGCAGAACATACCATGATGGATATTTGAGACTTTAGACACAGCCACTCTTACAAAAAGATTTAAAAAGTTTATTCCTAAACTGAATAAAATCCAAGAAAGGCTACCAGTAAATAACCAGCATGTCAGAAAGTCTTCAAAATAAGTTCACTTCAAGAAGTATATTTTTAGTAATGAATTATAGTTACTGTTTCTTGACAATAAAACATGTTATTTTGAGCATTGTGCTAAATACTCTGCTAATAGCTTCTTAGTTCTTCCCAACAGTCTGAAAATAATTATTTGCCATTCCCCCCCTCCCCCCCCCCAGAGATGTAGCTAGGATGTAGCTAGGATGATTATGCCAGTGTTACGTGGCCACAAAAACCGGGGCTGCACTTGTCTGTCTGAAGTTTAGATTATCTCATGTTTAATGGTTTCTGAAATAACTATACTTGATTACTTTATGTAATCACCTCTGTAAACACAGTAAACGTAGTCATTTTCTATGTCTGCCCTGTGTAAAACACAAAGCCAGTGTCTTAAAGATGTATTCCATTTTAGACTTCATATCCTGAATTTTGAAAATTCTTTTGGAGATAGATTATTCACAGGGACAGAAATAATTAAAATGAAATAAGTCCTTTTAGGCTCAGCTAAGCTTTTGTGGTTTGGTTGCAATTCTCTGACTTTGCATAGTAAGGTTCCCTTGTTCAGACATCACCTTAGCTGATGATAAAACTTAAATAAATATACTCAAACAGCTCTGCTCTAAAATAATCTTACTTTTTTTTTAATGGACATTTGAAAGCTTACTAATAACCTATGCATCTGGGCATGAGGAAAAGTGTGAAATTCTTAAATCCTGGTGGACAGTAAAGTTGAGTAATGGTCACAGGCATTTCAGTTTAACGTCTACGGAAAGAATGTGGATCATATTTAGTCCCTTGTAATCATGATGTTTATTTAAAAGCATCTGTAGATGATTTTGTATAGAATGGAGTTCTATTTTTTATTTAGATTTTTTAAAGATAGTCATCAGTTTTAGAAAGGTTGTATGTTCCAAATAGTAAGAGTACACAAGGAGCACAGTGAAAAACTGCCTTGGAACCTAGTTGTCCTTAATGTAGGCTATTGGGGTTACCAAGTTTCTTGGCTAAAACCACAGAGCTATTTCATGCATTTAAAAGCAATTGTGTGTTTTTCCCCTTATTTTTACCAGCATGCTATGTGTAATTATGCACTTTGTCTTTTCCATATATTGAATCTTGGAGATTATATTGTACTATAACTGAGAATTTTAAAAATAAGAATACACAGACACATTCCATTATCCATAGTATGTAGCTTCACTGGAAAACGCCACTGAAAAATCATAAGAAAATGTGGAAAAGGCAAAAATTAAAAATTTAGTACTATTAAAACTATTATAAAAATAGTTTTGATATTAGAGGACCCTTCCCCACCCTTAAAAGTTCTTAGGAAGGGCCTCCCTGTTGGCACAGCGGGTTGAACGCCGTACTGTGAAGTACCTGTAGCACGAGTTTGATTCCTGGCCAGGGAGGTGACCCACATGGCGCAGCAGACCTCTCCTGCCTTGCCCGCTGCTCCCCTTAGCAGTGTACTTCAGTCAGTCTGCCTGTTCTGCTCCCCGCTCTGTCTCTGGTGAAACCTCTCACCTCCTGTGACTGGACTGTACCCCAGCTCTTGTATGCGTAAATAAATCTTTAAAAAAAAAAGTTCTTAGGGAACCCCAGAAATCCTGATCATACTTAAGAACTGCTATGTAAGGTCTTAAAGGCCATTGTTGTAAGCTTTTTAACAAATGAGTCATGATCTGACTTACGTATTATTAAGGGTCATCCTGGCTGCTGGGTAGAAAAAAGACCTTAGGGAAACAAAGGCAAAACAGGGATATGAGTTAAGATACTGTGGTAGGGGCCTCCCTAGTGGTGCAAGGGGTTAAGCACCACGGTGTGAGGCATCCTTAGCTGCTACAGCATGAGTTCGATCCCCAGGATCAGAGCTGACCCACGTGGCACTGCAGACTTTCCCTGCCTCACCCACTGTGCCCCTCAGCAGTGTACTTCAGTCAGTGTGCCTGTTCTGTACCCCTCTCTGTCTCTGGTGAATCCTTTCACACACACACACACACACACACACACACACAACTGACCTGTAGCCCAGTTCTTGTATGCATAAATACATAAATCTTTAGGAAAAAAAAATAAGATGCTTTTGTACTAATCCTGGCCAGAAATGATGGTTTCACCAAGGTAGTAGCAGTGGAGAGGCAAAGAAAATTTGGATGTATTTTAAAGGTGGAACCAGTAGCATTTTCTGACAGATTCCATGTATGATAAGAAAGAATTTACAAATGATACCATGGTATTTTACCTGAGTAATTGGAAAGATGGAGTTGCCTTTCACTAAGATAGAAAAAGGTGTAATGGATAGAGCAGGTTTTGGAAAATGACTTACTGTTCAGTCAACACTTTATTGCATTTGGGATATCTATTGAATATTCAAGTAGAGATGTCAAGTTGTCATGTTGATGAATGATTTTAGAGTTTGGAGCGAGTTGCAGACTGCAGATACAAATCTGAGAGTTGTTGGCATGCAGATGGTTTTTAAAGTCATGAGACTAGATAAGGTCACTAAATGTTAAATTAATTCCTGCCTTTATCATTTTACATAATTACAGTTGCACTTCCATTGATTGCCTACACATAGATTTTAGGAGACATAATTCTCATTCAGTAAAATAAGTGAACAGATTCACAAGGGTTAAGTGATTGGATCACTACTCTAATAAGTAATTCTAATGCCTTTATTTTCATATACCCACAAGGTCATTGCCTTGATTGTATAAACCAGAAACATGTATCTTTTGACAGGATGGTTGTACCTTGGTCAAATGGGGAAATAATGCTCTACTATAAATATATTCTAGGATTTGCAAATATTTAACTCATTCTTTAAAAGCTTGAGATAAAAGGAATAGATTCTGTATCCCAGATTTACAAATTTGAAAAGAAGTGTTTATAAAAGTCCTCCATGTCTTGCTTTTAACTCTGTTATTTATTTATGCATACAAGAATTGAGGTGTAGGCCAGAAGTGTGGGAGGTGAGAGGATTCATCAGAGACAAAGTGGGGAGCAAAATAGGCAGGTCTGCTGAGGGGAGCAGCGTGCGGGACAGGAGATGTCTGCTGTGTCAGGTCTCCCTGGCCAGGGATCAAGGTCATGCCACAGTGGTTGGTGATAACTTGATAGCACTCAGATTTTAACCCCTGTGCCCCCAGGGAAGCCCCCCTCGAGGTCTTGCTTTTAAAGTTAATGGTTAGAACTGAGAAACCTATCTCAGTCATTTCACTCAGTATTCTCCTAAGAGAAAACCCAGGTGGTGGTGTTTTTCTGTTTTGTTTTTAATTGTGATAAATACATGTATAAAGATGGCTATTTTAAGTGTACAGTTTAGTGATATATTAAGTAAATTCACAATATTATGTAGCCATCACCATTATCTCTTTCTAAAGCTTTTTTATTACGCCCCAAAACATCTCTATACTCATTAAGCAGTAATTCCCCATTCACTCCTGCTGCCATTAGCCTTTGGTCAATCTATATTCTACTTTTTGTCTATGAATTACCATACTCAGGTTACCTCATGTAAATTGAATCATGAAACATTTGCCCTTTTGTGTCTGACTTATTTCATTTAGCATGCTTCCCAGGTTCATCCATGTTGTGTGTATCAGAACTTCATTCCTTTTTATGACTGGATAATATCAGGTTGTCGGTAGAGTCATGACTTTTTCATTGTAGATATATACCACATTTTGTTTATACATTCATCTGTTAAAAAACATTGGGCCTGTTAGGTACCTTTTGTCTGTTGTGAATAATGATGCTGTGAAAAATTAGTGTACAAGGATCTGTTTAAGTCTCTGCTATCAATTCTATTAGGTATCCTGGGAATGGAATTGCGTAAGTTTCATATAGAATTTCTTTGGTCAGCATTTGAAGGAACTGTGAAACTAGCGTGTACCATTTTCTATTTATAATGCATGTCAGTTATAGTTTCTTCACATCCTTGCCAACACTTGCTACTTTCCATTTTTAAAAAATAATACCCATCCTTAATGGATATAAAGTGGTAGCTCATTAAGTTTTTTATTTGTATTTCCATAATGATGATGAGCTTGTTGGTTGTATATTTTCAGTAGAGAAATGTCTAGTCAAATCTTCTGCCATTTTAGTGAGTGTTTGTTGTTGTTTTAGGAGTTCTTTATGTTTTCTGGATATCCTTATCAAATATATTATTTACAAATATGTTCTCCCATTCTATGGACTGTATTTTAACCTTCTGATATACTCATTAAGCTTGATTTTCCATATTCAGGCTACCTCATGTAAATTGATTCTTAAAACATTTGTCCTTTTGTGTCTGATTTATTTCACTTAGCATTTTTCCCAGGTTCATCCATGTTGTGTGTATCAGAATTTGATGCGTAAAAGCATCCTTTGATGCTTAAAAGTTTTAAGTTTTTATATGAAGTTCAGTGTATCTCTTTTTTGTTGTTGTTGCCTAATGTTTTAATGTCATACAGAAGAAATCAATGCTTAATCCAATGTCATGAAGACTTTCCATGTGTTTTCTTCTTCTGTGAGTTTCATAATTTTTGCCCTTATGTTTAGGTGTCTGGTTCATTTTGGGTTAATTTTTGTATACGGTATTAGGTAGGATCCAGCTTCCATTCTTTTGTATGTGGATATCCCAGTTTTTGCCCTTAATGTTTGCTTCATAAACTGCCTTTTCAACCACTGAATGGTCTTAGAACCTGTTTGAAAATAAGTTAACCATCTATTATGAGAGTTTGTTTCTAGCTTTCTAAGGGAAACTAAATCCTTTCATCTATATATAGCCTCATGCCACTATCAAAATGTTTGGATTATGGTAACTTTCTTGTAGCTTGAAATCAGGAAGTGTGAGTTTGCCATTGTTGTTGTTCATTTTCACAACTGTTTGGACTCTTGGGTCCTTTGAGATTCTATCTATATTTCAGAATAAATATTTCTATTTTTGCAGAACCACTGTTGGGATTTTGATAGTGATTTCATTGAATCTCTCCATTGCTTTGGGTAGTATTATCTTAGTAATATTGATGTCTTCTAATCCATGAACATGTGATGTTTTCCATTTCTTTAGATCTTTAATTTCTTTCAATTAAAGAAGGTGTGTAGTGTTCAGTATACAAATGTTATGTCTTCTTGGTTAATCTTTAGCTTTGTTCCTGGACTTTTTTATAATTTACGTGCTGATTTACCTGGAATCACATTTCCTACCTCGAAGTATGTTGTGCTTGATTCAGTTGAGTAGAATTGAGCACCCTCAGAAAAAAGACTTTTGACAGTATTTCTTTACCCTTTAAATCCTTCACGTATATTGTAATCTTTAAGTGACTGATCTCAAATTCAGTTAAAAAAAAAAAAAAAAAAACTCAAACACAAAGGATTTCTGGTTTTTGTTGTTTTTTTCACCCCTTTAGTGAGGTTGCATTTCACACAGATTGGCTCCTCCTCTGTTTTCTCTTTTTGATCTGCTTAATGTGAGGGTTTTAATTATTGTTCACTACATAAAGATTCTTCTGCAGGATAAAATGAGCATTCTTTTAGCAACTATGGCTAGATCCTTTGAAGTTAAAGCAACAGCGAAAACCAAGAATCATTCCTCCTAGGCCACACAAAGAGGCTTTGACTACCTTATATTGTGCTGTGGACTCTAACTGGTTATCTGAATGTGTCTGTCACTATCACAGAACTGACCAGCAGTGACAAAGAGCAATGAACTTTTTTTTGACAGTTTCCCATAATAAGAGGTAAAGTTTACAGTATGACTATAGTACATAACAAAAACATTTTCAACAACTAGCATATTAAAGTCTCACAAACCAATTTTTAACCTTTTTTTAAAGAAAATGCATTGTAAACTAATGTCACTTCATTAAAAGAAGTAAGATAAAGGAAATGTGGATTTACATTTTGTCCCATTTCTATATTTTTTAAATAGTGATTTCAGCTTACCGAGTTGATTTCATAACTTGATAATGAATATGAAGTTGAGTTTAAAAAATATTTCTCCATGACTTCCAAATTTGCCTGAGCCTATAATTCTGGACACCTACCCTTTGATGTTTTGACTTTGTAGTCTAGAGTAGCTACGCTCAGGAGTTTGTTTTTTTTAAGTTTTATTAATTCCCATTTCAGTACTTGCCATAGCAAGTATTTGGAAACTACTTAATCTAATAAAAACTAGTTTATTTAATACTGATTTTATCCCTTAAAATCACAGAAAATCATTATTGTATCTTTTTTAAGTATTGCCTTTTTAATTTTAGAAAACTAATTCTAATATTCATTTTACCTGATAGAATGTGGGGAGCCATTTTATGCAGTGATTGATAAAGCACAACTAAAATCCTCTTGATTATAGAAAAAATACCCTGGGCACTATAGTGGGTTAAGTTACCCTCTGGTTTGTTCCATTCAGTAGTGATGTTGTCTTCTTTGACACAGACCAGTTTATATCTCACTTGGAACACCAGCCATCAGGTTCAGCAGAGAAATGGCCTAACCACAGTGAGCTCTCATGTCCAGCTCCTTTCTGGAAAATCTAGAGGGTGAGTGTTGATCAAAATATGTCATTGTTTTTGTGCTGAAGTCTGGTATTTGCATGCAGTGGCTGCATTTGCATGTGCTACAGAGGAGGGGGTACACACAGTATCTTCTTGGTAGGCCCACTCATTGTTAGAGCAACACTTTGACTACAAGACTCTGCTTTTTAAGTCTAAGCACACACTCAGTCTCTCACACTTGTGCTTGCACTTTTAGTCTGAGTTTTGGACTTACTAAGCCAAAGCAGAGAGGCCCATCTATATGAATTCTATGGCTTGGATGCTGAGTAAATTTGGTTGTTGATAAAGTGTGTAAGCCTACTTGTTTCTGGTCAAGCACTATTAAGTTTTGATGTGAGGCAGTATGTAATGGAAATACAACAGTAAATGCTACCCATTTCCCAGAGGCAACCTAGAAAATTTACCTTGGATCCTGCCCTGTAAACCTGTTCTTGGCCTCCATTTGGACCTAATCTGCAGAAGTGGCATCAGAGTTTTTGAGGGAAGGGACTGGTCATTAGACTTCTCTTATCTTAGCAAAATAGCCCTCTCCAACTCCACTTTCACATAGCTCCTTGTTCAGACTCAAAGCCACCTGATAGAAATATACAGACTGTAATGCTTAAAAATTGAAATTTATTGTATTTAATTTAGATTCAGAAGGGGACTTAAAAATCATGTCTGCTATCCAAATCTTTATACTTAGGGTAATGTAGCCTCCTGGTCAGACAAGACTTCAAAACCCTGCCTTCTCCCATAAACTGAGCTTACCCTGGCCTTATCATTCTTGTCTGATCATAAGGAGAATAAAAGTGGCAGCTAAATTAATACCTATGACACTGTCAATAGAGTTAATATCACAAAGTATATAAAGTAATTTCCTCATACTATGCTTGAGAAAAATCAGTTGCAGAAAGATTAATCGCAGCAGTGCAACCAGGATTAAAGCTTATTTCTTCCGGTGTTTATTGTGTAGCTTTTCCTGTGTATGAAGCAACAAGTTGATCACTAGTGATCTTTGTAAGAAATATTTCTGTGGCTAGAAGGGATCAATGAATAACTAAGAAATGAATGGTAGCTATGAATATTGAAACAGCAGGCAGTGCAGATAACTCCTTTAAGATGTTAATCAATGAAAGAAAGAAAATAGAGCAGGCCTTTCTGGTGGGGCCAGGGGTTAAATCTCAGCACTATGAGGCTAGTATGATGATGCTGTCCCCTTCCACTGCAGCATGGAGTTTGATCACCACCAGGGAGCTAACCCTCATGGCACAGCAGACCTCTCCTGTCTCACCCGCTGCTCCCCTCAGCAGTGTATTTCAGTCAGTCTGCCTGTTCTGCTCCCCACTCTATCTCTGATGAATCCTCTCACCCCACCCCACCCCACCCCTGCCCTTCTGGCCTACACCCCAGCTCTTATATGCATGAATAAAATAAATCCTTTTAAAAAAAGAAAGGGGGCTCCCTGGTGGCGCAGGGAGTTAAGTCATAGCACTATCAAGCTGTCCACAGCCACTGTAACAGGAGTTTGATTCCCGGCCAAGGAACTGACCCACATGGCACAGCAGACCTCTCCTGTCTTACCCGCTGCTCCCCTTAGCAGTGTATTTCAGTAGATCTGCCTGTTCTGCTCCCTACTCTGTCTCTGGTAAATCCTTTCACTCCCCAGGCACACTGCTCTGGCCTGCACCCTAGCTCTTGTATGCATAAATAAATAAATCTTTAAAAAAGAAAGAGAGAAAATAGAGAGGCCTATATTTTTGCTTGCTCATTTGTTTGAGGTAGATTTACCCATATTTAAGAAATTAATCGAAGGATTTAGAAGAGGAAGTGGGTAGATTGATTAAAGTGATGGAGAAAATCTACCTGTTCTGTTCCCCACTCTGTCTCTGGTGAATCTTCTCACCCCCAACACCTCTAGCTGTACCCCAGTTCTTGTATACATAAATATTTTTTCTTAAAAAAATGGTGGAGAAAACTGATGGAGCAGTATCTTGGAATTCATAGCTTAGATCATGATTTATGGCTCTCAAACTCAAGTTTGACCCCTAGAGATGATAGATTTGGGAGTCAACAATATAGAGAAATGGAGATTTTTTCCAGAGAAAATGTGGGAGAAGTTAAACGGAGGAAAAAAGAAAAAAAAAAAAAACGGGAAAGGACAGAATCCTCTGATAACCCTAATATTCTTGTGAATCCCATTCTTAACTAAAATTGAAAACAAGTATTTTTTCCTCCTATTTTCTTTTTGCTGATACAAAAGGGTAGATGCTGGTACTTGAATATACTCTCAAGTACCTGTGTGTTGGTTATTCAACTGTAAATGTAGTGTTTGTAGAATGTTTTGTATCACATCCTCTTTTAGAGAAAAGGTGCATGTAACACTAAGTATAGCATCACCCATGAAGGTTAAAAGTGAGGCGAACGTGATAACCGCTACACTACGGAAACCCATGAAGGTTAAAAGTAAGAACTCTTAGTAAACAGAATTGATCTCACCCTCAGTCAGGTATGGTGAAAAAAAGTGACAAGTTTTCTTTAATGTTATTAAAGCTAGTATTAAAAATTAAGGGACATCTTCCAATTACTGGGCATATGTTGTAATTCTTTGCGGTTAAAAACTGTCCTGAGTTTAGTGTGAAATTTAAAATAACTTAGTCACTAAGCTAGTTACCTTGATTCCTGTTTAAAATACTTAAATAGGGCCTCCCTGGTGGTATAGTGGGTTAAGCAACACACTGAAGCAAACCGCAGTCACTGCAGCATGAGTTCGATCCCTGTCACTGGCCAGGGAGGGGACCCACATGGCATGGCAGAGCTCTCCTCCCTCGCCTACTGCTCCCCTCAGCAGTGTGTTTCTGCTCCCCATTCTGTCTCTGGTGAATCCTCTTTAACTCCTGCAGCTCTGGCCTTTACCACAGCTCTTGTATGCATAAATAAATAAATCTTTTTAAAAAATAAAATAAAATACTTAAATATTCAGGACCTCCCTGGTGGCACAAGGAGTTGAGCGCCCTATTGTGGGGCTTCCACAGCCACTACAACATGAGTTCAATCCCCGGCCAGGGAGCTGACCCACATGACACAGGAAACCTCTCCAGTCTTGCCCACTGCTCCCCTCAGCAGTGTATTTCAGTCAATCTGCCTGTTCTGTTTCCCACTCTGTCTCTGGTGACTCTCTTCTCACCTCCTGCCCCTCTGGCCTGTACCCCAGCTCTTGTATGCATAAATAAATAAATCTTTTAAAAACAATACTGGAAGAATACTGAGGAAGATGCACTTTTCACTTCCGTTCATATTTCACTGGAGAAAACAAATTACATAGCCATTCCTGTGTACAAGGGGGAAACTGCTAACTGTGTGATAGCGTGACCATGTGACTAGCTTACCTCAACAGTAAAGAATAAATTAAGCTAATAAGCAGTCTACTTATAAAATTTGCAGGAGTTTTTTGTCTTTTGAGAAGGCAAAGTAATCCAGTTTTGATAAATGGAAGTTAATTTCTGGCTCAAGTAATAAATAGGTGAATTCAGTATTTCGTGTATTTCGATTAGTGGGTTTTTTTTAAGATGGTGTTCTCTGATTTATCAAATAACCTAAAAATGAATCTTAGCAAAACTATGCTAGAGTAGAAAACTAAAGTAACCCTAGATTTTTCACCCATTTAAATCTTTCCTGTTCCTTCAGAATTTCTCTTCAATTTTGAAAATGTACATATATGTAGTCTGCATTTTATTTAAAAAATATTTTGTTCCTTGAAATTGTTCATCCAAAGATCAAAGATGATTAGATGCTAGTTACAAAGGCCCTTTGGGCTTCTGTGTCCATGGCAGTATAGACCCATCTACTCCATTGTGGGTGTCCTGGATTACCCTTCCCAGGTGGTGAGATTTCATACCATACCATGCTTGTCTGCTCTCACTAAATCCTTAAGGGTGGGAAATAGTGATAAAGAGCCTGTTGTTATTTAAACGGCTCATTCTCTTGAGTAGAAAGAGCATTCCATTGTCCTGCTAACTTGAACATTTCTAGTTTAAGAAATTTTTGCTTACATAATATATTGCTCCTGGTTCTGACATAATTTCTATTGTGGTCACACAGACAAACCAGGTGTTGGGGTAATGTAACTTGAGGATGGTGGTTGCCACAAGTGGGCCAAATGTTGTGACCTACATAACCCGTTAGCATGGGTGTGGAGGGCTGTTGATTTTTTTTTTAAGATTTATTTTTATTTATGCATACAAAAACTGGGGCATAGGTCAGAGGTGTAGGGTGTGAGAGGATTCACCAGAGACAGAGTGGGGAGCAGAACAGGAGGATCTACTGAAATACACTGCTGAAGGGAGCAGCAGGCGAGACAGGAGAGGTCTGCTGCACCCTGTGGGTCAGCTCCCTGGCCGGAGATCGGACTCATGCTGCAGTAGCTGCAGATAGTTTCATAGTGCTGAGATTAGGGAAGCCCCCTTGATCCAGATATTTTATTCACTTGTAAGGGGGAAATGATAAAATTATAGGGCTTAAAATAACCCAGACTCTTAAATTGGTGTGAAAAAAAAAAAATCTCACACACTTCATGGACTAGGGCTTAAATAAATAAATAAACTTATGTCTATATACATTCAAAAGAAAGTGAAAAATGAAGTTACAAGAATTAGTATAAAAAACTTTGGTATTGTGTGCCTCCGTGGTGTCACAGGGGTTTAAGTCTCAGCACTATCAAGCTGTCACCAGCCAC
The DNA here is from genome assembly GCA_019455555.1 of Galemys pyrenaicus. Classification (NCBI taxonomy): domain Eukaryota; kingdom Metazoa; phylum Chordata; class Mammalia; order Eulipotyphla; family Talpidae; genus Galemys; species Galemys pyrenaicus. Next base: position 1,729,055 of record JAGFMF010011458.1, on the reverse strand, counting down.
TGCAACATGAGTTTGATCCCCAGCCAGGGAGCTGGCCCATATGGCGCAGCAGACCTCTCCTGTCTCACCGGCTACTCCCCTCAGCGGTGTATTTCAGCCAATCCACCTGTTCTGTTCCCCACTCTGTCTCTTGGTGAATCCTCTCACACACCCTCCCCGCCCCACTTCTGGCCTACACTCCAGTTCTTGTATGCATAAGTAAATAAAAATAGATTTTTTTTAAAGCAAATATTTTTTTAAAAAAAATAAATTTTGGTATTGCATTTTTCAAGTTTGCTAATGATTTGCATATAATCTACATCATAGATTTGTTTACTGGTAATAATTTTGACTTGCTTGTTTAGATTTGACACCCAAATTTAGATCATTCACATTAGAAAGATATCTAAGGAACCCCAGGATGGAAGCCAAATCACAGAACTTCCAGTTTCCAAGAGATGTGAGGGGAAACGGAGAGAGAGACTTGTACACACTATTACACTCACATCTTGTTAAAGGATGGTGAAGGTATTGCTTTGTGGGAAGCAGTTTGTTGAGTCATTTCTTAAAAGAACAGTTTTGTTGCAGTTCTCACTCCCTGTTCAAAACTCATATTCAGTATTTGGCTGTCGTGATTATCTGAGCATAATTTTTGTTGTTCCAACTCTCCAAATTCTTTTTTTTTTTAACATTTATTTATTTATGCATACAAGCACTGGGGTACAGGCCAGAGGTGTGGGGGGTGAGAGGTTTCACCATAGACAGAGCGGGGAGCAGAACAGGCAGATCAACAGAAGTACACTGCTGAGGGGAGCAGCGGGCACAGCAGGAGAGGTCTGCCACACCATGTGGGTCCCCTCCCTGGCCGACAGCAGGGATCGAACTCGTGTTGCAGTGGCTGCGGTTTGCTTCATAGTGCGTTGCTTAACCCACTGCGCCACCAGGGAGGCCCCAACTCTCCAAATTCTGTTGAGTTGGCAAGTAATTTTATTCAGGACTCAGTATATACCAGTCAGTGCCAATCATTTAAGGGTTTGTGGATGACAAACTAGACAAGGTCCCTACCCTACTGGAACTTAAATCTGTTGACTACTTGTGAATTACAAGTAAGTGAAACAGGTAAATTAATATATGTTTAGATATAGTCAGCTTGAGCACTTTTTGAAGAATGTTCTTGACTTTATCATTGTCTTAAAGTAGTCCTAAACTGTCAGAATCTTCCAGATTGCTTCAACTAAGTGAGGTTATACAAACTAGGCAAAAACAACAGTAGAATTTTAGTGAGGGGGAGCAGAAGTCATAAACTTCGTAAGACTTTTACCACCTGGCCACTTCAGGAAGTGACTTGTTCATCTTTATCATCAAGGTATACATGACACGTGAGTAGGATAGTGACGGTTCTAGACCTCCACTTTCAAGAAAATGTAAGCAAGCATTAATGTCCTCAGAAAAACACAGGAAGTTAATATATACCATGTGGTTTTGAATATGATAAAGCACCATTTTTCATCACTTTGAAGTTCTGAAACTTGAGCTGATAAGAATTGGGGGAAAAACCTTTCAATGCAGCCTAGAATAGCTCTAAAGTTACCATCTTTGGAAATACTAAACAATAGGAAAAGATGCCTTGAATATGACGTACATGCCATTCTACATTAAATACTAAACCAGTCAAGGCAAATCTTCATTTCTTTGCTATCTGAAAACGTGTTAAGATAAAACCAAAGATTTCTACAGTTGAAAGAGATCTATTAGTTTAACACGATCACTGTATTAATAAGAAAATGAAATCATTGGTATAGAGAAGTAACTGGTCCAAGGACATACATAAGTTAGTGGCAAAGCCTGTTTCCAAACCAAATCTAAATTTTGAGGCTATGCATACACATTTGTTTTCCCAGATCCTAGCTTCTCATCTGAGCACAGGGCTATTCCCACCCATTCTTTTCAGCCTCTGTTCTTCAGTGGAATAGTAAAGCTTAAGCTTCTCCCATGACTCTAGGTCTTTAGTATGAAGATGGCAAAATCTCTTCTCGCTCTGACCATTCATTGTAGCCCTTGCCCACAGAACTTTTCAATCTGGACGTTCTAATTTTCAATTCTAATTCCAGACCTAGTTACCACTTATCCTTTCTTCCCCTAAAATGACACCACCATTCTTTCTAGACTCAAAAACTTTGGTGGGAGCAGTGATTCAGCCTTCTTTCCACATTCATACTTCCTCCTTTGCTATTACATTTGCCTGACTCCTTTCTATTTGCTTTGTCTAAATGATTTCCCTGCCTCTCTACTCTTTAGACCACCAAAAAATGACAGATGTTTTGAAGCTGTTTCTACTGTTTACTAAGCAACTAATGTGAACTGTCAAAGTCTAAATTGTCTGATATATAAAGTGAAATAACAGTGATCTTAAAATGTTATAAAAAATTATTGAGATAAGAAATTTTCAGGGCCTCCCTGGTGGCACAAGGAGTCTTAACACTATGAAGCTATCCATGGCCACTGCAGCAGGAGTTCGATCCCTGGCCAGGGAGGTGACCCACATGGCGCAGCAGACCTCTCTTGTCTCGCCCACTGCTCCCCTCAGCAGTGTATTTCAATCTGCCTGTTCTGTTCCCCACTTGTCTCTGGTGAATCCTCTCACCTCCCATACCTCTGGCCTGTACCCCAGTTGTATGCATAAATAAATCTTTTTAAAAAAAAGAACGTTTCAATTTCTATAGATGAACTATATTTGTAGAATGTTAGTTCCCTTCTCCTTATAATCATATGAATACATGAATTAAGTTTAACTCCCTAGACTATAAAAATACTACACGTTAATAATTGAAAAAAAATTTGTTTCCTTTGCTCTATAGTCACTTCAGATTCTAAGTATAGAATTGTTTTTGTCTACATCTGATTTTATTTATAATGACTACATTGAGATATTATTTGTTACTCTAAAATTCATACTAAGGTATACAATTTAGTGGTTTTTAGGACATTCACAGAATTGTGCCACCATCGCCCATCTACTTTCAGAGCATTTTCATTACTCCAACAAGAAACTCCATACCATTAATAGTCACTCTCCATTCCTCCCTCCCCAAAACCCTGGGCAGCCACCTATCTATTTTCTGTATGAACTGGCCCATTCTGGCCATCTTATACATGAAATTAAACAGTTTGCTTGGCTTCTTTCACTTAGGACAACATTTTTAAGGTTCATCTGCATTGTACCATGTATCAGAACTTCGTTCCATTTAAAGGCAGCATAACATTCCATTGTATGGATAGATCATATTTCATTTATCCATTTATCACGTGGTAAACATTTGGGCTGCTTCCACTGTAGGGCTATTAGGAATAATGCCGCTATGAACATTTGAGTACAGGTTTTTACATGGATATATGTTTTTAGTTCTTTTGAGTGTATGCCTAGGAATGGAATTAGAATAGACTTTTTAATGAAACAAAAATTTTCCTTTTTTTAACCCACAGTATTTATTTAACAAAAGAAATTATTCCTTAGCCCAAATGTTTGTTTCATAACATCAGACACAAGTCACTGACGAATTCCATGTAAGTCAAGCCAAAGAAATCGTGTTTCAAGATTACTTTGCACTCTGAAAGATACCACCCTTCCTCATATCCTCAAAATCTTTCATGGAGTCATCATTTCTGTACAAATCTGAATCTGCCACAACAGATATACAGGAAACTGCAACTGCCAGTGCTCTAACAATATGAAAATGCAGAGCTTGGCCAGAAGGCCTCACATCTGAGGTTTTAACAGAGGATTGGAAGTCATGGTAGTTATTTCCTTCAACAGGGACATCCTTAAATGAGAAATGGAGAATGCCACAATTTTCATTTTAAAGCCAAAGAATTCTTACAGTATAAAAACCAGAGGTTCTCATTCAGGAAATTTGGAGTGTTTCCCTCTATATTGTTCTCTAAAAGATTCTTTGCATTGGATGTCAGAGCACTGTGCTCCCTGAGGTGCTTGGCACATCACAGAATCCAAACAGAAAAGCTGGAGTCTTCAGTCAGAAATGATCAGAATCTATAAAAGTGCTCCTATGCAATAAAGGATGTTTGTATTAGCATAAGGTAATAAAATAACCCCCGAATCTCAGTAATCTATCCTCACCAGAGCTTCATTTTCATTCATTTTATGAGGTGCCCTGCAGGAATGAGAAATGGAAAATTCTTCTACAGGGATGCAAATTAAGGAAAAGTTAGATTAAAGTGAACACTTAATTTCAACTGTCCTAATCTATTCTCTCAATCATACCTGCCTTCTTTCCAGCCTAAACTGGACTGCAAGGAAGGAAAAAAGCGGTTTGGAGCAACCTATGGAAAGATGTTCCCATGCAGCTCAGGTGCAGGCTTTAAGCACTAACATTACCTTTATAGAAACCTGGGGAAAGGAAAATGTCTTTGAAGTAGAATTGGCATTGACTTGAAGTAGAATCGAGCATCATAGGGTTATTCAGCAGAAGTCACTAATCATTCTCCTGTTTCTTGTTTTTCAGTGAACGAGATAATTGGGAGAGACATGTCCCAGATTTCTGTTTCCCAAGGAACAGGGGCGAGCAGGCAGGCTCCCCTCCCAGATCCTGAGTCCCTGGATTTAGGAAGAGCTGATGGACTCTGACATTGCTCACTACAGCCTTGTGCCCACCATCATGTACTTCTCAGCATGTTTCTCTCCTTGGACCTTGGATTTCCAACTCTGCAGCCTTCAGAGGAGTTGGGATCATTTTGTGGGGAAAGCAGAGTTCCTCCACTTCAGGCCTTGGGTAGATTTTGTAAAAGAACAGGAGCAGCATAGGCTGTTTGAGCTTTGCTTTTTATATTTAAATAGGATACTTTTATATGATGGGTGCTTTGAGTGTGAATGCAGCAGACTCCATTTCAGAGGTGCTGCTTTTGCAGGTGACCTGTTGCTTAACTAGGATTGGTGATTTGTACTGCTCTATGGTCATTTGAAGGACCCTTTAGCTTTGATATTTTTTAAATAGGAACTTTTGATAAATCTTTCCAGAGGCAAACAGAAAAGAAAAAAATTCTCCAAGCCCCACACTATGCCTCAGAAACTCAGCATGTGTCCTGAAGCCTTTCATAGATTCATAGGAAATAAAGCCAAATGTAGCTCATACCTCTTTATAAAAGTAAACTTTTAGATAACATGAGATCATTCCAATCATTGAAGTGTTGGAATATAAAAAGACATTCCAGAGCATAGCCTTTTTGTAACTTTCTAGGTAATCTTCCTGCAATCTCTCCACACTGACTCCATGTTGAAATTGCTTTTTCCTCAGGGCGTTGGGTAAAATAGCTGCATGAAAGGTGGCTTTGAAAGGTAGGGTTTTTAGCTTGGAGCTCTCATTTCCTGCCATCCTACAAACAAATAGGCTGTGGAGTGCTCTTCCCATATGTGTCCTTTGGCCCCTATTCCAGGTGGGAACATCTACATTTGGCTGTTCTATAACCTTTGAAGCCAGTCTCATGATGGTTCAGACAGTTTTGCCAGTTCTAATTCATCTACAGAGACTCTCAGGAGCTAAGCACAAATGATATTTGCGTCAAGACAACAGAGAAAAATGGGAAGACTTCAGACGTGGCACTTTTAAGATTCACACTGGCATGGAAGGCTTATATTGTTTACAGCCTAAAATGATTCTGGCCTATCCTGCCCCATCTGCATAGCTTAAAATTCAGCCTTTTCCCAAAAAAGGCTTTCAGGCAAATCTATAAATGAGGTAGCATCGTAGATCTGACTCTCCATACCAAAGATACCCTGGTGCTGCTGCTGGTGAGGCTGGCACCCAAGGCAGGGGCCAGCAAGGAACTCCAGCCTGCTGTCTACCAAAGGAGGTGCCCACGTTGGGTGCTGTTTTCAAACACAGCCCTACCCCTCCCTCATAATGGGACAAGTTACCTGTTCTGGGGCTTGGGCCTATTTCAAAGCCCCTGGTGTTTGCAGTATGTTTTCAAATTGAAATGTACTTTCACTTATTCAGGAAGCAAATTTGAGTGCCTGCATGTGAGACAGTGTGCTGGGCTGGTCAAAGGCTTGACGCTATTATTCTGTGGATGTGGGTCCTACATGCTGGACTTTGCTGAGGCCAAGTGAAGTCTAGATGAAAGGAGCTGGCTTAATTGCCCACCACCTCTAGTCAGCCAGGTAGTAGCTGTTGATTCAGGACGAGGAAGTATAGTCGTTTAAAAGAAAAAAATCAACAAAAAAAACCCACATGTTTTAGCTTCTTCCCTCAAACTAGAGAAAAACATGTTACCTTTCAGCAAATTACTCTGTAACATTACTCCAAACACTTGGAGCTGGGTCTTTTCGTGTTTTCTTTGAAAGTGAGTTTTGTGTCAGAGTGTAGATAGTGAGATTTGCTTCAGGGCCTGTGGTTGGAAGCCTGCTGGGGAAGAGGGTAGTGGCTGGCCTCTGAGACGAAGTTCCAGATTGCTGACCATACTACCCTCTAACCCTCCCCTTTGGCCCCTGCTGTAGCTGCCTCACATAGGGTTCTTGCAGGAGACCCTTTGGGGATTGCTCTGCTGCCCTCATGAATAAAAGCCTCTATGATCCAGAGTTGCTATGCACCAAATTTTGATGCCTTTCAAATACCTTGATGCCTGTAGCACTAGAAATGCTTTCCTATTTAAAATAAAAGTTAAATTTTAAAATGAGCTTTTTGTATACTATTGTAAGCAGTTTTATATCAGCTTTGTAAAAGCTTTGGTGTAAGAGTCAATATTTTTTGGGTTTGTAGATAAAAGACAACTTTTGTGCAACAATAGTGTTAAAGCACACATCTATGGGACTATGCAAATTGACTCCTCTTAGTAGCACCAATTAACTGGGCATGTGCTAACACCTACCCTTACCCCTCCAGCCCATACGAGATCTCGGGCTGAGGAATCGGATGAGCACCCTTCTGCTTACTGGAGATGGTTTAGAAACACAAGTAATGACAGCTTTAAAAGTACCAGATATCTTCAGGTTCACATGTGGGACTGCTTCCCCAGGGTGCAACCCACCCCTTTCCAGGGCTAGCCACTGTCACCTGAGCTTTGTTGGGTCTGGCAGTGAAGACCCATTTTTGGTTTTCAGAACAGATGGTTATCTTGTTGAAAGGCTCAGAAGGGCTCAAGTTGAAACCTTATATTTTATAAAATGGATGATGTTCAGTTAAAAAAACTGGTTCTCAGTTATGTTTACAGCACTTGGGATTGTATTTTCTTGTACATTTTGTATTTTAAAATCTTTTACAGGAGTACAGTGCTCCTTACACAAATACAAAGGGAAGAGCCAGAGATTCAGACTCCTCAGTTACAGTGCTGAAATAATAAACAGTTGACAGGTCAACAGTGTTCTTGAAATCTGCCTGAGTTTTCCTCCGCCTGGGGCTGGTGTGGTACCCCTCATTCTGGGGGCCAAAGGTAAGGGCACTTCCACTTTAAAAAAATCCACTTGGTTAGAAATCTTTATTTTATGGAGGAAAGGGTAATGTCACACTCTTTCCGAAGCTTCAGTTCTGCACCCTCTAAGGGATGCAATGGACATTCCACAATGTCTGCTGAGTTCAGGACAACTGGCCTGCCCAAGATGTGCTCATGAAAATTAGGCAGAAAATCCCGTTTAAAAGTCAAAGCCTGAGTTTTTGTGTGGGGGCCTCCTGCCCCCTACTGTCCTCTGGAAATACTGCAGCACAGTTCATCAAAATACCCTGTGATTTTTGCCATCTGATATTCCTTGTACCAAGCTCCAAGTGGACTGGTATCCTTAGATGGAACCAGCCCTGGCACAACGTGGCTGCTGAGATCCAGGTATCCTGGGGGCTGGGGCCAGCACTCTCTGCCTCCCTGCCCCCTACAGGAAAGGACAAAAAAAGGTAGAACACCGGGATCTTTATCCAAAAGTTCCCAGAAGTCACTGAAGGTACCAGGGCTTACATTTTTAAAAAGAAAGCAAGCCTCTGTGGCGCTGTGAACCCCACAGAATCTGTGGATGTGGGCCATAGCCAGAGCAGACCAAAAGCTCTCTGGGTGTTACTCAAGAGGCCCAGATCAGGCCATTGGAGGCAGGGTAGCACCATTCCACCCCCAACCCTTCATGCAGGGTCCAGCCATCATCTTTGGGGTGAACAAGCAGAACAATTGAGGGATGGAGCTGGGGTTTGGGCTCCTCTGGATGCCTTCGGAGAACTTTAACAAGGCAGAAAGAAGCCACTGGTTTGAGGGCGCTGGTCCTCTGGATGCAGGAGAGACAAGTTAGCTGAGGACATCAGCCAGCTCTTACCTCCTGGCTCCCTCACCTACAAACAGACCCATTCTTTGGGGGCTTGTAGCACAGTGCGAGGCGGGTCACCAACAGGCATCAGACTGGTGTAGTCATCAGGGGCTAGCTGTGGAAGGCACAGGGGCTTAGGTCAGAGGGCTCCAGTCTAAGCTAGGTCCCCAAGCTCTCTAGGCGCACCTCACCTGGTAGGCCTGGAAAACGCTGAGCAGATCCTTCATACCAGCTGTGTATGGGACACCCTGCATCCGGACCAGGGCTCCGGGCTGGGACAACACTGAGGTAGGAGCGGAGGCCAGGGCAGCAGGTGGTGTGGTGAGGTAGCCCACTGTGGTGGGGGAGACTGGGGGGCTGAGAGGAGAGACAAGGGTTTAGTCATGCAGTCCCACCTATGGCCTAAATCGAGACAATCTTTCCTTCCTTTGCCTCTGCCTTGTGCTTAGTTCAAGTGTTCCTTCCTGAAACCTTGCCTCTAGAGTCCTCTCCATCCTAGTTTTTATAGATGGCATTAGTCAGCCCACACCTGTCACTCCCTTGCCATTGCAGAGTAAAGTCCAAGCTCCAACAGACCTCGAGTTATCTGGTCCAGGAAGGGGATCATGACCCTCCCCCAGAACAGGACGGGGACCAGAATGTGGAGTTCTCTACCCAGCAGTACCTGGGGTAGTAAGCTGTGTAGTTCATGTAGAGTTGAGTAGCTGGCCCTGGGTAGTACGCAATGGGTGTGGGGGTAGCAGGCACCCTGGCAGCTGGGAGCAATGCTGAAGAGGGATATAGAGCTGTCGTCTCGGTGGGAATGAGTGTTGGGGTGGCCTGGAAGGTGGCGTAGGCTGGCGGCGAGAGGCCTAGAGACAGAAGCAGAGAGTGCATCTGCATGGAGCCTGGCATTGTCCTGGGCGACTAGCCAGAAAGGAGTCCCCACAGTAGAAAGCAAGGACTGTGACAGTCTGGCTCCCACAGGCCTCCTTCTCCAGTCCCTGGACACTCACAGGGCAGCTTGCAGGGTGGAGGGGACATGCCACTGCGACCCAAGGCGCCCCCCATCAGCACACGGCTCATCTCCTCTGTGGAGCAGGGGACCACCTCCACGTAGCGTTCCTTCATCATTTTCTTATGGCAACGCTGAGCGGCAGCTAGGGCCCGCTCTGCTGATGTCATCTGGATGAAGGCATCACCCGATGGCCGACCCTGTGCAAACTGTCTCGTCAGCAGTCTGTGCAAAAGTGCCTTACTCCCAACCACACATGCCACCCTACCTGAGTGTGCCGCCCCCCCCGCCATGGCAGCAGCCTCACCTGCTGGTTGAGCACCATGTGCACACCGTGGGGCCGGATGTCAGCCGCTGCCTCCCCCAGAAAGCTCAGGATGTCTTCGATAGTGGCTGTGTAGGGCAGACCTCGAAGGCGGACACAATCTCTCCCGGTCCCAGCAGCCAGTGGGAAGGGGATGGGCAGCAAGGGAGCGGTCAGTGTGGGCAGGAGGGGGCTGGAGGCATAGCGGTTCAGGACCTACGAAGGCAGGCAGCAGCAAGCTGGTCATGCTAAGTAGGACAGGGACACAGAACAGAAAGGGGCAGGGCCGGAGGGACCTCTGGGTGCTTACCTGCTGTACCTCAGCTGCCGTGCTCCGGAAGAGTTCAATGTATCTCTTACCCAGCATGCCCTTGTGTCTACGCAGTGCTGCCTGTGCCAGCTCCTCGCAGGCAAAGAGGGCAAAGGCGTCACCTGTGGGCCGGCCATCAGGGTGGCGCACAAAGAGCAGCCCATCAGCACCGCCGGTCACTGGGCACTCCGGCCCCAGGAAACTCAGCACGTCTGCTGGGCCAGCGGAGAAGGGCAGTCCCCGCAGCCGCAGGATTACTTGGTCTTCCCGTGACAGGAAACGAGCCACCTCTAGCGATGTGCCTTGGTTGAGGGGGCATGAGAGATGAGAGTCAGCGTGAGAAGCACCTGCTGACTTCATTCATGACCTTTCAAACACCCACTCATCACGGGAACACAGGAGAGCAGAAAGGCAAGTGGTAGTGGGGAGGCAGGATCTGGGTCAAGAAGTATGGGGTGGGGGGGCGGGAGGAGGACTATCGCCAGCTGCTGCAACATGAATTTGATTCCTGGCCAGGGAGCTGACCCACATGGTGCAGCAGACCTCTCCTGTTTCGCCCACTGCTTCCCTCAGCAGTGTATTTTCAGTAGATCCTCATGTTCTGCTCCCCACTTTGGTGAATTCTCTTGCCTCCCACACCTATGACCTACATCTTAGTTCTTGTATGCATAAATAAATCTTTTTAAAAAGCGGGGGACTCCCTGGTGGCACAAGGGGCTTCCACAGCCACTGCAGCATGAGTTTGATCCCCAGCCAGGAGGAGACCCACATGGCGCAGCAGACCTCTCCTGCCTCACCCACTGCTCCCCTCAGCAGTGTGTTTCAGTACATCTGCCTATTCTGCTCCCCACTCTGTCTCTGGTGAATAATCTCACCCCATGCACCTCTGGCCTGTGCCCCAGTTCTTGTGCATTAAAAAAAAAAAAACAAAAACAGGGAGCCAGATGCCACTGAGAGCACACTCACCCCCTGCAATCTTGACAAACTCCTCTCCCGTTGCTTTATATACCTGTGGGTAGAGTAAGAAGGGCCCATGGGTCTCAGGCCTGGCTCATCTGTGCCCAGCTCCACTCCCGTTCTAAAACCCCACCTCGATATAGCGGACACCCATGTGGTGCTTGTGTCTCTGCAGGGCTAGGTCCCGCTGCTCGCTGTCCACAAAGCGGATGAGGGCCTCGCCATTCCTGCGGCCCTGGGCGTTGAGGCAGAGTGCCACACCGCCCCTGTGGAGCCAGTGCTGTGTTAGTGCCTCCGCGCTTGGCCTGCCCTCCCGGGCCCACCCACCCTGCCACACCAACCTGGCGACGTTGAGCCCTTTGAAGAAGCGAGCCACGTCCTGGTCTGATGACTGCCAGGGCAACCCACGGGCCCGAACCACAGTCTCACTGTCTACCACATCAGCCTTGTTGCTGTGCGGGCAGAGCACAAAGTCAGAGCTGTCCAGTTGCTGTCACCCCTTCCCCAGCCCCACACTCACCAAGGCCCAGTCTCATATTTCTGCTTTACCACCTCAGGCTTCGAGAACAATTGACCTGAGAGGAGATGGCATGGGGGTCAGCAGGGTCTGGTGGAGGGGGGGTCTCCCCACCAAGCTCTGCAAAAAGAGGACAGTTGAGGGGGAGGGTGTGACAAAAGGGCTCTCACCTTGTGGTCTCTTAGAGAAGGTAGCAGGAAGGGGGAGAACTTTGAGGAAATAATAGGCAGGCACTGACCCAGACCTGAGCAAGTGACAGGCAGTGAGGAGAATCTTACCACTGGACCCTTCCAGCAGGTGGAGGATGACAGCTACCATCGTCTTCACTTCCCAGACCCCAAAGTCATCCTCTGTGGCATCTGTCTCTAGCCCCAAGTCTATAGGCAGAGAAGGAACAATGAGGAGACCCCCAGCATGCCCAGGGCACGCGCCATGCCCCCAACAGGACACAGGCAGACCCCCTAGCAAACACACTTGTTTTGACTCAGCTTGGGTATGCCTTTGTGGGTCCCCAGCCTAGACATATGTAGACACATGCCCGCGTTCCAAATGTACCCCAGCACAGACAGACAGATGTGCACACAAGGAGGCAGCAAATGTGAACTTGTACCACGAACTCACACACATACAGCCCAGCCGCCCTCCACCCTAACCCTGCTGAGTCACAGATACCCTGTGCCATGGTGGCCACAGTGAGGTCCCTGGCAGGGCAGGTGCTTGGGTGTTGCTCATGGAACTCTCTGCGAAGGTCGTAGAAGGAGAAGAAGGTGTCGGGGAGCACCAGGTTCTGGGGGCACATGGGAGTGGGGATGAATGGAAGGAAGTGGGTTGCCCTGCCTGACCCCCAACGCCATGACATTAAGGGTCCCGGAAACCCTGCCCCTGTCATGTCCTCAGTGGCATACCTTTCTGGAGGCCTCGGGGTGCAGGACCTGTCGCAGCAGCTGCTGCCCATCAGTGCAGAGCGTGTAGGGGCCCCCGCCCAGCAGAGCCACATCCCCGCTCACCAGCTGTGAGAACTGGGGATAGGGAGTGGGGAGAGAGACAGACAGACTCACAGCTGCGGGGGCAGGAAGGGAGGGCACAGGCTGCAAAGCTGGCTCAGCCAGATGTTCAGCCCTACCCTGCCTGGGAAGAAAGTGGCCACGCCTGTTGGTCCTGGCTCTGTGTCCCCCTTCTACCCAGACCCACTGTCACCTTCTTCAGGCCAAAAGAGAGCAGTCACATATCACACAAGCCCCCATCACACACACTCCAGGAGTCTGGAGTGAGGCCAGAGCAAACACCTGGTGGAGTGGGACAAGCAGGTGGGAAGGGGTGGGGCAAAGCAGGTTAAACCTGTCTCTGACAAGGCACCACCCTCAAACAGGTGGGGGGGGCCCAGTCCAGCCAGCGGGCCAGGCAGCTCATGGTCAATGGCAGCCCCGCCTCCAGTTTTGACCAACCAAGGCACAGAGAACCTCCAAGGACAGAACTCCACACCTGGACGCCAGGGGCAGCATGAGCTTTGACCCACACCCTATCGACCAACTGGCACTGAACTGTTTGCTCATAGAGGGGGTGGCACTCCAGAAGCTGCCAGCCCCTCCCCCAGTCTCCATCCCTCTGGACAACAGATATAAGCACTAAACACAGGCCTGGGAACTCTCCACCCCCAACTTTACAATCTGAGGCCAGCAGAACAAGGCAACCCCACTTTCTCAGCATACTCCCAAGTGGGGACTAGTCGGGGAGTCCTGGAACGGACTGAGATTCAACATCTTTGTGCCTCCATGTTCTCATCAGGAACCGCCAAAGTTGTTGAAGACCAAAGAACTTGCAAGTAAAGCACTTACACTCATTACACTCAAGAGTCTCAGGTACAGGGTGAGCCCGGTAGTGAAGATAAGAAAAAGAAAACAGCGATGGGAACCGCCCCCCACTTCAGTTAGGGCCGGGAGGCACCCTAGGTCTTTGCACTGGGCAGGCAGGTAGCCTCCAGGCGGGGTCCGGACAGCACCCACGCCTGGCCAGCCGGCTGGGACAGGCCTGGACCAGCAGCTTACACCTGGCGGCGTCTGCCTCTGGGGCAGACACCGCCCCACGCCCCCGCTCCAGCGTCTCCCCGCTCCAGCGTCTCCCAGGCGGGTAGGTGGGCTGAGGACGCAGGCAGCGGGGACCATGACCTATGGCCAAGTCCGACCCCTCAACCCTTTGGGCTTCCGACTGCTGTTCTGGGAGACCTGGTCGGGCAGGTTCCCAAGGAGTCTCAGCCTGGGTCCCCCGCCGGCCGGTCCTCTGGGAGGGGTCTTGCAGCCTCCGGCCCCACCCCGCCCTCAGGAGGAGTGGATCCCGGAAAGGCTGAAAAGACGCCCCCGGGAATGGCCCGCACACGCGGAGACACGCAACGCGGGAGTCGCTGAAAGTTTCAAACAACAGGAACCTGTCCTACCGCCCGGGCCAGTTGACTGCAGCGCGCCAGGCCTCGCCTCTGCCGCCTCGCAATGCCCCCGCAGCCCCGGCCGTGCCTCCACTCACCCCGGCCCCGGCGCTCACCTGCTGCAGCACCTTGTCCAGCGGCTCGGCCCGCGCGAGGCTGTCGGCGCTCAGGCCGCTCGCTTCGCGGCACTGCGGGCTCAGCGCGGCCGCCTCGGCGCGAACCAGGGACTTGTGCAGCGTGCCCACCTGCGAGCGGGGGCAGCACGGTCAGCCGCCGCGCCCCGCGGGCCCGAAGCGCCCCGGGAGCCCCGCCATGCCCTTCCCACCCTACCTGGCGGCTCCGTGGCTCCACCACTTGCCAGACTAAAAGGATTAAGTCGGTCTCGTCGGAGCCGAGGTCCGACCCCAGCGCCCCGGCCGTGGCCCCAAAGAGAACGACCAGAGTTCCAGGTCCGGGGCGGGGGTCGGCGGCGGAGTCGGCGGCGGGGTTCGGGCCCGGGGACGGGGGTTGGGGTGGCGGCGGAGTCATGGCCGCAGAGGAAGGGGGCGCTCGGCCAGACACACGCGGACCCAACAGGCGCACGCACGCTCGACCGACGGCAGACGCGGAGCAGTTTGGGCGGGACGCGGTGTGTCGGGGGCGGCACCTGCGGCCCGGCTGGCGCAGGGAGTGCGGCTAAGACCAGCCCGCGGCGCCCCGCGGGGCGGGGCGGCTACTGGCCCCCGCCTTCTCCCGGAGTTACCTGCCGGCCCCGCCGGCCACGTGACTGAGGCGGCCGAGGAGCCGCGGGGGCGGGCCGCAGAACCTAGCCCAGGACGCGCGCGCACCCGCCCCCGGCCCTGGCGCGCGCTCGGGATCCCGACTCGCACTCGCGGGACCGGCCCTGCCAGACTCCTGAGGCGACCCCCTCTTCCCTCCGCTCTTGAGGCCTCCGCCGAGGAACATGCAAGGCCAGGGCCCTTCTTTAGTTCGTGAGGGTCACATGGGGCTTGTGAAAATCTCCAGGAGGCAGTCTAGGGGTTGTGAGGGTCACGAAGGGAAGTATGGGGGCTGACGGTCACCAAGGGTCCAAGAGGGCGGTGAGAGTTACCAGGTGTCACCCAGAGGCCTATGGCGGGATCACCAGAGGTCGGCTGGGAAAGGGTCGGGCGACGGGGGTCACCAGGGCTCAGTAGAGCTTGAGGGGGTTGGGAGGGTGTCACCGGAGTTCATAGGACAGGACTTGTCCACAGAGTCTTTGCCAGGCTGTAAGAAATGCCTGAGGTGCCAAAACGTCGACGTGGGTCCGAGGTGCTCAGTCTTCGGTGCTGGGGAAGAGCGCCCGCCTCCATTCCCCCTCAGAGCAGCACTCCAGGCGGAGCTGAACCGGATGATCCGGGCCTCCGGGGTCCCCCTACCCTGCGGAGGGACTCCCGCCTCCTTCGTTCCCCTTCCCCTCCCTGGACAACGGGCCTGCTGTCTGGAGATGCGAGCGCGCTGCGGGTGGGGACTCGCGGCCAAGGTGTGCGCGCTGCAGGTTCTCTCTTCTCCAGCCGGGCCGCAACCCCATTCACATAGTCCCTCTTTGAGGTTCCCAGTGCCCCTTCTCCCGTCGAGCTTGGTGAAGGTCCTTTACCGCGCGTTTCCAGGCCGCCCCGTACTTCTCCAAACTATTTGTGTAACTGAAAAGCTGAAGTATCCGGCGGGAAACAGCCAGGGGGCTTGTCAAGCCCCAGTCGAAGGTGAGGTGGAAGTCGCACCTCGCGTTTTCGGAAGAGTTGGGCGCTGCGTCCAGGCGATCGGACAATAGAAAAAGCCAGGAAGCCCGGGGTGGAAGGGGTGCCTCGGAGACTTTGCCCACTAAACCCACACTGCAACGCGTGACAAAATAGAGACTGAGGCGCCTGTGGTTCGCAGCGGAACACGGCGGTAGGGAGGGAGTAGACCCTCTTGCAGCGGCTTTGGGCAACCAGCGCTTCCCCTTGGGGTGCAGTCAGTAGTCTACAAGCTACTGCTCCATTTCGGGGGGTCCACCCCTTGCCTGCCCCCTCGTCCCCACCCCTAGAAGTGCTAGACCAATCAAGCCCTAGAAGTGGGGGGAAAGTCTAACTTGGGGCCCCGCCCCCCCAGATAAGCCTGGAATGTCAAATATTTGTTCAAGGGGCGGAGCAAACAGTGAGGTAGGCCCTTCCCCCACCCACCTTTAAGCACGCGTGCGCCAGGCGGAGTCGGCTCTTCCTCCCGGCCACGCCCTGGCACCAATTCCTTTTGCTCCAGCAGCACCCCACTCTGAGAGCTCTGCTAAAACTACCGTGGTGAGCATTGCTCTTTGTCAAGCTCCTAACCAGACTTCTGTTCCCACAGGACAGAGTCCCGCTCTCCGGGCACGGACTTCTGGGCCCTACTTGATCTCGGCTTCACGTTTTTTCCTGCGCCCGCCAGGGTGCGGGTCAACTGGGCCTTCACGCTAGGCCCTTCCCTAGTCTTCCTTTCGCGCAAATCTCGACGCCGGGTCCTCCTGGTAGCCTCCCCTTTGAGGTGACCTTTCTAGTCCAGTGACTGAGCACATTCCCGTTGGTGGTTCGTTCATGCATGTCCGATCCCAGCTGGGTAGTGAGCCTGAAGCAAGGGACTGGCAGACTGGGCAGCTCCCAAGGCATATCTGCCTTCCCCCAACTGAAAGTTGGACTCTTCTTGAAAAACTAAATTCGTTAAAATAACCGCACACCTGCACTCATCTTTAGATAGGTTTCCCACATCACCTTATTCAACAATCTGCACTACTGTCCCCAAATGGTTCTCACAGTTCTTTAACCCTAGCATTAAACAAATTTCTAAGGATCAACCACTTACTGTCTCCATACGTAAGCTGCTCCCTAGCCCCCAGTATCAGATCTTGAGGATAGGTTCAATCCCAGCGCCAATCACTGCATCTGGCAAGTAGTCCTTGCTCATTAAGACTTAATGAATGGATAGTTTGCTTCTTCTGAGTAACTCTCCCTGGGGCCGCATAGCCTTTGCACTAGTTTCATCTGCACCCTTTCCTCCTCTCCCAAGTTCACTAGGGTTAACTTGCCCTAGTTAACACCTGTGTTGCCTCCAGATTTTCTTCTCCAGGCACCTCACTTTTTTTAAAAAAAGTTTCATTTATTTATGCATACAAGAGCTGGTGTACAGGCCAGAGATGCGGGGCAGGGTGTGTGTGTGTGTGTGTGTGTGAGAGAGAGAGGATTCACCAGAGACAAGTGAGGAGCAGAACAGGTGGATCAACTGAAACACACTGCTGAGGGGAGCAGCCGGCCAGACAGGAGAGGTCTGCTACGTCATGTGGGTCACCTGGCCAGGGATCGAACTCCTGCTGCAGTGGCAATGTGGTGCTCAACCCCTTGCGCCACCGGGGAGGCCCCAGGCACCTCATTTCTTAGCAGGGTACCTCTGTTTTTGAGATTTCTGTACTTCACTGATAATGTCCTCTTCCACGTCTAGGATTCACCAATCATGAATGAATGAATCGGAGATAAGAAGATGAGATACAAGAGAGAGGTAAGCAAGGCGCCTTTTACCAAACCTTCCTTACACCACATACTGGAGAGAAAGGAACTGAAAACGTCCTCACGCTCCAGGAATCTTATCCTCACAGCTGCCCTTCAAGTTCTGCCCACAGACACCTGGCTTTCCAGACACAGATTCTGGTGCTGGGCAGGGAGTGTGGCTGACTTCATGGCCCTCCAGGGCATCTAGTAGTGGTGTAGAAGTGTCCTCTTCCCTCTTTCCTTCCCATACTGATCACAAAAGATCCCACTATGGGAGAAAGTGCGCCTGCCGGGATCCACACTCACCGCCCCACGCATAGCAGCCCAGCAGCCTCCTGCTGGCTCTGCTGCTACTCTTCCTTATCTCCCGGACCTCCCGAGTAGCCAAAGCCCCGGGCTCCCCTCACCCCCTTCCGGTTCTCATCGCGGCATCTTTGCTGAGCCTCCTCTGCGCGCCCACCAGAGGGCGCACCGACTCTGTCGGGAAGCTGGGAACCGATACACTGGAGGCCTCCACCCAGGATGACGTCCCCACATGAGGAAAACAGAGAAGGGGGCCTTGTTGCTGCCTACAGGTTGCCTCATCTGACTTTGAGAATCTTCCTGGCACCAGGCTCCCTGGAAATAGGCCAAGTTTTCTGTTTGTTTTTGTCTGCAAGTACAAGAATGTCTTTTGAAGTTGGGCACCAGGACTCAGGGAGCAAGACTCTCAAAGGGCCAACGGCTCTGAGACTAGTTTTGGGTGTGGCTGGCAGGTCCCAGAAGGTGAGATAGCCCAGGGCCAGGAAACTGTCAGGGGTGGGCACTAGCACGGGTGGTGTGACCTCAAACAGCAGCAGCAGGACAATTCGGCTACCCAGTAGACCCATCTCATGCAGCAGGAAGAGAGCCAGGGCCACACCTGTTTGCATCTAAGCATGGTTCATGGGGCAGATCCTGGCAGAACACAGCCAGTGAGGCGGCCAGCCCCGTCTTCCAGAAGGGCTTGAAGGCTGCACCACAAAGGCCAAATTGTTATGTTTGATTTTCAGAACCCTCAAAGTTTCCATTCTACTCTCACCCACCACGTACCTGATCTGTGCTGTGATTCTTCAGGTCTGCAGGCAGCTGCCCATGCTAACTTCCCTGCCTAAAACACCACGTACTCATCCCTGCCTAAACCTACGTACTCATCCCTTTATGTTGCTGGCAAACTCCTACTTATCCTCCAGGACCCACTACTAGTAATTCTTCCTACGTACAGCCTTCCTGTTACCTCAGCCAAGTTAGACGCCCTGTCTGGGTCCCTTGCCCCAAGGTTCTCTCATGACTGGAGCAGCATATGGCTCCAGTCCTGTGACAGTAACAGGACAGGTTACACTTTTACTCTTGCAGGGATATTTGTGGGTTTCTTTTTTTTTTTTTAATTTATTTATTTACTAATACAAGAACTGGGGTACAGGCCAGAGGTGAGGGGGTGAGAGGATTCACCATAGTCAGAGTGGGGAGCAGAACAGGCAGATTGACTGAAACACACTGCTGAGGGGAGCAGTGGGCGAGGCAGGAGAGGTCTGCTGCGCCACGTGGGTCTCCTCCCTGGCCGGGAATCGAACTCATGCTGCAGTGGCTGCTGATGCCTCACAGTGCAGTGCTTAACCCCTTGCACCACCAGGGAGGCCCCGTGCAGTGATATTTGAATGGGAGTCAGGCAGGGACTGCTTTGAAGCCAAATGGTCGTATCTGGGCTGAGGCCTAAATGCTCATTGGAGTCCCCAGGCTGGGGGTTACAGAGCATTCCCAGTACAGAAGGCCTGAGGGAGAATGAAGTTGTCCTGTTTTAGGCAGCAAGAAAGCCATGGAGGCTGGCGATGAATGAGCTGGGGAAAACTGCTTGGGTACCCCGAGGGGGTCCTCAGTTTCTGTGTGGGTTGCATGTGATGCATGCCGTGTGAGGGTTGTGAGTGGGTCTGTCAGAACTTTTCTAGTGTCTGTGTTCAATGTTTAATGGTGTCAGCCTGGTACGTGGAGAACAAGCCACAGGAATAAAGACTTAATTTGGGACATCAGTGAGGAGGCTACTCTGGGGGTGAGGGTAGAGTGCTAAGGCTCAGCGACCACCTGGTTGTGAATCTGAGACTTGAGATGTGGACTGTTCAGGATGACTCCAGATCTGCAGTGCGGGGTTCACGTGGATGAAAGGGTCTATTTGAAAAGGAGGACTTTCCCCTTCTGGCCTCTCCACAGTGCCAGCACAGGTTATTGCTGACCGGGCCTTGCCACCCCTCCCCCAAAGACCATAGTTCTTTGGGCATATGAGAGTGGGCACCAGGGAATGGTTCTGGGGGACAGGCTGACCCTGCAAGGGGCCCACGGTCACCCGAGGCTACTAAGCTGACAAGACCTTCAGATAGTGGCCAGAGTCCAAGGTGGCCAGACGATCTCCTTCGCATCTTCCTCCCCCACTGAAGCCTTGGCTCTGGATTCCTGCCTGTCCCTAACCCTGGCAGCAGGGTCTCTGTGGTCTCCCACGCTGGGTGTGCCCCACAGAGATCCTCAGCAACCCTCTCTCTGGGGTCTGGGATGGAGGTAAGGGAGACGGGGTATGGGTAAGGCTTCCCTGGGTCATGGCCTGAGGTTGAACCTTAAGAGAGGAGGGAACCCCAATTATGAATGTTTCTTTTTTTTTAAGATTTATTTATTTATGCATACAAGAGCTGGGGTACAGTCCAGAGGTGTGGAGGTGAGAGGATTCACCAGAGACAGAGCTGGGAGAAGAACAGGCAGAATGACTGAAATACACTGCTGAGGGGAGTAGTGGCAAGGCAGGAGAGGTCTCCCTGCAGTGCATGTGAGTCCCCTCCCTGGCCAGGGATCCAACTCACACTGCTGTGTGGCAGATGCTTCACAGTGCATCACTCAACCTGCTGCGCCACCAGAGAGGTCCATGAATGTGTTTGATGTAAGAATGCAGAAGTGGCAGGTCAAGATGGTGAGTTCATTCATTGAGGGTACACTCAGAGAGACTGGAAAGGGTTAGTTACTGACAAAGAAGAAGAAAGAGTGGGGGTGGAAACAGAGGTCTTGGGACGAAGCAGGGATAAGCAGAGAATGATTATCCCTCAGGAGGGAGGCTGTAGAGGGTCAAGACCTCCAGACTCCAATCATGTTGGTCTTCCTGTCCCAGACACACACAGCTGGCATATTACCAGCTGTCAAGTCTCTGCCGACTCTGTTCATTCCAGATTCTTCACAGGGTCTGTATTCTTTGTCTCCAGGCTTGCATGTTGTTGGGGTAGGGTGGGCAGAATATAGCACTTTAGATGCCCCTCCTGCTCTGCTGGGGAACATGCGGATGGACAGTGGCACAGGATCAAAGCTCAAGGCCACTTTCAATCTGGTTGGCAACCTGTTCTGTCTGGCAGGTTGACTCCTCACTCTGCTCCTAATAAAAGGAGTACTTTCACTTGTAAACAGAACACACTGACTCCGTCTTTACCGGTTCCACTCACCTCACCCACACCCCTATATCCACAGTAGACTGGGTTGCCTGAAGTGTCCCAAGTGCCCTCTGGACCCAGGTTCCCTGGGAGCAGGGTGAAAAGAACTGCTAGAAAAGAGAGGAGGCCAAGGGGTATCAGACAAAGCAGGTTTTACTGAAAGTCTGTGAGGTGATGACTTTCTGCAGGCCAAGAGCTGTGCCCCAAAATGGGAGCGCTGGGCCTTATAGAGTTAGGCTACTGCTGGAATTTTTTGTGTTATGTTCGGGGGTTTCTTTTGCCAGAAGGGGTCTGCTAGAATCATTTACTGTTGTCAGCTTTATCTCTGATTCAGCTCAGTTCCATGGCACCTGGTTGTGCGGGTTTTACGAGGGGCCTGTTTGTGCTCTCCTCAAGAACCAGTGTGGGAGCTGTACAAAGGTCAGTCAATTCCAGAGCCAAGAATTGCCCCAGAATCACTTCTCCCTGCTTGGCTCCCTGCTCGCCTCTGCTGAGCAACGGACCCTGAGTCGCCGCTCGCCCCGATCCGTTCCAGATCCCAGGTCAGGAGGGCGCCAGGAGCCGCAGGTGAGGGTCGAGCACCTTGGACCTATGGTACCGAGTGCTGGTCTAGGTCCACAGTAAGGGCGAGCGTCCGAGGGTTTGGAAGTCATGCCCAGTAGGGATCGATCGATGCGCTCGGCTCGCCGCGCGGCCAATGGAGCGGGCCGGGCGGGGCGGGGCGGGGCGGGGCAGCGAGCTCCTACTGGGCGGTATGCGGCCATCGATGAGTTCCTATTGGCTGACGGTTTGAGGGAGGCGGGGCCCGATTGGCCCGGCCGCCGAGGGTGGTTGCAGGCGGCGGGGTTAAGCGCGTCGCCGCGGCCGGGGCCTAGACCCTAGCTGGGAGCGCAGAATCTGCACCTGGACCCGGAGCTGCGCCCTCCCGCCATGGGTCTCCACCTCAGCCCTTCCCGCGCGGTACTGCTCCCGGTTAGCCTCCTGTTCCTCCTGTTGCTCGTGGACCCAGTGCTCCCGACCGGACGTCACCCCCCGGTGGTGCTGGGTGAGGCTTGTCGCGGTGCGGGCGGGGCTGTGTTTCCACTCTTCATGTGTTTAAAACCCTGGTGGGAGCGTTTGGCTGTCTTGCCACCTGGGTCGGTGGGTTCATCTCCCGCCATGCTGGGTGCGGTTGTGGTTAGCTTTTCCTCTCCTGCCCTGTAGAGTGTGGGGATAGGTGGGAGGGTTACCTTCAGCTTGCTCATCCTTCCCTCTGTTCACGCAGTGCCAAGCCTTGCCTCATTTAATCCTCATTTTTTAGCTGGAAAGACCGAGGTCCTTTGGGGGGGGTACCTGGGGTTCGTAGGGTGGCCCCGGATTCCCCCCCAGGGACCTCAGCACTGACTGGAACTTGGCTAGAAGGTTGTCTCCCTAGGCAGTTCCAGCCCATGTTTAACAGGGCATTACTGAAAGGAAGCTCTTTGGAGAAAGGATTGCACTGGTAGCTTGCCACCAAGGCCCCCCTCCCTCCACTTATCAAATGGGGAACATCTGACCTGTGGGAGGAATAAGAGAATTGAGAATGGCTAAAGACAGAGGTAAGAATTAAGGCGATGGCTAGACTTAACAGATGTCAGGGCATGGTTATACTTCTCCCCTGTCACACCTACCGATGATGTGTCTACTGGGACTTGGTCCTAGCCCTGACAACAACCACTAGAAGTCACCGTGTTTTCTTGAGGTGGCAAGGCTGAGACTACTGTTTGGGGCATCTTAGATGCCTCCTTCAGGCTGTCCCTTCCCCCACCCAGAGCTAGTATGTTGATGGCCAGCCAGGACTCCTGAAGACAGAGGCATGCTGAGATTTATATCACATTGGGAGTCTGTGGTGGATTGACCCTGTGCTAAAATACTATCTTCCTGATAGTATTTTAATGGAAATGTTGCAGATTACATAAGGGTGGGGTTAGCAGGCAGCTCTGGGCCAGGAAATACTCCAGGGGAATTGCGGCCCAAGTTCATCAAAGAATTTAGGCAGCCTTGACCCTGTGTTCCTTAAGCTTGGAGGATGGGATGAGTAGTGATTCCTAGAGATAGGAGCTCTGCGCTTGGCAGGCACAGAGAATCCACTGATCCAGCCTGGATAGGTGGATATCGGAGAAGGATTCCTGGAGTATGTAGTTAGATTGAGGCCAAGAAAGAGTTCCAGGCAGAGAGAACGACAAGGGAGTGAAGGAGGTGAGCAGTCCAAGCTGTTAGAATGGAGTATGGGAAGGAGTGAAATGTCTAGAACTCGTGACCATAACCATGACTGGTCGAATCATGTGGTATTTATCTTGGGGGCCCCGGGGAGATGGGTGGGCCTACAGAGTTCTGAGTATGAAGAGTAAGCATTAAGAAGTGTCTGTTTCTGGTAGGTTTTTCACTTGGATTGGTGCTAATTCATTCAGTCCTTGATTATCCTAGGTCACAGCAGAGGAGTCTCAGGCTTCATCCAGAGCCACAAAGTAACTGGAACGCTGGTCTGCCCAGCTTCTCAGAGAGTCAGGCTGCTGACATGCTTCCTGGCAATCCTGTGGTATACACTAGAGGAGCTACTCCTAGGTCCATGCAGGGACCTGAGTTTGGCCATCAGAGGATCAGCATCTAAGGGTGACCAGCTTCTATGAGTGGGAGTAGAATTTGTGGTAGAAGAAGCAGAGGCAAGAGAAGGAATATACAAGAAGACCCCGGATAAGGGACGGGACTGTAGTAAGCCATTTCTACTTCTCCCAGCTCGGTTTCCTTATCTGTACAGTGTGCATCATAAGGATATCCTCTCCCAGTGTTACTTGAGGTGAAAAACACGTGGATGTCTCTTGTCCTAGTTCTAGGCACAAATGGGGCTTAGAACGTGATTGCTGTTTCAGAGGCTGCACAGCCTGGCCAGGGCAAAGGGCACCCAGGCAGAGCACTTCTGGTCACTACCTCTTTCAGCCACTTCCTCTTTGGAAGAGATAGTGACCAAGGTCTCTGCTCTGCCTAGACACAGGCATGTCATCCAGAGGCTGTCATGCTTGGGACTCCCCGTTTCTGCACCTACACCATGAAATGAGGTGAAGGCAGGTGGTCTCCCATGACTTCCCTCAAGACCCACGGGGCTGGTGTACAGGGAGGGCATGTCCTCTTCAGGGTTGCGTTCACAGTGGGAGCCCATTGAAGGCCCAGGAGAACCAAGTTGACTTAGTGATCATGAGTTCCTCATGGGAGAGGGTTTGGGAAGTGTTGAAAGCTTGGCATGTGGGAGCAGGTTAGGTGTGACGGGTCACTGGAGTAAATAGACTGTGAAGAGTCTTGATGTTGGGCAGTGAGTTGGTGGGGTTGGGTTTGCGTGTCACAAGGGCCCCTGGGCTCTGCATGGAGTGGATAGGCTGACTGACAGGGGTGGAGGGAAGCCATCCTTGGGGCCTGGTGACACCACTCCCCTGAGCTGTGGCTGGACTGATGCGTTGTTTCAGGGTAGCCATCTCCAGCACAGGGTCCAGGTGCGCCAAGCTGCTCAGGCCCTCCCAGATGACCTGCTCTTTGGAACCTGAGTTCAGTCCTTTAGGGCAGTTCAGTATGTCATCAGGTGTCAGTATAAGCTTCTCTCAACTGAGGTTCTGTTGATCACCCTGCCTCCACAAGCCTGCCTGGCGTGCCTCCTTGGGATTCAGTGTGGTTGGCTTAAGTGGCCTACTGAAGGCCAGCTTCAGCGGAGGTAGGGTCCACGAAGGAAAAGGCAACGTCAGCAAAGATGAATGAAGAAACACACACAAAGCAAGCACTGGGATTACATCATCATGTGCATAGAGCAGAAAAATAACACTTGTTACATTTTTCTTAAGAATAGCTTGGGGTCTTTATGACCTTGAGCCAGGTGCGAAACAACATGTTTTTATCAGCATAGTAAATGTTGCAAAACAACATGTTTTTATCAGCATAGTAAATGTTAAAGCAGACATAACAAGTTTGTTCAATCACAACTACTTTGTTTTTACTCTGAGTATAAGATAGACTACTAGTCACAAGGTCTAGGGTAAAACTAGTGTCAATACCTAAAAAGCTACAGGCCTCCAATAAAAGGGAAATACTAAAATTAAAACCTAAATTATATTTAGACCCTAATATTTAATCTTTAAAAGGAATCACTTTCCTCAGTTTATCCTGAACCTAAAACTAATTAGTAATGTTTTTGCTATTAGGGAATCCTATATATGATTACGATTTAGTAGAATGAAGGCAGAAAAGGGGGTGGAGGGCAGGAAGGGTTCATGTGACTCGGTTATCATTTGGGAGATACAAAGCCTTTCATAAGGGGCCAAGTTACAAAGGTCTTTTTTCGGTTCCCTAGGCCAGTTTTCCATAGCAAATGTTTAGATGTGGGTTTTCTTGAATTTGCCAGTCATTAGTTCACCATTAAAATGCATAGCAACCAATTATTTTGTTTGTTTAGAAAAACAGTCAATTTCACAACCACCTTCGTGGATTATCTTCCAATAAACACATAGCATGAGACTCACAGAACTGCGATTATAAAAATAGCCAAAACAAAAGGAGTCCGGCAGGGGCCACCTTTGGAGCCTCCTGATTTTTCAGGACTGCCCTTCATGCCGGACTTTTGTCACACAGCATGAGTAGCATGGCCCAAGCCAGTGGCCCAAGTCTGTCCTGTTTCCCACCCCTCTCTCAAAGTGAACAAGGCCCTGCCTGCTCTGTA
Organism: Galemys pyrenaicus; assembly: GCA_019455555.1. NCBI lineage: Eukaryota > Metazoa > Chordata > Mammalia > Eulipotyphla > Talpidae > Galemys > Galemys pyrenaicus. Next base: position 1,703,577 of record JAGFMF010011458.1, on the reverse strand, counting down.
GCTGGGGCAACTGTGGTTAGGAGGCTTTTGGGTCCAAGCCTCAAGAGTCTCTAGATTGCCAAGTTCCCAGGACCTCAGGCCTGCTCTGTATCCACCCCCACCTCCCACTGCAGTGCCTGGAGATTTGGGCAACCAGCTGGAGGCAAAGCTGGACAAGCCAACGGTGGTGCACTATCTCTGCTCCAAGAGGACGGACAGCTACTTCACACTATGGCTCAACCTGGATGAGCTCCTGCCTCTCATCATTGACTGCTGGATTGACAACATCAGGTGGGACTGCGGTGCAGACGGGATGCTGCTCAGCCTAAGGAGGCCTCCAGGAACCCATTTCCTCAAGAGGCCTTGAGGTCACTGACCTCTAGTCCCCCATGCAGTCTGCTTGACTCCACCCCTGCAATCTCCAGGCAGAGCTTTCCTCCCTTTTCCGCTTCTCCCCCTACCCAACTGTCCCTGCCCTCTCTAGGCCAGGGTTTGTGCCTCAGACTGCAGCCCCTGTTTATACCCTGCCCCTGGGCCCCTGCCCTCTTCCTGCCCTTAACCACACCTATCTCTTCCCTGCTTGTTTTCCCTGGGACACCCCATGTTTCTGTGCCTTTGCACATGCTGTTTGTTTAGCCTGGAATCTACCTCTGTACCATTTGCTCAGATTCCTTTCCATTCATGTGGTCCCTGCTATCCCAGAGCAGCTGACCGTTCCCTCCTGCTGGCCACATGAAAATGAAAGCTTCTTGACTACAGACACTGTGCATTTTACATACTTTCTTTTGTTTAGTCTTACAGCTATGGAACAGGTATAGTTTTCAGACCTCTCACAAAAGGACGTCTGTAAGCTCAGACAGGTCCACACTTTGCTTTGGATCACTCAGCTAAGTGCAGACCCCGAATGTGAATGCCGCATTTTGTGATGCTGAGCATTTTATGATGCTGAGGTTGTCTCCCAGATCAAGGTCCCCAAAGGAGGGATTGCCTCTCTTGTTTTATGGTAGTAGAACCCAGAGCACATCTGCTGCTCAATACATGCTTGAGCTGAATCCCACAAGGTACATTTTCCCCCAGAGACTCACTGGTCCTCCAGGCACGGTGCTCTCCCCTTGTTTGTGCCTGCTTTGTTGACCTTCCTCCTCTGTGTTTTTTTTTTTTTTTTTTAAGATTTATTTATTTATGCATACAAGAGCTGGGGTACAGGCCAGAGGCACGGGGAAGTTTCATCAGAAACAGAGTGGGAAGCAGACAGGCATATAAACTGAAACACACTGCTGAGGGGAGCAGCGGGCAAGGCAGGAGAGGTCTGCTGCACCATGTGGGTCCCCTCCCTGGCCGGGGATCAAACTCTCACTGCAGTGGCTGCAGAAGCCCCACAGTGTGGTGCTCAAAACCCTTGCACCACCAGGGAGGCCCTCCTCCTTTGTGTTTGACCGGGGCTGTTTTGGGCGGTCGATCTGCATTTCTGTTTTTGTCCCAGACACGGTCTCAAGACCTGCCTATTAGAGATGCAGGCTGATACAAAGAGGGGCTTGTCTACCTTTGGAGGTCTGCTGACTTCTTTAGACTTTCATCTTGCACAGAACTGCTGTAGATTTCCAGAGCAATGTTCTGAGCTTTGCTAAGCGACCATTAGAGTAATCTACAGAGTTGCCTGGAGAAAGTGCCCCTAGGACCTATTATTTGGACCGGTGGTAGGGAGTCAGTTTTTTGTGGCTGATCTTTTTATTTTTTTAAAGATTTATTTTATGGGCCCTCCCTGGTGGCACAGTGGGTTAATCAACTCACTATGAAGCAAACCGCAGCCACTGCAGCACAAGTTCGATCCCTGCCTCCTGCCGGGGAGGTGACCCACATGGTGCAGCAGACCTCTCTTGCCTCACCCGCTGCTCCCCTCAGCAGTGTGTTTCAGTCAATCTGCCCATTCTGTTCCCTACTCTGTCTCTGGTGGGTCCTCTCGATAAATAAATAAATCTTTAAAAAAAAACTTTTTTTTAAGTAAATCTTTTTTTTTTTTAAAGGTTTATTTACTTATGCATACAAGAACTAGGGTACAGGCCAGAGGTGTGGGAGGGTGAGAGGCTCCACCAGAGACAGAGTAGGGAACAGAACAGTCTAACTGAAATACACTGCTGAGGGGAGCAACAGACGAGGTAGGAGAGGTCCACTGTGCCATGTGTGTCACCTCCCCGTTCAGGGGCAGGGATCGAACTCATGCTGCAGTGGTCTTTGTTTGCCTCATAATATATTGCTTAACCCATTGCGCCACCAGGGAGGGCCCTATTTTATTTTATTTATACATACAAGAGCTGGGATGTAGGCCACAGGTGCAGGAGGGTGAATGGATTCACCAGAGACAGAGTGGGGAGTGTAACAGGCAAATCTACTGAAATACACTGCTGAGGGGAGCAGCATGCAAGACAGGAGAGGTCTGCTGCACCATGTGGGTCAGTTCCCTAGTTGGGGGTCGTACTCATGCTGCCGTGGCTGCTGATAGCTTCACAGTGCTGTGCCTTAACTCCTTGTGCCACCCAGGGGCTCTCTGGGGTCTGTCTGTAGATGGCCCTTGGTGGGAATCCTCATGTGGAGGTGGTTACTCTGACCTGTGCTTTACTCATTTACTGGTTCCTTTTCTGTCTCCTCGCTTCATTTAACCAAACCAAAGGGAGTCTGGCTCAGGACACAGAGCAGCAACACACCATGCTTAGTGTCACCTCTAGGTCACCAGTCAGTGTCCCCTCCTGACAGGCTGGTCTACAACAGAACATCCCGGACCACCCAGTTTCCCGATGGCGTGGATGTCCGTGTCCCCGGCTTTGGGAAGACCTTCTCCCTGGAGTTCCTGGACCCGAGCAAAAGGAGTGTGGGTGTGTAGCCCTTACTCATGTCCTCCGGGGAATGGGGCTCGGGGCTCTGCTGGACTGCTAGAATGGCAGAAGCTCTGTGTGTTTGAAGGGGTAATCTGGGAGCCGTCTCCAATCGGGGTGGGCGGTGGCCCGCTAGCCCTCCTCTGGGGCCTCCCTGTGGCAGGTGTCATGGCCTCCTTGGCAGACACGATGTGGGTAGCTGACAGTTGCTGTTCCTTCTCTCATCCTCTGTATTTCTGTCTATAGGTTCCTATTTCCACGTCATGGTAGAAAACCTTGTGAGCTGGGGCTACACACGGGATAAGGATGTCCGGGGGGCCCCCTATGACTGGCGCCGAGCTCCAAGTAAGCAGTCACCCTCATTTCCTTCCTGTGGTCTTGGGAGGTGGGGATATGTGGTCACAGCCACCATAGACCCTGTGATCTCCCTTGGGCTTGCATGTCTGTGTCTAGCCCAGTGACCAGACCACCGCACTTGGCCAGTCTGAGCTGTCCTTCCCCGGTCCTCACCCAGGACTTCTGGACCTCCGAGCCCTGGGGAGAGATCATAAGGCTGAGGGGGAGAGAGGAGCCCCTTTGTTTCCTTCCTTCATGGAAATCCAAGGGAAACAGACCACCCCCACTTGGATTTTAGCTTATTCCCCACCTCCTGGTCCTGGGTCTGCCCTGAGAAGTGGCCCAGGACCCTTCCTGCCTGACCCCTGCCTGGCTCTGGCCTGCAGATGAAAACGGGCCTTTCTTCCTGGCCCTCCGCGAGATGATCGAGGACATGTACCAGCTGTATGGGGGCCCGGTGGTGCTGGTGGCCCACAGTATGGGCAACATGTACACGCTCTACTTTCTGCAGCGGCAGCCGCAGGCCTGGAAGGACAAGTATATCCGTGCCTTCGTGGCACTGGGTGCGCCCTGGGGGGGCGTGGCCAAGACCCTGCGTGTCCTGGCCTCAGGTAAGACCCTGCCAGGCCCTGCATGGGGGGGTGGCATCGGGGATGGCACCCTCTCCCCTCTCTTTCTCTCTACAGTATCCTCCTGGCTATCGTCACAGCTCTTCTTGGGTCAGCACCCTTCCTCTTCCTGAGTGATGTTCTTTTCCTAACAACTCTTTTTCCAAAAAGAGAAAATTCAGGAGACTGTTACTCCTTAATTTCACTTCGCTAGTGTTGATGACCTCTGTTATCTGTATAAGTTTCTTGCAGCGTGTATGTGTCCGGCATATCTATTAGTCATAGCAGGTACTTGCTTGTGCAAACGTGTTCACACAAACAGTCTGTCAGGCCTGGATGGCCTAACTGGGTTTGACTCAGCGTTCTTGGGGAGAGCCTTTTCCTTCTCTTTTACCCCATCCCCACTTCTTCATCCCCACCTTTGCCCCAGAGTAGGAAAATTGGACAGTTTCCTGTTTATGAGTTGAATCTCCATCTGTGGGCATTGGGGCACCTCTGAGCAATGCAGGGAGGAAGCAGGTGCAGAGCTGGCTGGGTCTGCTTACCTGGCAGTTGAGAAAGCCACCTCCTTCCTCATTCCCCCAACCCACCGGCTGTCACAGCTGTCAGAACCTGTAGTACTTCCTCCTTCTGCTAGGACTGGGAGTGAGCCCTACAGCCCCTCACTCTGGTAACCATGAGCCAGGGCTGTGATGAATCTTCTTCAAGTCAGCGGCGCTGCTTGTTGGTCAGCTGATCATTGTGATTGGGTCAGACCCTGTGCTACTCCCAGCAGTGACCCTGGATTGACCGGACAGTGAGCCCAGGGCACAGATGTCCATATATAGTGAACGCTCATCACAGCTGCACTGGGGTCTGGACCTGAAGGAATGGACATGGGCACCTGCATACGAGACTGGCAGCCATGGTGGGTCTAGAACCTGGCCTTTCAGTCCTTCTCTCTCAGCTGCTGAAAGCTGTCCTGGCAGGCGCCGGCAGTTCGGAAGCAGGGGGAGAGTGCGGAGGTGTGGCGCACTAGCGGCGGACTTCCTTTCCTTGAGAATTCAGAGCCAGGTCCCACCAGGCCAAGCTGTGGTCAGTCAGAGCAGTGGGGTGAGGGGTCCCAATCAGGTCAGAGGCCCCTGTTCCCAAGATGCAGCTCCGCTGGTGGGTGTCAGCACTTCTGTGGGAGGACTTTCACTCTGTAGCCTCACTTCCCGCCGGGTCTCCTGGCTGTGTAGTCTGTGAGAAGCTGGTGAGTAAGATGAGACCATGACTGGCTGGCCACAGGGCTGAACGAGGAAAATAAAAATGTTTACATAGCTTGATGTAGTCAAAGAGAAAGAAGCAAAAAAAAAAAAAGGAAAGAAAGAGGCACATTCTTCTGGGCTTCAGCCTGCTGATAACACCTCTCATAAGGTCAATGCTACAGGCCACTGTTAGCACTCAGAAGAGGGGACTGCTTGCATAACAAATCACTTGTGGGTATGGGCTGCAAAATCCCTGGTAAAGAAATGCTGAAGGGAAGGAAGAAATTTTGGTTGGGTGTTTTGTAGCAAAATAAAGGAAAGCAATAAAAGCCTCTGTAGGGTCAGGAGTTACAGTGGTGTTGGTACAGAGGCTGGAGCGCCAACTGGACTGCTGCCAGGGTCAGGCAGGAGACCTGCAGGTGCATGTGCTGTCCGGCCAGCTGGCGTTCCTGAGTCAGACTGATGGAGTCCTCTCCCTGCAGGAGACAACAACCGGATCCCTGTCATCAGGCCCCTGAAGATCCGGGAGCAGCAGCGGTCAGCCGTCTCTACCAGCTGGCTGCTGCCCTACAACTATACCTGGTCACCTGAGAAGGTGTTTGTGCGCACGCCCACTACCAACTACACGCTGCGGGACTATGTCCAGTTCTTCCAGGACATTGGCTTCAAAGATGGCTGGCTCATGCGGCAGGACACAGAAGGGCTTGTTGACGCCACAGTGCCACCCGGGGTGCCGCTGCACTGCCTCTATGGCATTGGGGTCCCCACGTCAGACTCCTTCTACTATGAGAGCTTCCCCGACTGCGACCCTAAAATCTTCTTTGGTGACGGCGATGGCACCGTGAATCTGCAGAGTGCCCTGCATTGCCAGGCCTGGCAGGGCCAGGAGCACCCAGTGTCGATGCAGGAGCTCCCGGGCAGCGAGCACATCGAGATGCTGGCCAACCCCACCACCCTGGCCTACCTGAAACGTGTGCTTCTTGGGCCCTGACCCCATGCCAGGTGGGGCTGCTGGGTGGCTTGCCCACAGCTGCTTCTCCTCAGAGTGGCCATGGCCCACAAGTTCAGCAGTTCATGACTGGCTTCTAGGTCTTAGGTTGGGAAATACCTGCCATGAGGAAGTGCTGTTTCTTATCCTTCCTTTGTGGGAATGAGGAAAGAAATAGTCCAGAACCATTCAAGGGGCCCTTGATGGAAAGAATGTAGCTAATGGTAGAATTACTGTGACCTCAAGACCATCTCCGAAAGGGGGATTGGCTGGCACCTGGCCCCAATCCCCAACTCTAGGGCCATGCGTACCTCCTTCCCCTGTGGCCTTTTCACACTTGCCCACTGGGCCCTGGCTTCTCAGCCTTCCTGTGAGACATGTTACTGAGCTGTGCTCCCTGCTCCCAGTGGTCCCAGAGATGGACTCCTGGCCCTAAGTGACCCTCCCCAACCACAGGCCATGTGTAGGCCTGCCGCTGCCATGGGTGGCTGGAGCTGCTGGTTGCCTTGCCACCCAGCTGCTTGGCCACCTCACTGGCTTCTTGGGGCAGTCCGATTGCCCCTGCTACAGGGGCAAGTTGTTGGACTCTTCATGGTAACCAAGGTCTGGGGCATTCACTCCTACCTCCCTCACCTCAGAGCCGCCTAGCTCAGGATTGGACAGCAGCAAGCCCCCCAGTTCTGGGGAGTGTGTACTCAGAACCTGATCTTCTTGGTGTGCTCTTGGCCATAGTATTGATGCTCCCTTTGCCCAGAACTGTGGTTAAAGGAGAACCACTGCATTGCCACTCTGCTGTAGCATCTCTCCAGTGCCCAGTGGGCTGGCACAGGACTGAGAGGAGACAGGCCTCATGCCCCTCCTCTCCCTCTTACCCAGTACCTACCCCGCCAGGCAGCTGAGAGGTGTCTGATCTTCAGGAACTAACCCCGAAACTAGAGTTGGCCTCTGAGAGAACCAGGTGCCTTGAGGCCCCCCCGGGGGTTTTCTAACCCCGAGGTATGACAAGATCTCCCTGTCACGGCACGGGTGAAGAACCGAGGTCTGCCTTGGTGGCAGTGGACCATGGCTATAGGCTGAGACGTGGATCTGAAACCACATTCAGACCGGACTGTGCTGCTCTTCCACAAGGTTACTATGGAGCTGGATTTTCTCTGTTGCATACCTACCCAGCATTTGTCACTTTTTTTCCTGAGTGATGGGCCCTGCCTGGGGCTCTGAGCAGGCTGTACCTCAATTCTGGCAATAAAAGTATTCTGGATGCTGTAAAGTGCACTGGCCTAGGCGCTTCTCTGTGTATGAGAGCAAAATAGTGGAGGGGCGAGGGGATAGAGAGGCAGCAGTCAGGGGCTAGCCCTTTCCTGGGGTCTTGACAGCTTAGCACCAAAACTTGACTCCTATACCCCTCCTTGGGCTTCTTCATGCTGCCCCCCCTCTCCTGGAATCTCATTCTCTGGGAGTAGGAACCAGATCCTGAAACATTGCTGTTGGCAAATGACTCCTGCTCCCGCTGCTGCTGCTGCTGCTGCTGCTGCTGCGCAGGGCCAGTGGCAATCCTGCAGGCTACCCTGGCTGGACTCGTCTTCCCAGCTTTCTGTCCTCTCAGCTAACAGGCCTGTTGCCTTTGAAACTGCAGTTCTTTTTAAAGCCACCACCCTTCTGTTTACTTCTGCAGCTCATCTGCCCACCATCTTTGGAGAAAGAGTGAGATCAAAGGAGGAAGAGAGACTAGGCTGAGACTGGTAAGGACATAGACCAAGATGGGCAGAGATGGGGGCCACATGGAGATGGGAAAAGAGACAGTTTGACTGCAAAACAGGCATAGGAGTGGAGACCAGGCTTGAATTCTGTGGTCCAGTGTCAGGGTGGAAGGGGAGGGGAAGAGGATACCTTATTCCTGCTTCCATAGAGTGTTGACAGGCTGGGCTTCAGGGTTCCATAAGGCTGAGCCACTAGAGGGCGCTTAAAACTCTCATACTGTATCAGTTAATTGACCAAATCCAGAAAAGGGGTGTGCAGATGGGGTGCGGATACCTATGGCTGACTACACAGGTCCAGCTGCATTTCTGGCTTGGGTGAAACAGGATAGCAACATGAAGGAGCAAATGCTCACGCACAGGCCCTGCCCAGCCTGCCCCCCTGCTCTGCCCTGACACTCATCTACCCCTGCCTCCCATTGTGGCCTCACACCCAGCCCCACTGCCACCCTTGGCTTCATATCTGCAAAGAGAGGGTATGGAGTCAGAGCAGGCCTCAGGATCTGCAGACCAGGATTCAAATCTGAACTCTGCCATCTCTGGTGAAGAAGCCTGGGAAGTCTGACCTCCTTGAGCCTCAGTTTCCTCATTTGATGAATGGGGGCGAATAAACACTGCAGGGTGGTCCTGAGGAACATCTGGTGTTGGAGGGCATCTGATCCAATGCTTGGTGTACAGCGAACTTTCAGCTTGTGGGCGGTTGTAACGGGGCATGACACTGTGAAGCCAGAGACCTGGGAGCTGGCAGGTTGTATGTGTGGCTGTGCAAGGACAAGTGGAGTGGCTGCATAGAGTCCAGAGTCATCGACCAGGGAGGCAGGAGCAATTGATCCAGGGAGCAAAGGGTCAGCTGCTAATGACTCCAGATACATATACTCACTCACATTTAGAGAAGGAATTCTGAGCAGAGAGCACAGGGTGGGTGGCACCAGTGAGGACTCTTTCAGGATCATCTTGGGTCTGTGGGGAGTAAGATGAAAGCCCTTCAGATAAAAAGTCAAAGTTGTTTCAATGTGTATTTTAGAGTCACCCCTTACCCCTACCCTGTAGGAATGGGTTAGTGGGAGCAGGATAGGGATTGGGAGGACACTATGACTGGAAAGAAGAAAATCATGAGATTCATGTTGGGAGGAAGGATGTTGGGCAAAAAATTCATATTGGGCAAAGGATGCAGGATGCTGTCAATCTGTGGGTCACTGAATGGCAAGCAGCAGGAGTCTGGTGTGGTCAGTGTGAAACTAAAAGGTATAGTTGTGAACGTGTATCTGGGAGAAATGACTCCATGACCGTGGTTTGATGTGTGGACAGGTAGCTAGGGGGAAGGCTCAGCCATCCATAGGTCAGGAGGCCCTAGACTGAGGCCCAGAGCTACCAGAGAAGGAGCCCTTGAAGGAGATGAGGTGCAACTAGAGGGAAAGGAAGAGGACAGAAGGGTGCAGCTTCCCCTAAGAAGAGTGGGCAGGTGAGGTAAGATGAGGACCGAATGCCTTGTGTCTGAGACCCAGGGAGGCCCCAGGTTGGCACAGGCATCCCAGCAGCGTCTGTGTGTCTGTGGGGGGCTCGTGAATGTGTGGTGGGAACTGTAAGTAGAGGAGGCCAAGTCCTGGTTGTCTTCCTGGGGGCCAAGGAGGATGGATAGTGAAGGGGGTGTGGTGGCTCTTTGGAGCTGCGTGGCTCCTGCTAGGTTGGGGCCCAGGGCAGGAGGCACCTATTAACCGGGCATCGGGACCCTTTGGACATCCCACCCCTCCCTCGCCCCGCGGGATCATCCCAGCATGGAGTTCCTGGGAGTCTCCGAGCGCCCTGCGGCCACGGATGAGCCCCCTCTGTGGCCCTGCCTGGCCGGCCAGACACGTCTGCGCGAGCCGGGCCGCGGGGCGGCGAGCCGGGCGCCTGTCCCCACGCGACGCGATCGACCGGCGGTGACGTGGTAGGGCGGGGCCTGAGCGGCGCGGCGCGGAGGCTGCGGCACGGCGGAGCATCCCGGAGGCGCCTGGCCGCCGCGAGGTAACGGGCCCGGTACGGGAGCTGGGCGGGCGGGCGGGGAGCGTCTCTGGGGGGCCCCCTCTCGGCGCAGCCGCCGCGCGCGCGCGAGGCCGCCCGGGAACAGGCGCCGGTCGGGCGGGACGCGCGGGGCGTGGCGGGCGCGAGGCAGACGCCGCGAGCGAGGCGGGCCCGGGCGCTGCGCGTTTCGGAGGAACCTGGAGCGGGAGGGTGACTGGGGGGGAGGGCGGGCGGGGGGAGCCCCGGAGCGTGTGGGGAAAATCCACAGAGACAGATTCAGACGCCGTGGACTAGGAGACTGGGGCGGGAGAGCCCCCCGAGTCTGAAAGGGTGAGGGCGCCCCGCTTGTGTGGAAGTGAGGGTGACTCACCGCGTGGAGAGCGGGCGGGAGACCGTGAGCTGCGAGATTTATATTAAGGTGTTATGAGCGGAAGAGGCGGTGAGCGGGAGGGAGGCCGTGCTGAGGGCCCCAGTGCGCCCCTGACTGAGAAGGGCTGTGAGTGGCCCTGGAGGGTGAGTCTGGGGGCCATACAGAGAACCTGAGCCTTGTGGGAGCAACTGATTGTGACCCCAGGGCGCAGGACTTCCAGGCCCTGAAAAGGGACACAGCTCCTTGGGGAGCCCGCGGCCCGGCTTGTGCTGGGGAATGGTGTGCTGCTGTGATCGGATTCTGTCACTCACTCACCGTGTGGGATCCCCTCATGTCATAAATGGAAGGAGATATTTGTGGAACATTCTGAAAATTCTTAGCTGAGCACTAAGCAAGTAGCTTGGTCACCGGGTTGTGTAATGGTTGGTATAAATAGGAGTCCATATTTAATGTAACATGTTTTTGAGTGCAGAGGCCAGCGCTCCTCTTGCGTGCACTGGGCTGTGTTTGGTGACACACTTAAAAAGAATTCTGTCTGCCCTTGATAGTGGAGATGCACCCACCAGGGAATCTAGCACCATCTAGCACTATGTTGCCAAAATGCTCTCCACATCTGGTGCTTATCTGTCTAGAGCCTCTCCCTGATTTGAAGATCTGGGAGGAACAGACTTTTCTAAACCTGTGAGTGCTTCCTGAGACCTTTTTTTTTTGCCTCTTTGCTTTGTCCTGAGTCCCTTTAGGAAACTGCCCAGGTTGCCCACTTTTCTAGAGTCCTAATGTGTGCTAATCCCTTTTGCTTTCCAACTTAGGTCTTAGATGTCCTTTAAGTTCTGCAGTTTGATTTCCCTCACCAGATTAATGGGTGGAAAACCACCAGCCATATTTTCTCCTCTCACCTTCCTTCCCTGTCTGGCTGTGGACATATTTTTTTATTGCAGACCAGAAATAAATACCAGTTATGTCTCCCTGAACAGAGGAAATTTTCTGACCTCTGTCCTCTGTGCTTCCTACTGCAGTCTCCAGGTTGTACATGTGTTTCTACAAAAGTGACACAAAAATTCATGGGACCTGGGGCTCTGGGAACAGCAGCTGTCTAGACATACGTGATTTGACATGACCAGCTTCGTTCTCTTGACACGTGTTTTGGCAGGTCGTTTCAGTTACACCCCAGTGTGGGCGTGATGGAACTTCTCAGTAATTGCTGCCCCTGCTGGACACGTACAAAGGAAAATATTGTCCTACTGCTTACAAGGTTCTTTTATTTATTTGTTTTTAATAACTTACCTCATATTCTTTATTGCAGAGATTAAATGACCCAGAGCAATGTGTGGAATTAGGCCTTGTTGCAGAGACTTCAATTTCTCCCCAGTCACTGACCACTTATGATGAGGCAGCGTATGGAAGTGTGATGTTTCCTTATTTCCTCACAGGTGAATATTACTGCTCTGTTATCTGTGAGTTCTCTTGGATCTGTGTGGTTTGTAAAGAGTATCAGCTAGGGGGCCTCCCTGGTGGCGCAATGGGTTAAGCAACACACTATGAAGCAAACCACAGCCACTGCAGTGAGTTCCATCCCTGCTGGGGAGGTGACCCATGTGGCACAGCAGACCTCTCCTGCCTGGCCCACTACCCACTTCAGCAGTGTATTTCAGTCGATTTGCCTGTTCTGTTTCCCCACTGTCTCTGGTGAATCCTCTCACACCCTGCACCTCTGGCCTGTACCCAAGTGCTTATATGCATAAATAAATAATTTTTTTTTAAAAAAAGAATATCAGTTATTTGTTAACTGTGAAAAAGGTAGTAAAAAGAATGGCTCACACATAATTAACAATTATGTGGCACTATAATTTATTATGTGAGGAAATTATATATTTATTATATCATATTTCTTTCAAAAGAATAATTATGATGTTTTATAGAGAAAGATATTTGCAATGGGGTTGTTAAAAAGAAATAAAAAACCAAAGTTTTGGAAAAGACTAGATATGAAATACCAGTGAAAGGTGAGGGCATCTATTCACTGTGATTGGGAGCTGAATCTGACCTTGAGTTTTCTGGTGTCTAGGTTAAAAAAAAAAACAAAGAGTCACAGAATTTTCATTATTTGATTTAAAAAAATAAGCACAGTAAGTATGTATATTTTAAAAAAATAAATGCATACTCACTGGATAATCACAAAACTAAGAGAAGTATTGAAAAGAAGTTATCTATGTTTCCATCACAGTTGAGATTTTGGTATATTTCTCAGCAGCATTTTCCCCTCTGTAGTCATCAAGTATTAAGGAAGTTTTTTATTTATTTATGCATATAAGAACTGGGGTATAGGACAGAGGGTGAGAAGAGTCGCCAGAGACAGAGTGGGGAGCAGAACAGGCAGATCCACTGAAACACACTGCTGAGGGGAGCAGTGGGTAAGGCAGGAGAGGTCTGCTATGCCATGTGGGTCACCTCCCTGGCTTGCAGCAGGGATCAAACTCAAACTCGTGCTGCAGTGGCTGCATTTTGCTTCACAGTGTGTTGCTTAACCCATTGCACCACTAGAGAGGCCCTAAGAAAGTTTTTAAATTCAGAAAAAAAGTTTTTAAATTCAGCTTGTAAAATATTCTTTGTAACTGAACTTTGGAAGATCTGTTTTCTTCCCCTCGTGAAAATTGAATATGGTGACTTCATGTTTGAATTTTCATGTGGAAATTTTAGGAGTTTGGTAAATTTCTTTTTTATCTGCTGCAGGATCTTAGAAGAGAGGATGAAAGCCTGTTAGAAAGCTGCATTGTGTCCTTACAAGTGGGGCTTAACACTAGTGTTTCAAGATGGGCGCTTACAGAATGCATTGAATAATTTAATGGAAATTGTCTTCAATAGTGATTTTAGATTTATGGTGTTCAAGACAGATACTGTTTGTTCTCTTTGCACACCCATTTCTCTTAGCAGTTAGGTAACAATTGCAAGCAAAAGGACAGCTAACTAAGAAGGGTGCTCTAGTAGAATTTTGTTATCTCCACCTGACCCCAAATACTAGGCTACCTATCGGGAACAGCGGGTTAATTTAAATGAGCTCCTTGAATCAGTGATTTTCATCCCATTCTTGCAGAAGGTCTCTGGGTCTACTCTGTGGGGACAGGATTAACTGTTACCCAGAGGTGGATTGCTTCTTTGGTAATGTATGTATCTAGATATTATTGTGACTAAGTACACATGAATTCAAAGTCATTATTGTAATTTTATTTATTTAATATTTTTAAAAAGATTTATTTACTTATACATGCAAGAACTGAGATCTAGGCCAGAGGTGTGGGGAGTGAGAAGATTCATCAGAGACAGAGTGGGGAGCAGAAGAGGTGGGTCTACTGAAATACACTGCTGAGTGCCTCCCTGGTGGCACAAGGGAGTTAAGTCGCAGCGCTTTCTGAAGCTATTGGCAGCCACTGCACACAAGTTCAATCCCCGGCCAGGGAGTGGACCCACATGGCGCAGCAGACCTCTCCTGCCTCACCCAGTGCTCTCCTCAGCAGTGTATTTCAGTAGATCCACCTGTTCTGCCCACTCTGTCGCTGGTGAATCCTCTCACCCCCACCCCCACACCTCTGGTCTGTACCCCAGTTCTTGTATGCATAAATAAATGAATCTTTAAGAAAAAAAAAAGGAGAAGAAAATTTAAAAATACACTGCCAATGGAAGGAGAGAGTGAAACAGAAGAGGTCTGCTGCGCCATGAGAGCTAGCTCCCAGGCTGGGGATTGAACTGATGCTTCTCGGAAAGCCATCTCAGTGTTAGTGCTGAGATTTAACCCCTAGGCCACTAGGGAGGCGCCTGTTGATTGTTTTGACTTCTGATAGTAGGTTGTTTTTGTTGCTCTTTTGTATTTCTTACAATTTATTATTGGTTGTCTGACATAGTGTATAGAGCAGTGGAGACAGAGGTACATCATATTTATTCAGAGTAAAGTGTAGATTTTCTTTTGCTCTTAGTTTGGGAGTTTGAGTCGAGAGATTGGGCTTGGGTTTTGTGCTTGCTATGGTTACCTCAGGGGCACCAAAGGCTTCAGATTCCTTGGATGTTTCCTTATGCTTATGGTTGGTATAATGAAGAGTGGTTTTTCTTAATCTTTAAGCTCCACCCTCAGCGTTAGCGTTCCTTTGTGCACCTATGCCTCAGTGCCCAGTCTGCCAGTCTTGTCAGCAGGTGGGGAGCAGAGGAGCTCTCTTGCTCAGTCTTACTCTGAAGTAGGCCCTGTTTCCCTGGGTCTGCAGTGTGTGTGTATGTGAATGGATGTTTCTAGGTGATCCTACTGCTCCCCCAGAGGTAAAATAACCTATAACACCTATAATGGTCTAGATCAGAATTTGCCCTTCTTGCAGGCACAGAGAGTTGTCATGTTTTTCTTTTGTCCTGCCCCAGCTGCCTTGGGAGTGACAGTTTTCCTTTTTTTTTTTTTCCTAGGGATTTAAGACTTGTGTTGTAAGAAAAGGACCAAGTGGGCCTTTGTCTTTTTCCCAGGGCAGTCACTGCTTTCCTCCTGCAGGCTGGCACTCCGAGAGGCTTTCCCTGTTTTCCTGCCTGATGTTTCTTATGTGCACCCATGAGTCTGTGGAGGAGACCTCCGTGTGTCTGTGTCTCTTGCTAACCCACACTTGACCTTTAGTAGTTCATTACAAATTGCTCTGAATTCTTTTTACTTGCCTTAATAGTGGTTCCGTTATCTTCCCTCTGCCATCAGTGAACCAGAGATTGCTTCTCGCCTTGGAGGTGCCTGTTTTTCCTGAAATTTTATAAATTCCATAAAAAACCCAAAAGGATGGGATTTGGAGAGTTTCTGGGTTAGTGAACATGTGGAGGTACTGGGAGAGAAGTGTACTCAGAGGGAGCATGGGGACTTCATGCTGCTCCCACATACCAGTGCATCTCTCTCATCTTGCTGTACTTGAGATGTAGCTTTTGTAATGTTAGTCTAGTGAGTAAATTGTTTTCCTGAATTCAGCAAACCACTCTAGCAAATGAAATGAACCAAGGAGGGGCAAGTAGGAACTTCTGACTTATAACCAGTTGGTCAGAAGCACAGGTAACGATTTGGACTTGCCAGAGTGTCTGACATGGGGGAAGGGGTGCTTTGTAGGACTGAGCCCTTAATCTGTGGGATCTGGTGCTCTTTCCAGGTGAGTAGCGTCAGAATTGAATTAAATTACAGGACATCCAGCTGGTGTCACAGCATTTCTTGATGTTTAGAAAACCCACACATCTGGTGTCAGAAGTCCAAAAAGAATACCTAGTAGCCCCCAGTCTGTGTGCCCCCAGCTATGATCTGATGGACCAGGGGGAGACAGGGGTGGTCACTGGGGTCACATTTCTCTACTTGCATGTGTTGAGTGGGAAAGGCATCCTCTGCATCTGTCTCTTGGTGAGAATATGAGCTCCTTGGCTGTTTCCTGGTTTTGTTTTCATGGATGCCTGGGCTCACCTGACAGACATGTGAAAGCAAATGTGTTCCCACGTGCCTCATAGGAAAACTTGCATGGCGTGGTGCCAGAAGTGAAAAGAGAAGCTTTGCTGCCCCACAGCCAGACCTCATCCGAGCAGCGGTTGGCTCTCTCCACGTCACTGGGGCTAGGGAAACACTTATTAGTGCCCCCGGGGAGCATTTTTCAATTGGGCTCAAGTCCGGACTCTAGAAGCAGACTGGGACAGGTAAGGCATGAGTTTTGTGAAGATGGAATTTTACCCAGAAAACTACTCACACCTGAGTGCCTGCCTGAGGTTCCCTTGATCTGGGCTCCATGACACAAGATTCTGGCACATCCACCTTTGTTAAGTAGAAGAGAAGCTTCTAGGAAGATGATACGCTGATCCCATTTTACCCCTGAAATTTATATCTGTGCCCTTAAATGACTGACTCCTGGGTGAGAATCAAATGGCCTATCAGATTGCTTCCTTCAAAAGATGAGACAGGTCATGGTTGCTCCTGGGGATCTGAGCAACCTGGTCTGCTGTGATCCAGGAGTGCAGGCCCTCACCCAGGAAAAGGGCAAGGTTCCAGGAGAGAGACAAGGCCTGTGGACCAACCATCCATCTACAGCTTGCAGCAAGGGAGGAGGGGGAGTGACTAGAGCCAGGGAGGATTGAGATCGGGGGAGGGGAGGGGGGTTTGTGGGTGAATTTTTTTATGGGAGGGCCACACTTAAGGGGAACAATAACTATAGAAAGATGATCCACAATGTAAGAAAATAAAAAAATTATAAAAATTTTAAAAAGACAAAAGATGCTGTTATGGGGATGTGAATTCCTGATTCCCGGGGCACAGGAATTGAGGGAAGGAGAAGGTCATGCTGAGTGCACAGTAGGAAGGTGCTTGTGTTCCTTTGACAGACTCTGGTAGGGTGATGTGGAATCCAGCTCCTTTAAGGTTTCTGGATTGACCCAACTCTAATCCAGTGGTATTAGGGGTGTGGCTGTCCTCATCGTTTCCTTACAGGATGCCTTCCAGTGTAAGATCTGTGAATAAGAGAAATCTTACAGCTTTAACTGGGTATCGAAACTCCTGGCTTCTGTTCTCGAAGATTCTCTTTCCAACCCCAGATGGTAGTGAGGAACATGCTAAAGAGGAAGACAATAAAGCAAATGAACCCCAGGTTAGAGCACCCTCTGGATGTTCTTTTTCCATCTGATTTTATTATGTTAAACCCTTGCTTCTGTGCATTTTGGAAAAAGATGTTGAATGGGCAAGCAGTAATGTTGGAAGTGAGTGCGTGTTGTAGACACAGCAACACATAGGTGTTTATTTTCATAGAGGTCCTCTCCTTGGTCCATTCTCTGCAGTAGTGGTATTCCTTTGTCTGAGCATCTTCCTTCCCACAATGTTCTTTGTCAGCCTGAGAGTAGCTAACAATCTCTCTACATGTGACTGGATGCTGCAGAAGTTCCTATTGATATTTGGTGGAGATGAGGGGAGGATTGTGTGTGTACAGGTCATGAGAGGCCTACCAGGCTGATGAGGGCTGTGAACCTGATGCTGGGACTCTGGCCGTCTCTACAGGGTAGGTCTGCAGGTGTTTGAGCTGGTAAGAACAAGACCGACACCTTGGGAAGAGCCCGTGCCTTGGATAAACCCAATGCTAACCTGCTTAAGCCAGCCCCCATCTTTTTGGAGTTGTTTTTTAGTGTCTGAGCGCTCATGGTGCCTTTCTTGGGAGCAGTGGAGCGCTGCCTATCTCCCTTTCTCTATTTTCTGTGGCTCATTGTTTTTAGCTCTTGTATGAGGCTTGTTGTCCCTATATAAGATGTGGACAGAGAAACCTGCCTGCTTCGGATATCTAAATCAAAGCTTCATCAGTGCCTTCCAGAGACTGACATATTTCTGTTCTTTGCCAGGCCACAGTAAACACGGGCGTGAAGGAAAAGTTAACTATGGAAGCCAGGGAGTTGGAGAGCCCCACACCCACCTACCATCTCATTCCCGAGACCAGCCAGTCCAGGGAGGAAGAAGATGTCAGCATACAATCTAAAGCAACCACAGAAACTATGCAGCTAAAGAAGGAGATCTCTCTGATGAATGGAGTCAGTCTGGTGGTGGGCAACATGATTGGCTCAGGAATCTTCGTCTCACCCAAGGGTGTGCTGGTACACACTGCCTCCTATGGCTTGTCGCTGGTCATATGGGCCATTGGCGGGGTTTTCTCTGTTGTGGGTGCCCTTTGCTATGCAGAGCTGGGGACCACCATCACCAAGTCTGGGGCCAGCTACGCTTATATCCTAGAGGCCTTTGGGGGCTTCATTGCCTTCATCCGTCTGTGGGCCTCACTGCTTATCATTGAGCCCACCAGTCAGGCCATCATCGCCATCACCTTTGCCAACTACATCGTCCAGCCCTCCTTCCCCACCTGTGAGCCCCCGTACCTGGCCTGCCGGCTCCTTGCTGCTGCTTGCATATGTAAGTCTGGGGGCTTGGTAGGGAGAATGTGTGGGGGTGAGGGTATATAATAATGTCTAGTGCTACCTTATGTTTGAACAGCCTTTTTACATTTTGGCAGACAGAGGCATCTTATCTTTGAAGATGTAATTTCACCAAAGTCATTTGATCCTGAGCGATCAGTAAGACTGTAAGATGGGGGGCAGGGGGTAGAGTCCGAATCTGTTTTTCAGCTTATGGTGCCTCACATTATTTTACCTCCTGGTTGTCCCTGGGTTCTTTTTCACAGTTTATATGGCAAACTGGTGCATGTCTTGTATTTATCTTGTGAGATTTTTTTGACTGGAGTTAACACTGGTAGTTATAATTTTTTTTCCTTTTTGTATAATTTCATACTGTTACCCTCTCTCTTTTACGTGTTATAATTTATTTATTTATTTTTTTAAAAGATTTATTTATTTATGCATAGAAGAGCTGGGGTACAGGCCAGAGGTGTGGGGGGTGAGAGGATTCACCACAGACAGAGCGGGGAGCAGAATAGGCAGATCAACAGAAGTACACTGCTGAAGGGAGCAGCGGGCACAGCAGGAGAGGTCTGCTGCACCATGTGGGTCCCCTCTCTGGCCGGCAGCAGGGATCGAACTCATGCTGCAGTGGTTGCGGTTTGCTCCATAGTGCGTTGCTTAACCCACTGCGCCACCAGGGAGGCCCTACTCGTTATAATTTAATTCAGAAAAACTATCAGTGCTGAGGTCTTTATCCTGCTGCTCAAAGAAAGAAAAGTTATTTTGCTTTCCAGTTTTTCTTCTTAAACCAGTTTAAAGACATCAGTGAATAAATAACCTTCCAGACCGGGATTAGGGGGTGGGGGGAGCAGTTCTCAAGGCACAGTCCTTCAGACCCACCAGACCTCCTCCTTCCTGTGCTGCCATTATCTGCAGCTGTTCCATGCAGCAGGCACCACACCAAAAATGACTTTTCCCCATTGGTGTTTCAGATTCTATACACTAACTTTGTAAACAAGCTCTGCAGAGGCCAGTGAGGGGAAGGTGGCTTCGATCCCACATTTGAGTTTCTGAGAGCAGAACCTGAGATATCTTGGTGGATCCCTCTTCATTTTCCTTTTTCTCTTATGAAGTGGTTAGGCGGGATTCTGTGTGAAATCACTGAAAGGGAGAGAAGCTTGCTGTAAATTTCCCCAGTTTTGTAGAGAGTTTTGTTTCAGCTGAGAAGTGGCCCAGAATTCCCTGTGTTCAGTAGCACCGTGCTGCCAGAGGCACTTAATTATACTCCGTTCTTTCCATAACTCTGCTTGCAAAGCCTTTGGCAGTGTGTGGAGTTTATCCACCGTGTTAAAAATAGACTGAGTGTACCTTGGAGTTAGCAGCAAGGACTGTACGGTGCGCCTCTCCCTGACTCTAAGGTCTTTATCCTGCTGCTCAGGAATCCCTTAAAGACCACTGTTAGAGGACACGCCTTGGATGGGGGGAGGTGGGCACTCAGCTTTGTGTCAGATAGGATTTGGCCAGGGGAACTCATTCTGACTGAACGCTCTTAGAAGTGAATAATTTTCTGACTATAAAACATGTTCATTAAGGAGAAAATTAGCTGAGCCTCAAATCACCCATAATCTACCAAGAGATGCTCACTACTAATAGTTTAATCGTGTCTTCATTTCTCTCCTTTATAAAATTGGCATCATTCTTTGCATATAACTTTATATTGCTGTAAACTTAGTGCATCATGGGTTTTTCCTTTTCCTGAAATGTCCATCAAAAGAAACATTTTTTATTTTTTTAAAGATTTATTTATGCATACAAGAACTGGGGTACAGGCCAGAGGTGTGTGTGTGGGTCTGGTGAGAGGATCCACCAGAGACAGAGTGGGCAACAGAACAGGCAGACTGACTGACACACACTGCTGACGGGAGCAGCCAGCAAGGCAGGAGAGGTCTGCTATGCCGTGTGGGTCACCCCCCTGGCTGGCAGCAGGAATCGAATTTGTGCTGCGGTGGCTGCAGTTTGCTTCACAGTGCATTGCTTAACCCACTGTGCCACCAGGGAGGCCCCCAAAAGAAATATTTTTTATTTTTTATAATATTTATTTATGCATACAAGAGCTGGGGTACAGGCCAGATGTGTGGGGGGGAGGTGAGAGGATTCACCAGACACAGAGTGGGGAGCAGAACAGGCAGATCTACTGAAACACACTGCCGAGGGCAGCAGTGGGCGAGGCAGGAGAGGTCTGCTGTACCATGGGGGTCCCCTCCCTGGCTGGTGGCAAGGATCGAACTTGCGCTGCAGTGGCTGTGGTTTGTTTCATAGTGTGTTGCTTAACCCACTGTGCCACCGGGGAGGCCCAAGAAACATTTTTTAAAAGGTAGTTTGCATGTGTGCTTTTAATGAAAAGTTGTACAGACACCTGAAATTTCTTAGGATAGAATTCTGCAGAGAAATCCTTGAGTCTAAGCAAATAAACTGTTTTAAGATTCTCCTTTGTGGGGCCTCCCTGGTGGCGCAGTGGGTTAAACAATGCACTATGAAATAAACCGCAGCCACTGCAGCATGAGTTCGATCCCTGCTGCTGGCCAGGGAGGGGACCCACATGGCATGGCAGACCTCTCCTGCTGTGCCCGCTGCTCCCCTCAGCACTGTACTTCAGTTGATCTGCCTGTTCTGCTCCCCACTGTCTGTGGTGAACCCTCTCACCCCCATACACCTCTGGCCTATACCCCAGCTCTTCTATGCATAAATAAATAAATCTTTAAAAAAAAAAAAAAGATTCTCCTTTGTGGGGGCCTCCCTAGTGGTGCAGTGGGTTAAGCAACACACTATGAAGCAAACTGCAGCCACTGCAGCAAGAGTTCGATGCCTGCCGCCGGCCATGGAGGGGACCCACATGGCACAGCAGACCTCTCCTGCTGTGCCCGCTGCTCCCCTCAGCAGTGTATTTCTGTTGATCTGCCTGTTCTGTTCCCATCTGTCTCTGGTGAATCCTCTCACTCCCCCCACCCCATACCTCTGGCCTATACCCCAGTGCTTGTATGCATAAATAAATAAATATTAAAAAAAAAAAAAAGATTCTCCTTTGCGGGCCTCCTGGTGGCACAGTAGGTTAAGCAATGCGCTATGAAGCAAACCGCAGCCATTGCAGCACTAGTTCGATCCCTGCCACCGGCCAGGGAGCTGAACCACATGACTCAGCAGATTTCTCCTGCCTCACCCACTGCTTCCCTCAGCAGTGTGTTTCAGTCAGTCTGCCTGTTCTGTTCCTGGCTCTGTGGTGAATCCTCTCACCTCCCTGGTCTCTGGCCTGTACCCCAGCTCTTATATGCGTAAATAAATAAAATCTTTAAAAATTTTTTTTCTTTGCTTTCTAGAGAGTTCTCTGAGCTTGTGCTTTTTATCTGAGTGCTTGAGAGTGCATGTATATTTTTCCCATGATAGCCATAGGATGGGTTCTAAGAATAACAAGTCAAAGTGCACCTTTTATATAATTTTTCTTATACAATAGACTTTTGTTAAATCTCTTTCCTTTATGAATTATTTCCCATTATATTTATGTTCAGGAAAAACAGTAGGAGCCAACAATCTCTTGATTGGAGGAGAGAATTTACCTCTTAGAAATGCAAAGTCATGATGTTACATATAGTTAATGTGCAATACAGAAAAGGGGAAGAGTATAGTTTCCAAATAAAGCACCCATAGTTACCCAGCCCCCTTGTAGGTATATGTCTAGCCAAACAGGGTTGGACCAAACAGGGCCTCTGAGGCCTGAAACCCTGCCACAGGTCTAAGGCACCTTCTAGTGGGGACCCACAGGAAAGGGGCAGAAGAGGCCCAGCATGTCTAGGACAGAAGGAGCAAAATCAAGACAAAAGCTGCCATTGTTAACTCCCCATGGGTCTCTCACCCACATCTGTTTCACCCCGTCCAGGACCAAAAAGCAAGTACAGCTTCTTTACTTGTCTCTCTACTCCATATGGCTCCTCCAGGTCTTCTCCTTGCTCTCCATCTTTCTTTCTTTTTCCCCTGTCTCCTCTTGAGCTCTTTTCCTCCCAGCTCAACTCCATTCTCCCTTGGGTGGGGTACCCCTTTCCTGGGTACCACCCTGTTACAATGATACCGTCTTTCATTAAAATGTACCTTTACCCAGATTTCTGAGAATCTGCATTCCTGCAAGCCTCCCGTCTCAGAAACCCAGATGTTTCCATCATCCAGGCCTGAAGGCAATTGGTTACAGGTGGGGCCAAATATGTCCTGTCCTATCCCATCTGACTAGACTTTAGGGTTCATTTTCTCTTCTTGGAACTTAGGATATGGAATTAGGCTGATGGGTCATCCAACAAAGCTGGGATGTTGCTAGAGGGAGTCTCCTTGGGCAGGGGTAGCAGTGAGAGTAGCCTGGTCTTAGGGACATAAATTGGGAGATGCCAGTTAGGTCAGAATGAGGGAAAAAACAAAAATCTGCATTGAATCCAGGGTGAACTAAATTCTGCTTGCAGGATAGTAGAATTAAGTTAGTCTTGGAATTGACACATTAGAGAGGATTGTTGGTTGGAAAATTGCCTGAAGAAATCATAGGCATGCCAAAGTAGGCATTAAGGGCCCATAGTAGAAAGACAGGCCCAGACAGGATCCATATAATCCACTCTAGGGCAAAGACTGCAGGTTGGTGGTCCATGCGGCAGACGTGACCTAGAGATAGTTTGTCCCGCACAGGGTTATAATCAATTGTGAATTACTTGCATATATGAAAATCAGAATTTGCTCTTTCTCTTGAAAAATCACAAATTCTGGCAAACTTGGACCCTAGTTCCTGTCTTACACAATCAGCTGAATGTAGGTAGTGGTTAGTCCATTTATTTATTTATTTATGCATACAAGAGCTGGGGTATAGGCCAGAGGTGTGTGTGTGTGTGGTGGGGGGAGGGGGCGAGAAGATCCACCAGAGACAGAGTGGGGAGAACAGGCAGATTGACTGAAACACACTGCTGAACAGCAGGCAAAGCAGGAGAGGTCTGCTGTGCCATGTGGGTCACCTCTCTGGCTGGGGATCAAACTCATGCTCCATTGGCTGCAGATGCTTCACAGTGTTGTGCTTAACCCCTTGCACCACCAGGGAGGCCTCTGGTTAGTCCCTTTAAATGGAGCACAGGGCCTCACTGGTGGTGTAGGGGTTAAGTCACAGTGCTATCAAGCTGTTGCCAGCCACTGCATCCTGAATTTCATTCCCAGTCAGGGACATAACCCACATGGCATAGCAGACCTCTCCTGTCTCACCCGCTGCTCCCCTCAGCAGTGTGTTTCAGTCAATCCGCCTGTTCTGCTCCCCACTCTGTCTCTGGTGAATCTCTCACCCCCCTCCCCATACCTCTGGCCTGTACCCTAGTTCTTGTATGCATAAATAAATAAATCTTAAAAAATAAATGCAGTACTTATTCTCCAGGTTGCTAAGTCCTCCACTCCCTCTTGTTTTATACCCGATTCTTGCCTTTGCTTTTGTGGATTACTACCTTGGCCCCTAAAGGCATTGCTGTTTTGGATCCTGGCTACAGTAGCCCAGGTTACACTGACAGAGAGAGCCAAACAGCTGCTTTTGAATTTCCAGTTGTCTTAGCAACTCATTATCCTAGAGCACTGGGTCTCAACCTTGGATAAGTTTGCTCCCCAGTGGATTTTGGTAAGGTCTGGAGACTGCTGCAGTTGTTGGGAGAGAGTACTACTGGAAGCTATGATGGGGGCCAGGAAGGCTGCTGAAAATCCTGTAGTGCATGAGACAGTCCCACAAATAGGATTTCTCTGACCCAAAATGTCAATAGTACTGAGGTTGACAGTCTCTATCCTTGAGGTGCAGTCTCCTCTTATTTGTTCTGCATCTTGGACTCTTCTGTGGAGGGTTGGGCCTCAGGCTGCAGACTGAACTCAGCAAGCTGAAGTGCTCTTACTCACTTAATGGCACTGTGGGGGGAACATGGGTGTTCTTGAGATCTATGGACTCCTCTCTCTGGCCAGGTGACCAGGAATATTCTCTGTGGCCAGATAGTCAACACTTAAGAGTACTTGATTTGAACGCCATAGGTGATGTTTTCGGCTGACACGTGGTCAGTCCATTTATCTCTGAGGGATCCAGCCTGTGGTGTAGCCTCACACACATCACTGGAGAGTATTTGCCAGGAAGTTTTTATTTTTATTTTTTTAATTAACTTTGTTTTCATTTACTCTGTTTTCACTAAGATGTTTTTACAATAAATTTATTTTTTAAACTGAGGTAACATTAGATAACACCCCCCTCCCCATCAAGTAGCACCACTCTAGTTTTAATATGGAAGTCAGTTCAACACTGATGGGGTGTCCGCAAAGCAAAGCAGAAGCCTGCTGGCAGCGTCTCCCCTGAGGGGTTGCTTGATGAGGAAGGGGAGGGAGACTTCAGGGTGAGACTGGAGTGAAGAAATGCTGAGGACACCTCAGTAACTTTCTTTTGTCTCTTGCTCTCTACTTGGGCAGGGTTCTCGGTAGGGAGGATGTGCTTCCCTATTTTGGTGAGTTGTTGCTATGGACAGACAATAGCTTTCCTGTCCTACCAGCTGTAGGACTGAGGAGGGTTGTGTGTTCACCATCCTTGCTGCGTTAAGCCCCTAGTTAACGCTACCCTGTATACATACGTATACACTTGAAATGTTTATAATAAGGCTTACTATGTATGTGTGTAATAAAAAGCCAGGGGATTTTTTTTTTTTAAAAAGGCATGTACATTTAATAAAGTGAAGCTTTTGACATTAAGAGGTGGGGGGAGGGAGAAAGCTTTAAGGGGGTCTAAGGGATGTTGATGGGAAAAAACAAAGTTACTGCCAGCAGTAAAAAAATAAATATAAACAGTCTGTAGTTGAGCATGGTTTTTTTTTTTTTTTAAAGGCATGTCCCTCACACATTCTTACAATTCCAAGTAGCTCTCGATGGTGGGTTCTGCATATGGGAGGGGTTGTTTGCTTTTACTTAACAGTAGAACTTTTTTTTTTTTTTTTAAAGATTTATTTATTTATGCATACAAGCACTGGGTACAGGCCAGAGG